>BPLQ01001364.1:0-356278 GCA_021605075.1 Caerostris darwini
ACCACTCGTTTAATTAATGTTGATGTCAGTTTAACTCAATTACTAAAAGATCATTTCTTACCCGAAGGGAATTCAATTCCGTTATTTTTTTTTAAATCTGACTCCTATCGCCATCTAGCGTTGATATTGAGGACTGTGGTGGCTTATAAAAGTTGCGTAGTGTTATTAAAATCCAGACGACAAAAAAAAAACAGATAATTAATTTTGGCATTTACAACATCTTTATTCCATTTCTAACGCCAACTACGCTCTGTTTTCATTCTAGCTGGAAAATTCCCTTGTTAACAGTGAATGTAGAAGTTGTTATTTTTTTACACCATTTGCCATCAATAGGTGTCGCTACAGGACTATAGGAAAAAGTAAGGGTTAATTTTTCTTTTCAACTGTAGTTGACCGTTAATTTTCGTCAACACAGTTAAATTGACAATTCCGTTGCACAAGCCTAGGAAAAACCACTCGTTTAATTAATGTTGATGTTTAATGTCAGTTTAACTCAATTACTAAAAGATCATTTCTTACCCGAAGAAGGGAATTCAATTCCGTTATTTTTTTAAAACCAGACTCCTGTCGCCATCTAGCGTCGATGTTGAGTACTATTGCAAAAAGTAAGGGTTAATTTTTCTTTTCGTCAACTGTAGTTGACCGTTAATTTTCGTCAACACAGTTAAATTGACAATTCCGTTGCACAAGCCTAGGAAAAACCACTCGCTAAATTAATGTTGATGTTTAATGTCAGTTTAACTCAATTACTAAAAGATCATTTCTTACCCGAAGAAGGGAATTCAATTCCGTTATTTTTTTAAAACCAGACTCCTGTCGCCATCTAGCGTCGATGTTGAGTACTATTGCAAAAAGTAAGGGTTAATTTTTCGTTTCGTCAACTGTAGTTGACCGTTAATTTTCGTCAACACAGTTAAATTAACAATTCCGTTGCACAAGCCTAGTGGAAACCACTCGTTTAATTAATGTTGATGTTTAATGTCAGTTTAACTCCTACGTTAGTTTAACTGCCTAAGAAGTGTAAGCTTAAGAATTGCAATATATTTGTATCAGCAATTATGGCATTGCAGTGCTCATCAAAAATAAAAGAATCATATACATATTTATAATGTGTCACATGTTGAGAAATGCAATTAAAATGTTTCTTGGTTGAATTATTTTTTCATTCTTTGTCATAAAACAACGATCATATATAATAAAAATTATTATGAGTCAATAAAACAGACACTAACTTCATATTATACATATTTATTTTTCAATGATTTACTTTAATTTCTTCTCATACCACCTGTGTATTGTAAGCACAGCTCGAAATGGTTGATCTAAGGCCTTATTATTCACCTCGCAGACTGCTGTAATGAGGTACATGTACACATAAGCAGCTCATGTGTGTGCTTTTGATTTAGAACATTCTGGGTGACTTGTATGTACATAATAAATATAACCAATACAAAGGTTTTTCTTTTCCAATCTAAAACAAGTTATAGAAATGAAAACTTTCTTACTTAGGGGGTGGGGATTTTTTTTTCTTCCATAAAATAGAAATGCTAATCATTCATAAATGCATAAAATTCACACTAGATTTTTAAAAGCACTTGTAGACATAATATCATTAATCAGTTTGTCGAATTTTACAATTAAAAATAATTTAAGCTAAGTAATACATAAAATGCATACAACAGTTTAATAAATACATTACAATTGACATATAATGGCATTTAAGTCAAAATTTAATTGGAATAAGAAATTTAAAAGGAAGAAAGCTATAATAATAATAAAAAATTTCCATAACTATGATTACACAAACAAGTAGAATTATTAATAAATTTAAAATGGAGAAAACCTTCTGTTTTCTGCAAGTAAGAAATGCTGTATTAAGAAGCTGTAATATAGGTTGACGTTCACAAAAATTGAATGGCTTATATAAATTGTACATGAAATATTGAATCGTAGAATACTTTTTTCCCCATTCAATGTTTGTGAAGCGATGTCACAATTATTTTCATATGAAACCTGCATGCAATTTCAACAGGATCAGCTTGTTTTACAATATTTTAAGAAAAGTATCAATACAAAGAAAATATATTAATTTTCTCATTTGTTTAAGAGGCAAAAAAACAAACAAACTAAAAAGAATCCTATTCTTTTCACATGCAAAGAATTCAAAGGGGATAAAAGTGATTTTTTATTGGGTGGAAAATAAAGACCTGATTAAATCTAATAATTTTTGTTTATTCAAATACTTGTATAATCTTTAAAAAATCACAAAAAGTTAAAACTTTTTTTTTTCGGTAAAAATGGAGTTCAATATTTTTCAACACACATAAATGTAATTATGAAATTTTGTACTATATTATTTTTTTTCTTCTGTTTGATAATAGTTAAAATATAAGGCTATAAATGTTTCAAGTCATTTAAATTACGTCCCATTTTTAATTGTATGATGTTCAATAAAGCAGCAGCATAGAAACTGCTATACTTTTCATTTATCAAGCTACTTGCTAAAGAGTCCAAGATGTTCAACTAAATATGAACCTATGGTTCTTATGGACTAAAACCATTTGAATTATTTTTTTAAAAAGTTTGCTGATGTGTGTGAGCATAGCATTACAAATGAGTGATCATGTTGTACAAGGATATATCTTTATAAAATATGTCACTCCTGTAGCAACATTTCCAGCAGTCTCTAGACAAGTTTCTCTTCAATAAATTTCTATTCTAATTATTCGACTGACAGTACTGAGAAAAAATAAACAAATGGATCAACTCCAGCATTGTGTCAACATTTTCAGTTTTTCTTTTTTAAAATCTTAAATGAAATTATACACACATCTACACAAATTGAACTTGTTTTTCCTTAAAATATTCGTTTATTTTTTTGAATAAAAGAAATAACTTTTCTATGTTTGATTGTGCTCAGCTTATGTTTTGAAGGAACTGCAAGTTTCAACTTTCTTACAAATTCGAGGATTATATATATATTGCTAAGTTCAAAGTACTTACACGTAATATTACAATTAATTTCTGCCTTCAAGATGGTAATCCAAAAATTAAGCCGATATAATAGGAACACATTTCCTTCATTTGTGTAAATATAAATATTTTAAAGTTTGTATACTGGGTTGATCCATTATTGTAGAAAATAACATGAATGAAGGGATAAGAGTTATTATTGTACAAGGAATGAAAAATCATTATAAACTCTAGCCAGCACAATATTCAATGACACAGGCAAACAGCACAGAACTCTCGGATATATAATATGTACAATGTTTTTGGTCACATAAAACGTGAACCCTTCAGTCTTTGTATTTTCTCAATATTACAGTGGGCTTTCAAGTGTTTATCATTTGCAACCTTCAATTTAAAAAAGGTCTGTCTTGCATGCCAAGACCAGCATGGTTCAGTTATATCGGAATGTTGACTTGTCCAACTTACAGAATTGCGTGGATATAGCTCTCATAAGATAGATATTTTATTTTTCTCTTCTAAAGAACTATAGGTAATAGAGTGGATCACTTTTGTACAGAATGATATACAGCAATAGGCCTTTGTAGCTTTTAAAAATGTGTTTTTCTCTTTCATATCTACAACACATCACATCTGAAAGCATATTGTACAAATTAAATCAAGGCTTAAAAAGATGAAAGGGGAAGAAAAACTGAAAAAGGCTGTGCTAAAAGATTTGAGTACAGGAATACAAAAATAATGTTTGAGGAGTCGAAAGGAGAATATTGGTAGAAAATTTTAAGAAAAAGATACAGGTAAAATTACAAAGGACAGGTGTAAAAAAATTTCACAATAGATTTTTTGTTCATAGGTGACATTTTGGATTTCTCTCCCTTTGGTCAAAAAAGATTTGAGTTTTTTTTTTTTTTTTTTTTTTTGCTTTAACTAGAGTGATGAGTGATATGACCAATAGGTATCAATACTGAGTGGTGATCATTAGTATATGTGAAAAAAAGTATCACCTTTGTTTAATTACTCTGTATCTCTACACAAAAACTTGATCCCCAGGTAAAAACTCCATCGGTTTACGATAGTCTTGACCAGTGTCCATAAAACATCATACTGCCTTTGATTTGCTCGTTTGACGCTTTGGTCTTCAAGAGTATCTGAGTATATATATAAATGTATATATACTGTACATACTTCATTGTAAATGTAATCAATGTCTTCAAAAAGACACTATAGTTGTATGATAAGTTTTTTGTCAAAAAGAACTGACGTTTGTAAACAATTTCTGATAATGATAAAAATACATATTTATGCATTTCTGAATGTAATTTTACAATGTTCATGATTATTTTACAATCTCCTTCAGAAAAGAGGTCAGAGGGAAAAAAATTAAACACCTAAGCTTCTCTCATCAGGAAGCAAAGAAATGGAACAAATCTGGGCTCGTTGAGAATCAATCGCTTGACCATCCTTTTCTGATGTAAGTGGCAGTTCACAATTTGAGGGGGTGGGAATAAAGTGCACACGACGGAAAAGCAACATATTCTATACAACTGAATGTTGGGGGTCTATTTCGCGGTGGAGAAGCACTTTGGAAGAATGCCTGTCACACACTCGCGTTGGGGCCTCAGTTATCAAACCACAGTTTGATCATCGTGGATGAGTTATTGCATGAAATAGTCCGGATGTTCAGTGGGAGTGTCCTTTTCAAACCTCTTCGCTTCTTCTTGCATACTCTCTTTTATTTTCAATATTGCAGCTGATTCGTTCTGATCCTAAAAAAGATTAAGAAATTGTGTATATTATGTAAAAGCATTGTAAAAAGTAAATGGAAGATGTAAGTTATTCGAGTATTTGTAGAAAGATTGGAAAATTATTCTTTAATAGGACTTTTAAAATGTGGCAAATTAATGAATTACTACTAAGTTACATCACTGTACCTAGAGCCAGATGCCTTTTGAAATTTTTGGGAATGGGCATGGTGAAGTAGTGCCACCAAACAATTGAATGAACATTTCCAAAGGTAGCAGTTTACACCTTTCACCCATCTTTTTCAAAGCTCAAAAGAAGAGCAATCCATCCTACATATTTATTGTACCAATCTCCAGCCTAGATACAGGAGCATCAGATTCAGCATTGATCAACGAATTTCGAAATGAAAAAAATACATCATAGTACCCACTAAGGCCATTCCAGGTAATGAATTGGAAAGAATTCCTTAAATTTAAGTTGAATTTAAAATAATAATTAAATTCCTTAATTTGGCCCTGACTTTCACATACATAATTATTAATCTCATTAATTAAAAACTTTGAATAAGTTGAATTAAAAATTTATATAAGTACTTATATTTTGTTAAAAGTATTTAAATTGAGATGATATTACTGAAAATTTTTCTATTTGTCTAGATAAGGGGAATTACGATTAAAATTCAGTCCAATTTGTGAATAAAATTTTTATGTTAGCCATCTATTGTAAATAAATGACATATGAAATTGCAACACACACACACAACAGCTGGTCCATAAATTGCAAAAACATTTATCTTAGGATATTAAAAGAAAAAAATTTATTCAAACTTTTATATTTATATTCTGAAAGTAACAAAAAAAAAAAAAAATAAATAAATAAATAAAAAAAAAAAAAAAAAAAAAACATCAAAACATTGAGTGCATGATTATACATCTTGATTTTTTTTTTTTTGTATATATTAAAAAAAAATCTTTTACAATGCAAAAACCAGCGTAACAAAATTAAAAAAATAATAATAATGATTAAGTTGAAAATTTTATTCGTGCACACAATTCATACAATATTAAACACCAATCAAGATTTCAACACAGATATAAACACTGGAATTTTTTAAAATCATGCATGATGCTAAAGAGCAATGAAAAAAAAAAAGTTTTATCAAAAACAATTCTTGCAAATATAACTTTAATAAAAACCACGTTTACACAGAGTGCTCATAACTACACAATACATTAAACATTGAGAGGGATGCGAAAAACATATAACACCTATACAACATACATTTTTACCATTGTACTCCAATTTAGCAGCCTGAAATGAGACATTTCAAATGCAAAATTTTCTTTACGATAAACAAACTTAACTTTTTAAAAAATTACATTATTTTAATTAAAAAGAGAAACAAATAAATTACCCCTCTAATTTTAACAATATGACTATGTTTAATTTGTTGTATAGAGCGCATGTGAGTATTTTTTAAAGACATTTTTCAATGCCTTAAATTTAATTTTTTTTTATCTTAGTCGAATTTGAAAACAAAATTGTATATAATTAAGTAAAACGTAAAAAAAAAAAGTAATAATAATAAAAATTGATATACAATGAATTTCTGTTTCCCTGAGATTTTTTTAAATATCATTTTAATGTAATAATGTTTATCTCATGTTTTAATAACATTCTTTTTTTACATTTGTAAACAGGGTCATTCTCTATCAAAAAAAATATTTCATAATGCTATTACATTACAAGAAATTTAAATTTTATATAAACCTATGATTGATAATTAATAAATTGGATGTTTAAGGAAAATGAAATAGATATTTTAAATAAAATTATTCAACTGAAATTACGAGATAAGATTTTTTAAAACTATTTTAAAAAATTAAAAAAACTTGAAACAGCAGATTTTATTTATATTTCAGCTTTTCAAATTGATTTTTTTGAGTGTATAATGTGAAAGATAGTTTAAATGATGATCCAATTAATTCATTAAAAAGTTTAAAATTTTACATCAACAATACAATATATTTCCATGTATAACTGATGATTAAATTAGATGGGTCGGCTCATATACAGAATCACTAGTCTGGCAAAAAACTCAAGTACTTCTCTGTTAACCACGCATGTTATAAATCGTTAAATTTAGAATGCTTTTATTTCTTTAGTTTATATTTCCTATGGAACAAATTAATTTTGGAGATAATTAATTAGACAGAGTTATTTGTTTTATGAAAATGAGTTGTTTTATTTTTGAAATTGTTTATATTGCTGGTTTGATGCATCATCACCGAAGAGAAAATTTATGTTTTTATTTATATTTGTGAAATTTTCTCATGGCTAACAGAAAAGATCTAAAACGTACACTAGAAATAATAAAATAATACCTTAAATAAAGAATATTATAGGAATTTTTTTAAAAAATTTGTCTTATATACGAGTTCTGAACTTTATAAATTTTTGAAGAAAAATGCACTCTTGGCTTGTATTTGAAAATATAAGGTATTTATTATGGACAATTAAACATGGAAGGCTATTTTTTAATATAGTGTAAAGTACTAGCAGTATTATTTAATAGTATTAAAATTGATGCTAAAAACAGGGTATTTGATTTGTACTCAAACAAGACTGTCCTGATTTAATTAAGCTATTCTATTAATATAATTTTCAAGTTGCTCGTTGTTACTAAATTAAATTCAAAATTTCATAATACTTACATTCTCTTGTCCATAACCAGGAATACCATAATCACCCATCGAAGGGCCTTCTTCTCTGGGTGTACCGGGACCATTTGCCGGGGAGTTTTTCATGCCATCTAATGTATCACCTAAAATACACCAAAAAATTTTAGTCCTCTTATATAAAATCCTATTATACCATATAACGATAACGAAAGTAAATTGAATTCATTTCGATAAAATTTTTGGCTAATGTTACCGCTGTATTTAGGGTGATATCTATTATTAGTTCTTTTCAGAAAATAATGAAATATTTTATACTCTATAAAAGGAAATAATCAATTATCCAACTGATGTATACTGATACTTTAAATTAGCAAAGTAATATATTAAAAGGATTTAAAATCAATCAAAAATTTAAATTAATTTAATTAAATTCATTTAAATTAATTTAAATTCATTCATCAAAATCTATGGATTATAATTCCTCCAGTGTGTTATCCAGACTGCACTACACTACAAGCGAAAAAGAAAGGATTGGCTTGCAGAAGGAGAGAAAAATCAATCCACTTTGTACACCTGAGGCAGGATTCAAATCCATATTACTGAGGAGGCTGTTGCAGGTTTAAGACACTAAAACACTTTACTGTTGTGGATAGAAAAATTTTCAAAATATTATAAATCAAATAACTTTATATTTGATACTAAGAAGGAAAATTTTTTACCTGCAGAAGACATTCCGTTCATGACTGGTGGCCCCATTTCAGGTCCCATTGACCCTATTGGTCCTTCAGGTCCAGGTCCCATTGGGAACTTAAAAAAAGACGGATTTTTAAAATTAAAAAATTGCATACATGATCATTGCACACTGCTTATAAATATTTTATATAATTTATTTAAACTATTTAATAATGTGACGCACCAAAAGAAAATAACAGAGTAAAAAATATTGACAGTCTGCAGATATATAGCCTATTCAGCTGCTAATCAACAATGCAAATATGAACCAAGCAATTTTTAAACAAGCTATAAAGAAAAAATTTAGCAAATTAAGAAAACTTTATTATAATTTGTTTTCATACTTTTAGGACATTAATATTAAAATAAAAAAACTTATTTTTTATGACACTGCATACAAAATAAATTTAAAATAATATCTGCTTAATTTATAATAAATTTATTATGAACTACCTGTCTGTTGAAATGAATATAAATACTTTTAGCTATTTAAATAAGTAATTTTTTTATGCTTTTTATGAATATCTCAATGAAAAAATTAATTTCCTAAATCTAAATAGGCATCTATCATTCCCTTTAATAGCTGTTTTATTGATTGCCAGAAATATATCTAAATAATTTAATTACTTATATGTTTATTTTTTTTTTTTTATTTAAAAACTGATAGATAAAAATGTAATCAATTACCCCAGGTATACTTCCACCGGGAACAGGTTTCATCATTGCATACATACTTTCACCACCAGAACTGGTTGAGTCTGAAAAAGAAAACCAATGTTTTACTCTCTTGGACAGCAATGATGTATTAATAAAATATTGATTCAAATAATATGTTGCATGATGTGTATTAATTTCTTTGCCTTCAGAATGCATGTATTAAAAACAGATTTATCATTTATCATACATACAAAACACTTAAAAAGAAGCAATAAAAAATATTTAACAATCAAGCCAGGACATAATGACTGAGAGCACAAAAATCCAAGTAATTGCAAAATTCAAATGACATCAGCATGCATAACACATTTATCTTAAAAAATATTTATAATGGCAATGATGTGAAATGATTTAATGACATAAAATAAGCAATTATAAAAATGTTAATTAATTAGCAACATGCAAGATGGTTAGACAGTTATCACCTTTCAAACCTTCACCTTTATAAAACCTGTTTATCAAAACAAAAATAATAAAATAAAACTGATCAGGTTGCCTTCAGGCAGTAGGCTATTCATTGCTGAAAGGCAATAACTTGAATAATTAGTCAAACAGAGGTAGGAACCTTCGAAAGTTACTTAAAGCAAAGCTGCAAAAACAGTACAACACAAAGCACAATTAGAATGCGTGTGCAACACATATTGCCATTTAATGATGCTATCTTAAAACAGATAAAAAAAAATCCAAAGCAAGTAATATTTCAATTTAGGAAATATTTCTCAATAAAAAGTATAAGACATAAGACACTTTTAAAGAAAATTCCATCAAAAACTATTCTAAAATTCCTTAAGTCATCATCAATTATTCTGACTTTTGTGTTCTATAGTAATACACCAATTATAAAATATCAAATGAATATATATCTCTCTGCAGAATTTTCTTATATGCCAAATATATAAACTAATACAAAAATCAAACTGCACAGTTAAACAAAAACACTCAATATTAAAAAATATTTAATACATGTAAAAAAAAAAAAGTTTTACATTTTCAAAGTTGATTTCTCTAAAAATTTTTAAATAATTAAAAAAAAAAAGAAACCACAGTAATAAGCATTTTTTCAATCTAAATAAATATTACATTTTTTATCTTTAACTTGTGAGAGAAAATAATTATCTCATTAATCAATAATAAAAATGTGTTAAAAAGTATTGATTTAATGTTGGATTTTATAATGATAGAAATTTCCACTTTAAATTTATAAATGTATCATAAAATATTTACAATTACTTATTTAACTTGAAATATATTCAGAAAAAAAAAACAAGGAGAAATCATAATTAGTTCATCAATTTCTTAAAATCAAGAGAGATCATTAAATGGCAACAGGACAGGGAGAAAGGGCGGAAAGAAAAGACAAACACCAAAGAAATAAGGGAAAGAAGAGGGGGGAAGAAGATGTCACACTGAGGTTAGTTTTAAATCGTCATCAGATGTTCACCTCTTCTTGGCGTGGATGTGTTCATTCTGTGGCTGGCAGGGGAGTAAGGGCCTGATGAACCTAAAAACAATACATGAAGCCTGAAATCAGTGTAGGAAAAAGCAGGGAAGTAGCTCTCAACAACAGGGAATGGCTGTGCAGTAAAGAGCCACTTCAGAGGAAGATAGTGCAGATTCAAATGTGTGACATGATGCGATTGATGAGACTTGTGGAGATGCCTTATTTAACAACATTGACAAATATAATTTAAATAAAGAGAATCATACTTTTTTAGTTTAATTTATCTGCAATAAAATCAATTTTATTTTTATCATTTTGCATCTGATTTGCCTTAAATTTGCAATATGCAGAATAAAACACTTTTCAAATTATAACAAAACAATATTAGGTGGGAAAATCAGATTCAATATAACGTGGTTTCAATAAATTATAAATAAAATTCGAATTGCGAATGTTACTGAACAAATTTTTCTAAAATGGAGAATAACATTTAAAAGAAAAACCGAAATTTACCTTATTTAGCAAGATTATATTACAGCTTGCTAGATATGAAATTTTAATTTTGTGCACGATTATATAAGTATCAATATATTCCAGCAGTTTATCTATACAAACTATTGATCAAACTGCACACTTAACTGCATAGCAATATTAAAAAAAAGTCACAAAAATATAAGAGATTTTATTAATGTGGGGAAAAAAACTTGTAATGATCTTCGAAATTAAAGAGCATGCATGTTTTCTATAAACGTTAATACAATAAAGTATTAAAAAATGTTCTCTCATGAAATAAAAAATGAATTTTATTAAATGTAAAAAATTTTTTTTTTCAAAATTTATTTCAAAATATCAATTCTTTAAATTAACTTTAAACTCAAAAAAAAAAAAAAAAAAAAAAAAAAAAAAAAAAAAAAAAGTCATATATTATAATTAAAATACCTTACAACAGTTAAATTGCCAGAAATTTTTTTTTTTTTTTTTTTTACTTATCTTTTCAATCTGATGCAAAATGAAAAAAAATTACTACAAAATTAAATTTTCTTAATTTACTTTTAAATAAATAAATCATGTTTATAAATAATTATAAAATCTGCAGAAACTTCCTCTTTAAAACAGTATCAAACAGAAAGTAGAAACAAAACAAACAAACAAAAAAATCAAGCACATGTAAGCACACACACGGGGAAAGAAGGGTTGTGCAAAGATAGAACAAAAGCACAATTGACATTCCAAAATTATACGCTAAAAACAAGTAAACAAAATATAAAAAGACTAAGAGAACGAATTACACACAGAGCTGAAAATAATGCAAAATATAATTTAAATTATTTTTCCTGAAAGACATACATAAATTAACAATAAAATAAATTTCTTAGAAAATTGTAGAGAACGAGTTACTTAAAATTTAAACAATAATCTTGGTTTAGATTTAAATACTACTTTATATTAAAAATTATTTTTACTTTTATTAACTTGAATTAAAACAATTTTCTATAATTAACATTTTTATGAAAAACATTCAAATATTGTAAAATTATTAAAAAATTCTGAAAAAAAGGAAGATTAAATAACAACAATACGAAAAAAAAGGAGCATTTAGCGCAGCCTTGCATTCTGAAAATGAAACAAAAATTTGATCAATCAAAATTTGCCTCATGCAGGGTTAAGTTGGGATAAGATGACATAGAATTTACCTTGAGGACTGGGCATAATTGGAGTGCCTGGACCAGGGGGACCTGTGCTTGACACAGGAGGACCCTATAACCAAAAAGAAAAAATATTGAGTAATGAAATCATACACATAATATAAACAATAAAATGAAATAAACTTGAAACTAATAAAAAATAGCCTCACAATACAGATAATTATGATAGTTTTTACCACTCATAACTACTTGTATAAAAAATGTTTTAAAAAAATAGAACATAATAATGTTTCTTAGATTTTTTTTTGTACTCAGATTACAATAGGAGGTAAAAGAAACGCATTGTTTTATTGTTGTTCATTTAGGTAACAAAGCAATTCTCTCAATGTTAGATATAGTTTAGGCATTTGCATTTTATATCTTATTTCTGTGCAAATTGTAACTATCCATTTTATCAAAACATTCATATGAAAAAACTTTCAAATAACATAAAATCATTAAAAAATTCTGGAAGAAAAAAAAAAAAAAAAAAAAAACTCTCTTAACATTAACCGAATGAAATTGTTCTTAACAATACATGATATTTTCAGAAAAAGTCAGATAATTACGAATATATCGTTAAAGCTTCCAGAAAATTCTGCTGAATTCATTTTTTTAAAAAAGTTAATTGGGTTCCTATTAGAGAAGCCCATTTTTTAAAGTATTATGTATGATAACTGTCATATAAAGTGTTTCTTTGTTATTCAACACTTTAAACAGCAAACAATTATAAATTTAACTTACTCCATAATGGCTACCAGGAGATGCAGAAGAGTAATTCATCTATAAATAAAGAAAATAATTAATAAATAATTGTAATTTTACTGGCAGTTTAATCATAATTATTTTATAGGTTTCTCATATTTTATAAATAATTCAAATAAAAGAAAAATAAAGTAGGTAAGAATATATTAAAATGTAGTGGATAAAAATAATCCACTAGAGAGTAAAGCAAATTATTAAAAATGCCAGAAATCTGAAATTTATAAATAATTAAAAATTGCTCAAATTATTTTAACATTATTACAATTATGTAATAAATTTGATTTCACTAAATAAGTATAGCCTATGGAACTAATTCAACTGAGCATAATATAGCACTAAATAAGGTTTTACATTTTTTTTTTTTTTTGTATGTAAAATTTTAAAAATATGTAAAAATAAAATTTTACTTAAAGATAATTAGCAGTTGACAAAATAATCAAAATGTAAGAAAATAATGCAACAAAAAGGAATATTTGACCAATCATGAATATCAGATTTTTAACTCAAATTCTAGTGGATTGTGTCATTATTTACATTAAACTAATTATCCACTTGAAAAATCTCTTAATTTATCAATATTAAAGAAAACTTTCTTCAAAAAATTTAAAAAGTCCTCCCTCTTTGATATTGAATATATACATAATGAATTATAATTCTATTGGTATTTTGAACTATACACATTGAATCATTTGTTCTGTTTGCCAAATTATAATGTTTTGTCATTAGCTATAGCAAAGTATTTAATTTACGTCTATTCAAGGAAAGAAATATATTTTTATAAAAATTTCAAATTCAGCAAAAATTAAATTGTTTAGCAATTTTAATTATACATAATTACAATAAACTACAAATTATTTAGCTATTATTTACAAGACAAATATCCAACTCTTTAACAAGCTCAGTTGTTAAAAATATGTTTATTTTCATATACTTACCGTTGATGTATTAGGTTGCCAGGGCCGTCCTGCAGGAGCTCCAGGCCTATAAATAATTAATTTTTTATTTAAATGCAATAAAAATTTAATACATAAAAAAGGTTGGAAAAAAAAAAAATTATTAACACTAAAGAATACAATATGTTGATAAACTATACATAAGAGTCAATAAAATTAGAATAAAAATTGAATTCCTAAGAATTTTGTTAAAAAAAAAATAATAAATAAGAATTATACTCACATGGACATGGGTGGCATAGAAGGCCCACCTGGGCCCATAGTACTATTGGGTGGTGGCCTCATACCACCATAATTCTGAAAGATAAAACATTAATGATTATATATGATAAAATTATTTGATCATGTACTTCTTTTTAATGTTCAACTCAGACAATATCAAAATATAATTTTAAAATTATAAAATTATTTTTGTTCGCTTTTTACCTAAATGTTCTCTTTCTTTGTATTTACAAACAATTATATTTTTACGATAAATATGTCACTTATTCAATTTCTTCTATTAGCTCACACTCTCCCTATATTATCTTGTTCAAATTTTTAATCGTTCATAAAATAATTTTTATTCATCCACTCTAGTTCAAATACATTTTTTTTTAAGTTGTAGTGGATGACACTGGATGTAAATACAGTTTTTTCAAATATTAATTCAGTATTAAATTTAATTAGTTTTTGTTTTTTAGATTTAAGTTGCATGTATCTACCAATAGATGGCGCCAGATAAACTTTAAAAAATGAATGAAAATTATTTATAAAGGACTTTCTGCAATAGAGTGAAAAAAAGTAGGAATTGACTTTAAATTTTTTTTTAATATTACTTGTTAATATTCAACTCGGAAGATATCAAAATATAATTTTAAAACAACAAAATTATTTTTGTTTTTTACCTAAATATTCTTTTTCTTTATATTTACAAATAATTGTATTTTTTACATGAGATGATTTTTACGATAAATATGGCACTTATTTATTGTTTCAATTCAAATTTTAATATGACAAATCAATGGTAGTATTTTTCTCGAACTACATATTAAATTAATTTTATTAATTTTGACGATAAGTTAATTTTTTTGCATCAAAGGCTAAATTAAAGCAATCTATTTTTCAAGAGATCACAGTTCATAAGCAGAAAAACTAAATTATTGTAATATAAAACCCTTATTAGACCTATTTTGGTCTATGGCAGTGAAACTTGGACTTTGGCAAGATCCGATGAGGACCTTTTTGGTATATTTCAGCGAAAGATTTTAAGAGATATCTTGGAGGAGGTAAGGAAAGTGATGGTTGGAGAAAACGGTACAACGCAGAAATTTATAAATGCTATAAAGACCCCGAAAACGCAGAAATTTATAAATGCTATAAAGACCCCGAAGTTATAAAATTTATTAAGATCAAGAGATTAAACTGGACTGCTCGTGTATTTAGAATGAATGTAAAAAGGCTCGTTTTGGCAAGGCCACAGGAACAAAGAGGAAGAGGACGACGCAAGTTGCGATGGATAGACGCAGCTGAAAAAGACTTTGCTGTTTGGTTAAGAATTGGAGGACCCTTGTCACCCAGAGGAACGCATGGAAATCTCTTCAAAGGAAAGTTTTGTCCCACCCTGGGCTGTTGTGCTATTGATGATGATGATTTTTAAGAAGATGGCGTCATCCCATTCAGTTATATTCCATTAATTTTTTTTTATCCCTTTTAGATTTAGAAAAACTTGAAATACCAACAGAATTGTTAAATTTTCAATTAATATAATTTTCAGAAATTAAAAGTCAAAAAGTTATTATCCAACAAAACTTATTTTCACTAATAGAATTCTTTCCAATGCAACAATAAAAATAAAGTTAAAATAATACACCAAAGAACGGTTAACAATCCTGGAATAAAGCATGAAATTGCATGAGGGAACGAAAATCAATGTAGTAGGAAAAGAATTATTACGGCTATAAATATGGCAAGAAAATCCCACTCTATGATTAATTGAACGTAAAAGTAGGATGAATCAGGCCTTTCCAACTTTTTTTCAGCGAAATCACTGATTCTATATCGACGTCGATAATTTCTACAACTGTTATCAAAGATGCTTCTTTTCAAGAAAAGAAAAAAAAAAAAAAAAAGAAAAGAAACTACAAGCAAGACGTATAACAGAAAAAACGAAAAAGAGAGAGAGAAAGAAAGGAACTTATAAATGGATACCAGAACATAAAAGCTCTTAGCAGTTGGCTGTTTCAAACAATAAATAAGAAATAAAATGCAATTAAATTAAATCCCCACTCGTCATTGACGTCTTCTATCGATTGCTGCTTTAGTACTGCAGAAAAATTGGCTTGCTTTTAACTTTTTTTTTTTTTACTCATTGTAATGTAACAAATCTAAGAAACTGAAGTCTAGCAACTGAAAAGACTTCTTTCCAATAAATACGAGACAATGTAGTTTTTTTCCCTTTGCTTTTCTATATTGGTATATGCAATAAAAATCAAAACTGCAAATAAGTTTTAGTTTTATTTATTTTAGATTTATGGCACGTATATATTTTACTTTGCAAAATCCCATCATTCAGAAAAATATGTAATTTGTGCTGGAAGTAGATTTACTAAAGGACTTGAAGAAGTAAAAAAAAAATTTTTTATGTGGAACATCTTTTCAGAAGGTATAGAATCTTTCAGAACATCTTTTTAGAGGTACAGTAAAAAAAAAGTAGGTAGCTTCAATAGGAAAATTGGAAATAAAGAATTGAAGAATTTTATTCTGAAGAATTATTACAAGAATTTTTTTCTTAAATTATTTCTTATTGGAAATAATATAAAAGTTCAAAAAGAATATCATACATAATATAAGTATTTTTATTTGAAAATTTACGATTGTCTTTTTATTATTATCTGTAAAAAACTAACGTGTAGCTTTGTTTATATATAATTAGCCATCCTAATTAGATAGGAACTTTTTATGTTCACAATTGAGGATTCTATATTAAAAAAATATACACTTATAATTAGAAAGAATCTGCTACTAATTTATCTAGACATATTTAATGCCAAATACTTACTCCGGGATTCATAGGCAAAGGCTGACCACGGGGAGCATTCATACGGGGATTCATTGGATTCATACCGGGAGGACCTGAAAATAATAAATAAATACATTTAATACATAATAATAATCAAAATACAGAAATAGTAAATAATAATACAAATTAATAAGTAATAAAAATTATATAAATAATCCAAGATTCAAGCATGCCAATTTTATAGCCCTTTCCCTCTACCAAAAATCTCACTACAAATAGAAAAATGTACTATTAATATTTTATTTTAGGCTACGTTGATAATAACTCGATTAAGCCAATCAGATTTAATTAAATTAATGCAGCGATATATTATTTCGATATATATGTTGTTTCTTATCCAACTTGGTAGACAGCAACATGTAGACCAAGTCGAAGAACCCATGTGGACTCATGGTTGAAGGGGAACCATCGAAGAAAGCATGTACAAAAACATTCATGTGGATAATTTCCCAAATGAAAAATGCACTTCAAAACCAAAACAAAAGTACAACCTGAAAGCCTGAAAATAAAACAATTCAGAAAAAAAAATCTGTAAACAAAAAGCAACTCAACTGTATCAAATGATGATGATGAGAAAACAGTAGTAAATACTGCAATCATCACACCCAAGCCAAGGTGAAAACATATCCACAATGAAACAGTATGGAAAATGGTTAAAATTTTGTTTAAAAAATCAAACAGCGTAACTGAAGAAACAATCGAAACAGAAATTGACAATAAACCATCAAAGGAAGCTTGTACAAAAACATTCATGTGGATAACTTTCCTAATGAACAATTAAATATTAAAAAAAAAAAAAAATTAAGTCAATTCCTACTTTTTCTTCTATATTGCAGAAAGTCCTTTATAAATAATTTTCATTCCTTTTTTAAATTAGAAAAAATTATCTCTCTCTCTCACACACATACACTTTGCATCTCTCTCACTCATTTATTCACATGTTTCATTTTCCATTTTGTTCCCTCCTTGACTCAGACTAGAAACCAGAATGAAAAAAGAATCTGAAAAAGACATTTTTTTTCCCGCGATCTACACGCTTCGCCGCTGACGGTATTTATTCCTAAATTTATATCCTGCTACATATCTTATATAAGAGAAATGTTTTTTCCTCCCATATAAGACAAAAATTAATTAATTAAATTTAATGATTGAATTAATATTTGAACCTGTGTGGAGGAATAAAAAGTATTTTATGAACGATTGAAAATTTGAACAAGACAAATATATATAGGGAGAGTGTGAACTAATGGTAGGAATTGAAAAAATGCATTCCAAACCAAATCTAAAAACAAAACAATCGAGAAAAAAAAAATCTGTAAACAAAAAGCAACCCAACAGAATCAAATGATGATGAGAATACAGTAGTAAAATACTGCAATCATTACACACAAGCCAAGGTGAAAATATCTCCACAATGAAACAGTATGGGAAAATGTTTTTTCATTTACGCTGTTTGATTTTTTAAACAAAATTTTAACCAATCGGAACAGAAACCATGACATTAAAGAAAGCATGTACAAAAACTTTCATGTACATAACTTTCCTAATGAAAAATACCTTCCAAACCAAAACAGAAACACAAACTGAAAACAAACCAAATCTGTAAACAAAACGCAACCCAACTGTATCAAATGATGATGAGAATACAGTAGCAAAATACTGCAATCATTACACCCAAGCCAAGGTGAAAATATCTCCACAATGAAACAGTATCATAAAGTGAAAAAAAAGAACATCAGAAGCCGTTCACTGGCCTATTAATGGCCTCCATTATGGAGCCACCACCCTAAATGGAGCGGAGTGTATTTACTTAAGATACTACAAGCACATGTCAAGTACAGAATTCAGACACGAAATTAACCTCCTAACATGAAGCCCTTTGCTTCAGAAGGCAGGCAACTAAGCAAAAAGGGGCACTTTAATCCCGCCAGAGTTCGTAGGCGTCGACTTTATGTACTTAAGGGGCCACTTTATGTAATAACTGCCTCTCAAATTCTTGCTTTCTTTTTTTTTTCCATACATTTACGGAAAAGGCTACCTACTTATTTTAACGATACCCTTCCCCGCCACAATTCTTTCATTTCTACCCAAAAAGTAGAAGAAAAAAAAGTAATTTTTTTTTGGCTCTTGTTTGAAGTGAAGTCATAGAAACAAGATGTTTGGGCAGTCAGTTTTAATTTCGTGTTAAAAAAAAAAAAAAAAAAAAAAAAAAAAAAAAAAAAGGATTTATTTAATCTTACAAAAGACTGCCTATCTTCAACGGGCTTATCATGTTCTTTACTTGATGCAATTAGAGGTAAGTGATCTGGCCGATGTGAGTAGACGCAATTTTAGATCCTGTTTACTTACTTGGAAAAACAGTCGGTTAAAAAATATAAAAAAACCGCAAAAAAGTAATTTGTTGTTGGTATATAAGCTTTTGGAAAAATGAAAATGTGGCGAGGATATTATTTTTTAATAACTTACTTAAATGCTTTAAAAATAATAGAATGGCAACCTTTTCTTTTTTCTAAAGGTTTATATAACAACAAAAAATTACTTTTTTGTTAGTATATAAGCAGTTGTATATAGGGGATTATAGTCATTGTTGCATCGCATCCCTATATACTCCTTCGATTCAAGTCAAGCAGTTGTATAATTTAGAATCAGATACATTTTTATGTACGATAAATTAGAAATTTCTTTATATTTTATTTAACGAAAAAGTACCACAAGAAAAGAAATTGCCACTTTATCGTACTTAAAAATGTATCTGATTCAAAATGATTAATAATAAATAATCAAAAATAATCCATTTCGAAATAGTTTTTGAATTATCAATTAGCAATTCAGCAATTTTTGATCATGCTTACTTACTTGAAAAAAAAAATGTTAAAAAAATAATAAATAAACGCAAAAAAGTAATTTGTTGTTGGTATACAAGCTTTTGGAAAAATGAAAATGTGGCAAGATTATTATTTTTTAAAGCGAATAGCTTACTTAAATACTTTAAAACCCGACGCATAACATTTATTTTATACTTAATCGAATGGTACTTTTTCATTAAATAACATGAAATAAAACGATAGTACTAATTTATCGTACATAAAAATGTATCTTACTCCTTTCCGTTTTAATGATTAATAAGAAATAATAATTTTTTCGAAATAGTTTTTAAATTAGCAATTTTAGATCCTGTTTACGTAAAAAAACAGTCAGTTAAAAATAAATAAACGCAAAAAAGTAATTTGTTGTTGGTATATAAGCTTTCGGAAAAATGAAAATGTGGCAAGGCTATTATTTTTAATAACTTACTTAAATGCTTTAAAACTCGACACATAACGTATATTTTATACTTAATCGAATGATACTTCGTAGTTAAATAAAATAAAAGAAAAAAGGAAATTGCCAATTTATCATACATAAAAATCTATCTGATTCAAAATGATACAACTGCTTATATACCAACAAAAAAGTCATTTGCTGGTATGGTTTGCACTTTCTTGTGCACACTTTAGACTAAATAGACCGGGACCTACAGTTTAACGTGGATTCCAAACCACTCACAAACATCCATGCCATCGCCAGGATTCATACAGAGCTTCAGAGTGCTAGCCACTATGCCACTAGCCAGATTCCATTTTTGAGATATTGAATCTTTAATATATCAACGCTCGACAATTTTCAAAAATACAGACTTTCAATTCAATGCCTTCTATTGCTATATATATATATATATATCTTGTTCAAATTTTCAATCGTTCATAAAACACTTTTTATTCATCCACTCTAGTTCAAGTACATTTTTTTTTGAACTTGCAGTGGATGACACTGGATGTCAATACAGTTTTTTCAAATATTATTTCAGTAACTAAATTTAATTAATTCATTTTAGTTTTTTTTTAGATTAAAGTCGTATATATCTACCAATAGATGGCGCCAGATAAACTTAAAAAAGGAATGAAAATTATTTATAAAGGACTTTCTGCAATAGAGTGAAAAAAAAAAATGGGAATTGACATTAAAAAAATTATTTTTTTATATTACTTGTTTTTATATCCATTTTTAAATGAGTTTATTAAAAGTCATTTCTATAATTATCATAACTATTGCTAAATAAATACTAAAATCTTTCCAAACTGCCTGTGAAAACAGCAATACAAATTAAAAGAATCACTTTATCTCTCTAAATTAAATTTATCTCCATACAAAACCATGGCATTTAACTATTTCTTCTAATGCACTATTCTCATTCAGATGGGTGTGGTTAATTCGAGGAAGATAACACTGTGTTGCGAAACGTGCTTTGGCAAGTCTATTAGAGATACATGCTATTCTCTGCTTTATCGAGACGTGAAATGATTTTGATGTAATGACTCTCACAGGCAGCATATAAATGCACGAATATGAAATAAGAGAAACATTTCTGATTGGGCAATTCGGAAATCAGAAATCATTTAAGTTATCACTGAACATGGTGAGACTTGTGATTTTTACCATGATTGATTTCTCGTGGCCCAGCTGAACATTGCATATTCAACAGTTATCGCACGATGATTTCTTGTTACCCATACTGAATATTTTGATATTAACTTTCCACAAAAATTAAATCTTGTAGTGGATAGTCCGTTGTCTGTGCAGCTGGATTTGGGTGTGGTTGGTCAGATCTTTGAACAGAACACACCGGTTTATTTACACCACACACGTACAATAATTAATACGCAACATATAACTCATTGAAATAACATTCAAGTACAGATTAGTGGAAGGATTCCACTTCTATCTCTTGTTATGAGGGATTGTAATTCAGTGCCAGTTACGCCGTGCGTCCTCTCGGGTGAGAGTCTTGATACCTACTGACGATTTCTTCTGAACGCCGCAAGGAGCGGTCTGGCAGTGCGTAGGTGGAATCACGATTACAATCGTACTCCCCCGAAACTAAATTTCATTAAACAATTTAAAATAATAATAATAAAAAAATAATCTGAGATTAATAAAATTACTTAAAAAATAAAAACTTAGTGGGGGAACTTCTGTTACGATGAAGCACCCATAAGTAGAAGTCTGGCATGTCTCCGTGTCATTAAAGAAGGAGCAGTGCCTGCTGGCAGAATTTTTAAGAGAGAACTATCCCACATTTTAGTATCGCACGGGAGAAAACCATGGAAGGAGGGAAAGGGGTGCAGCTTCAGTTGTGATGGAGCAACCGTAGGTAGCAGTCTGACTTGGCTCCGCGACACTGAAGGAGAGCAGTGCCTGCTAGCAGGACTTTTAAAGGGGAACTTTTTACATATTCGTATCGTATTGTTTGCCGCTCTACGGTCATTTTGTGCACACTTTGGCCTAATTAGACCGGACACTACAGTTAAGAATGGATTTCGAACCACTCACAAACATTCATGCCACCGCCATGATTCGAACCTGAAGACTGTGGTACCAACGGCCAGAGCGATAGTCGATTGGCCATCATGTCGCGCGTATCGTATGGAAGAAAACTCGGAAAAACTTCCATTAGGAAGTCCGACTAACGAGGCAAGATGCTGAACATCACAAACAGCATCGAATCTCCTCGTTTTATGACAAATTGTCTACAAGAATGCAACCAGCGATGGAACCTCAACCCTAATGCTCACCAGCGGCGCATGTTGACACTGAGCCACGAGTTTGGTTGAGATTTTAATATAAAAAGCAACAAACTTAAAAATATAAATTATAAAACAACGGAAAACAATATAAAACTTTTTTTGCATGTTTTTTTTATATATACTTCGTATCAAAACAAAGAAATTAATCAGGATCTACTAAATTTAACTACTTATGCACCATCTTCATATCAAGAATGAAGTAAATAATTTATGCAACAAGGTTCATCCACGAATAGCGTATTTATATTTTAAAGTGTAATCGCACTTCAGACTACGAAACCCAGCCACTGTCTAGACTTAATTACAGCCCATTGTAAAGCACCCTACATCAAAAATTTTCAACATTAAATCCAGACGTGTACTCGGATATTCTGTCGTGCTTGTGCGAGATCTAGTTACGAACTCTTTATAACTACCTTTAGTATTATGTATTCTTAAAAGATAAAGCGCTAATCCTTAAAATCCTAGACGTGCATTACATGGTAACGCATGTTTTGCGATCGGTTAGTTTTATTAATGAATATTTAAATACCGTTGTGCCCAAAAAGTAAAACCAATTGTCAATTTAAATTTCTCAGGCATATGGAATTTAATTTATTTTTTCTTTCAATTCCTTCCATTAGCTCACACTCTCCCTATATATATCTTGTTCAAATTTTTAATCGTTCATAAAATACTTTTTATTCCTCCACTCAAGTTCAAATAATTTTTTTTTTTTTTTGAACTTGTAGTGCATGACACCTGATGTTAATACAGTTTTTTCAAATATTAATTCAATAAGCAAGTTTAATTAATTAATTTTAGTTTTTTTTTAAGATTTAAGTTGTATATATCTACCAATAGATGGCGCCAGATAAACTTAAAAAGATGAATGAAAATTATTTATAAAGGACTTTCTGCAATGTAGTGAAAAAAAAAGTAGGAATTGACTTAAAAAAATTTTTTTTTATATTACTTGTTCTTTTTTAGGTTGCTGGCACAGTCCTTCACGTCTGTGTGAAATTTCACGTCAAACTATTCATCAGTGTCTGAGTTACGCTTGGCTTTGTGAGACACTAAAACCGATTCCGGCGATTTTTGAAGTGTCTGAATTCATTGAGCAAAGAACTTGCATTCAATTATGTTTGCGGAAACGTATAGAATGCTGCAGAAGGCATTCGGTGAGCATTCCTATATCAGAAAGAATTGTTTAAAAGTGGTAAAAACAGTTCAAAAAAGGCAGAGAACGCGTTGAAGACGAAGAGTCCTCTGGTCGATCACCAATCTCAGCCGACGAAGCTCACGTCCAAAATAATTAAAGATTGGGTGCTTGCAAAACATCGATTTACAATTAGAGACCTTGCTGATGATGTTGGAATTTCAAAAGGTTCAGTCGATTCCATATTGGACCTCAAACGTGTCAAACCTCGATTGGTACCGAAAACACTGAATGCGCCAGCTCACATTGCATTGATTCTTCGTGACTTTTCCGCCAAAAATGAAACCCATATCCTTCCACAAACAACGTATTCACTCCGTGCGACTTCTGGCTATTCCCTAAACTCGAACGACCACTCCAGGACACTGTTTTGAGTCGATGAAATAAATTTAGAAGAATAAATAAAGAGTTTTTGAAAAAAAAAATAATTGGTCTTACTTTTTGTGCACAGCAGTATTTAAATATACCAATTTAAGCTGAAAAGTGCTACAAAAAATTTATCGAAAGAGTGTTATTCAGAGAAACATTTGATAAAAAAAGAAAGCATGCCATCAAATACTTTATTCTACATCGCAAAATCGAATTAGGTCTATAGATAGCGTGGAAATACAAAGCAATTTTCTACGAAATCACGTATAACATCTAAAACACAGCTTAAGTTGTTCGGAAAAACATTTATATATATATAAAAAAAATCACATTGCAGGTAATGTGAAGTCCATTTAAGGTATTTGCTTACTCTGAAATAAATGAGAGGATATAACAACGAAAATCGATATACTTGTGACAGGATCAATAGACAATAATTCTTTCAAAGTATACGAACCCAATATATTACAAAGTTTTAAGGTACATTCAATTACATTGGTCCGTACTGTCAACAAACATACGCCAAACCACAAGGATACTAAATACTTTAAAAGTACTACAGTAGTAGAAATCATTTTTATTTCTGGCAGAAATGAAATGATCCTTCTTCAATAGAATCACACAACTCCATACACAAACATATTTTGATTGTTCTGGGCAATAAGCGATATTTTATAGTATAGTATAGTATAGTGAAAAAATTTCCTTTAATAAATTTCATATAACAAAATATAAAAGTACATTTTTATCTAGTTCACATAACCATAAATAAAAGCAATACAAATCTAAAATGAAATGAAAAAATACAATGTTTGTAGATGTTTCTATCAACTTTGCGATTTTTAAAGAAAACCCCAGACCATTTTGATACATATGTGAATGCTATTTGTTTAACAAATCATATCACTTTTTTAAAAGAGAGGCCCGATGGCCGAGTGATTAGCGCCCTGGCGCCACAGGTTACGGGTTCCAGTCTCGGAGGTGCCATGTATGTTTATAGTGGTTCGGAATCCACTTTAAACCGTAGGTCCCGGGCTCATATGGCTAGAACGTTGGGCATAAAGCTGACAACCCTACCTCGTAAAAGAAAATATCTCCTGTCTCAAAATCTGCCAGTGGGTAGACGGCCTTGGCCCAATTCTGGGCCTGTTGCGCCAATGATGATGATAATTAAATAGGAATATCATCAAAATGATTTTCCATTCCTAGTATATTATTTTTAACATAGCAAACCTAGATAATCTATATTTAAATAAGAAAAAATTAGCAGGAATTAAAAATTAAAAGACTACTCTCAAAATTATGGTGAAGATATATTTCTGAAACTCATCGAAAATTTTAAAATAGGGTAAAAAAAAAAAATTACAATAGAAGAAAATTGTTGTTCTAATGCAGCTGACAATACAGAGAAGGTTAATCTTTATGCCATAAGCAAGGGCTGCACCACTGTTACTTATTTAGCACTACCCAGGGGGCACGTGTAGCTTGAAAATATACTACGGACGCGACCCCCATAACGCTCCACGAGCTTATTAGACAGGAATCTACGATTTACAGTGGATTCCGAGCCACTATAAACATCCATGGCACCACCGAGAATCGAACCCAAAACTTGTAGTACCGAGAGCCAGAGAAGAAATATTTTCTAATTTTAAATTCAAAATATCTCATACATAAATATATAATTACTGATTAGGCCCAGCTCTTTGGCCGTAATTCATCTTACTTCAAAAATCAAAATGCCCCCAATAAAATATTACTGTGCTTAAATCAGATCGAAGCACGCCTCCTGTCTCCCATAACACTATTTATATATACCATTACGTATGTTTAACATTCGCATTATTTCTCCGATTTGAGTCCAAGAATCGATTTCCCATCACTTCAAAGAATTTAACAATTTATTTATTTATATTTATAATAATTTCCAATCAATTAAACGATTACTCTTAGAATTATGGTAAAGACACAGAGGAATGATTATAATTAAAGTTCTACTTTCAAAAAAAAAAGAAGATCACTCGTCAAAATAAGTTCAAATTTGAACTGAAGATACTTGAAGAAGGGAGAAACGGTATGGCATCAAAAAAATTCCAAAGTGTATTAATAGATGGAGCTGTAAGCGGCATGAAGAAAGTGAATTCTGCTGCTAGTGATATTTTGAATCGAAATTATATTTATTTGGCATGAGTTGCGTATTAAACCAACTGTAGTGTTCAATGGACTTGATTGTTTCGGTTTTTGACGGAAAAAATGACTTCCACGTCATTCAACAGTTGTGACAGTCTTGGTGGGAAAGCCATCCACTAAGACAAGGTTATACCAAACTGAATGGGAAAAATCGGCGGAACTTTTTTAAAACTTTGTTTTTTGAAGCCGTACCGTTTTCCCCTTTAAGAATCTTCATTACAAATTTGAACTTATTGTGACGAGTGTTTTTTTATTATTATTATTTTTTTTTTTTTACAGCATTTTGAAAGGGGACTTTAATTATAATCATCCTGTATGACATATCATTTATGTAGTAAAAAATTTTTTTCCAGCGAAAAACGGGAAAATTTTTCTAATTTATAATTCAAAATATATAATACATAAATATACTAATACTAACTAAGCCCAGCTCTTTGGCAATAATTCATCTTACTTTATAAATCAGAATGCCCCAACAAAATATTATTTTGCCTAAATACCAGATTGAAGCATGCCTAACCATATTTATATACACAAATATGTATTATTTCTCCGATTTGAATCCAAGAATCGATTTCCCATCACTTCAAAAAGAAGCAGGTAGTACTGTTATTCTTGTGTGTGATATATCAGACGCAATTGATCACGGGGAACTCCAGCGGTGCCCGGGGACTTCTCAGGTTTAAATGAAATTTCATGTTCCGTGCATGTTTCTCCGATCATGATAGATGGCGTACATGATACTCGTTTATCTTAAAAGAGCAGAAATTGATTGCCACAAATTTGCACATCAATCCTCGAAACTTGTTTGGCCGGAAGGCCTGTTCCACATACTTTTCATACACGATTCTATCAAATTCGATAATTCATTCCCTGCGCAAACACATATTCCAACTCATTTGAATAATTCGCTGTTTATTCTGGATCTTCGAAAAGGTTACAGTCAGTAAGAAATGGATTTCGAAAGCTATTCCTCCTCCATGTTTGGAAGATAATTGAAGGATTATGGATTTTTTTATTTTATTTATTGTACGTTTGGAAATAAATGCAACAGAAAAAAAATAAAGGTTCTTCATTTTAATTTTTATCTTTGGCCTTTTTGTATATGTTTATGCTTTTAAGTTAAGTTTCGCTACGTGATTATTTCGATATTCTTTAATTCTTCTTTTTCCAGAACGTTGGTAAAAAGTGAAAGCTACTTGAGTTTTATTTAGAAAAATTAAATTAATGGTAATAGAAAAATAACTTTTTTTAGTTGAAATATAATTATAAGACAAGATTTTTTTATCATGTCAATTTATAAATATGAATTTATTGTGCCACATTCAGAATTTGTAACAATTATGTTTAACCATTTTTTCTAATTTAAAATAATTGTAAATTAGGCATCAATATGTTATTTCAATATTCAGAAATGATATTTCGGGAATATTAAATTACATAGGTATTCACATACTACTCTGCCCAAAAAGTAAGACCAATTTTAAATTTAAAATTCCAGGGGCTTATGGAATTTCAATTTTTTTTTTTTTTTTTTTTTTTTTTTTTCTTTTTTAGGTTGCAGGCACTATCTTTAACATCTGTGTGAAATTTCACGTCAAAATATTTATTTGTGTTTAAGTTACGCTTGGCTTTGTGAGACCCTAAAACTGATTTTGAAATGCCTGAATTAATTGAGCAAAGAACAAGCATTCAATTTTGTTTGCGGAAACGTATAGAATGTTGCAGAAGGCATTCGGTGAACATTTCCTATATCGGAAAGAAATGTTTACAAGTGGTATAAACAGTTCAAAGAAGGCAGAGAAGCATTGGTCAAGCCCTCTGGTCGATCATCAACCTCAACTGACGGAGCTCACGTCCAAAAAATTAAAGATTTGGTGCTTGCAAACCGTCGGTTTACAATTAGAGACCTTGCTGATGATGTTGGAATTTCAAAAGGATCGGTCAGTTCCATTTTGGATGTTCAACGCGTCAAATCTCGATTGGTACCGAAAACACTGAATGCGCCAGCTCACAATACATTGATTCTTCGTGACTTTTTCGCCAAAAATGAAACCCATATCGTCCCACAGCCACCGTATTTCACACCGCGTGACTTCTGGCTATTCCCTAAACTCAAAAGACTACTCCGGGGACACCGTTTTGTGTCGATTGAAGAGATTCAACGTGATTCGGAGCCCGCTGTGAAGGCCATCCCTGTAGATGACTTTTTAGCATGCATTGAGGATTGGAAAAAAAGTTGGCATAAGTGCATTGTATCCGGAGGGGATTACTTTGAAGGCGATGAAATAAATTTAAAAGAATAAATAAAGAATTTAAAAAAAATTTATAATAATTGGTCTTACTTTTTGGGCACAGTAGTACTTCTCATTAAATCATTTTAAACTTAGTGATTCATAAACATAATCTTCGAAGAAAATTAATTATTATTATCAAATTAAACAATGAGGCTCCATTTATGATTTACCGACCAGTGTAATTAATTTTCTTGGGAAATTTTCTAAATATTAATATTTCAACGATCAAAAATTTTAATTAGAAAATTTAATGCAAAGACGCAACTACATAGCAATCCATCAACCCGTGCTGCTCAATGCGCTGGCAGCAATCGATTGGCCGTTTCATTTTTATCCTTCCTCAAATAAAGCTATTTACGAGCACTTCAAAATCAATTTTCCCGGCCGCATACCGGAAGGGCATCGTCTTCATCAAAAGAATAGCACAATTTCCTGTAGTAACCCGCAAACTGCTAAAGAGATTGGCCCTATAAAACATTCTTTACATGCTCCCAACAAAATGGCCAGAGAGAAAAGAAAGAAAGAAAGAAAAAAAAAAATTAAATTGTCATACTTCGGGGGCCATGAAACGGTACCTTTCGCGAAAATTTAGTGCCACTTCCATTCTTGATGTGTGGCAATAAAATCTCTTAATATCTTGATAGATATTGCCTCGTTCACATTTTTCCGAAGCGTATTAAAACCGTGCTTTCTTTTTTCTTGTTTGGTGGTTTTAAGTGTTAGTGGGATATTATTTGAAAATGAATAAAAATTAACTGCAGGCCAACCGCCGTGTCATTAAAACTCCGCCGAACGAGCTCCTTGTTTGCTTTGCGCAGTGTTTGAGTTTGGGTTTATATCGGGACGTTTCGGTATTACAGTTTCTTGCAAAGGGATCTTGTACTATCTTCGGAAATTTCCGGTACTTGGCCCGATTTGAAATTGGAAAAGACTTTATTGTGTATCGCTTTAATAAATGTTTAGAGAATATTAATTAACTAATATAATTTTTTTAAATCACAAATAGAAACTTTTGAATGACCTATTACAATGCCAAGTTTAAAATGTTATTTTATGAATCTATATTATAACCATCAGAACCCGGAATACGATGTCCCCCCACCCACAAAGCATTATAGAAAATTACATATCGCGAATATATTCTAAATGTTGCAATATATTCTCCATGTGCATAATAATTTACATGGATATCGTTTGAACCAGATATATATATATATATATAAATGAAATGCTGCAGCATCACCTGGTGGCAAGTAACAATAAAGTGGATAGCGCGAACTTATTTTCCATACTCGAATACACTTTATTACCAGTTTTCAGAATATAAAGATAGAAAATAACAAATTAAACTTCATTAATGATCTTTATGTAATCCAGCTTCAATATAACTAACAGTCCATAACCACAAATACGATGTGACAGCTTTCAAAGAGTAAAAGCAATCACCAAAATTGAACAAAATACAAAACACAAAGAAAAGAACCATGGAATTCGAACGGAAAACTATAAATAAAAGAACTGGTGGCGGCGTTCGAAATGGGACATCTTTCGAAGACATCCAATCCACTATGAAAGTGCAATTCCAATAACATCTGTGCAGAGAATTCAATTTGTATTCACGAATACAGTGATACACACACTTTTTCCATTTTGTCCAGGTGAGAATTGTATTTTGTTATTTTGCAGAAGAGAGGATACGAAACCGTAATAATAAATAAAAAAAGTTCAGCAAAGTTTTTTTTTTTTTTTTTTGCCACGTGCTATTTCGAGAAGACAACGCTGCTGAGAAATTCTCCCATCGACATTTTCCAGATTGAAAAACGTTTTCTTTTTTTCCCCCGTGTCACTTTTTCTTTTCTTTGGCGTGCTTCTTCTGATTTGGTACCTTCTGACAGGCAATGCCAAAAGTGGTCCATGCAATTTTGCACTTGTCGATTTATGATACCTCTGCGCCTTCAAAGAATTCTTCACTTTTTAGAGGATTGGACACAAAATCAATGGAATTATAAAAAATAATAATAAGAAAGCATGCCAACAATGAGATTTTCCAAGAAGGAAAAAACATTGTTTCAAATTTTATGTATTGGTGATATATCTGTTATAAGTAAATATACAGCAGTAGATATAATTTGGGGCCTGATGGGACGAGTGGAAGCGCTCTGTCATTCGGTGCCACGGGTTTCAGATTCGAATCCCGGCGGTGCCACGGATGTTTGCAGTGGTTCGGAATCCACTTTAAATCATAGGTCCGGGTCTCAGACGACAGTAGAGCGTCACAGAGCCCAGTCAGAGTTCTCTCACCCACTGTAAAAGGGCAAATCAGTTCTAGTCACAGCGATGTGGTGTGGTGTAGTAGTAGTAGTAGTAGCAGATATAATTTGAAGAAAGAAGGGGGAGGGGGGAATAATGCTTTAGAATAGAGTGACCAGCTTATATGTATTTATTGTTTTTCTGCACAGATTTGATTTGGTTTGTCACGCTACGGTCATTTTGTGCACACTTCAGGCTAATTAGACAGGGACATACAGTTAAACGTGAACTCCTAAACACAAACATCTATGCCACCGCCAGGATTCGAATCTGAAGCCTGTGGTAGTAATGGCCAGAGCGCTAGCCAATGGGCCATCAGGCAGCAGATAATATATTGAAGAAAACATTTTCAATACATATCAATTTCTTCAACAGAATTCACACATACGATTTGGATATTGCTAATAATACAAAGTATATAAAGATAGAAAATAACAAATGAAACCTCATTAATGACTTTTAAATGCAATTCTTTTTCAGCATGGGTATCTAACGGTTCATAACCGCAAGCACGATTCAAAGGAAAAAAGCAATCACTAAAATTGAATAAAATACAAGACACACACAGAAAAAAAAGATCCATGGAATTCGAACGGAAAACTATAAATAAAAGAACTGGTGGCGGCGTTCGAAATGGGACATCTTTCGAAGACACATCCAATCCACTATGAAAGTGCAATTCCAATAACATCCATGCAGAGAATTCAATTTGTATTCACGAATACAGTGATACACACCCTTTTTCCATTTTGTCCAGGTGAGAATTGTATTTTGTTATTTTGCAGAAGAGAGGATACGAAACCGTAATAATAAAGAAAAAGAAAGAAAGAAAAAAAGTTCTGCAAAGTTTTTTTTTCTTTTTCTGCCACGTGCTATTTCGAGAAGACAACGCTGCTGAGAAATTCTCCCATCGACATTTTCCAGATTGAAAAACGTTTTCTTTTTTTTTTTTCCCCGTGTCATTTTCTTTTCTTCTTTGGCGTGCTTCTTCTGATTTGGTACCTTCTGACGGGCAATGTCAAAAGTGGTCCATGCAATTTTGCACTTGTCGATTTATGATACCTTCGCGCCTTCAAAGAATTCTTCACTTTTTAGAGGATTGGACACAAAATCGATGGAATTATTTAAAAAAAAAAAAAAAAAAAAAGCCACCAATGAGAATTTCCAAGATGCAAAAATACATTGTTTCAAATTTTACGTATTGGTGATATATCTGATATAAGTAAATACACAGCAGTAGATATAATTTGAAGAAGTACAAAAGGGGAAAACAATTAATGCTTTAGAACAGAGTGACGAGTATATTTGCATTTATTGTTTTCCTGTAATCGTCATTACAAATATCTAGTACCGATATCCAGTCAGATTTTTGATAATTCACAAACTAGAAAACTTATGTTAATTGAGACAAAATAATGGTGAAGAATTTCAACAATATTTTATTTTGTAAAACTAAGTAAGTAAAAAAAAAATTTCCCCCCTTTTTTTTGCAAAATCTTCATTTCGATTTTTTTTTTCCTCCTATTGCAGGTGGTAAATACTTAGACAGTTAATCATTATGCTATAAGTAACGGCTGCACCGACATTACTCATTCAGCACTACCCAGGAGGGGGGCACGTGGAGCTTGTAGATAGGCTACGAACGCGAGTAACACTACCCCCACAATGTTCTACGATCCTATTAGACCGGGATCTACAGTTTAAAGTGGATTCTGGACCACTACAAACATTCATTGCACCGCCGGGACTCGAACCTGAAATTTGTGACACCTAGCACCAGAACCTAGTTACTCGGCTGTCAGGCCTCTATTCTTATTGGTAGTTTTGTAAAAAAGAAAAAATTCTATGAATGTTTAAATATGCGAATAAGTAAGTTAAATAAGAAAAGAAATTTTGCATAAATGACCAGAAACTATCAACCAAAAACCATTTGGCTATCATCCGTTATCGTTTTATAAGAAAATATAATGGAACTCAATTCACGAATAAATACTCTTTAAAATATTAAACTTGAAAAAAACTGCATTTGAATTGTGTTTAAATTCAAAAGCACATTTATTCTAAGAAAATTAAATTTTTACTTCAAACAATCTATTCCATTTCATAAATTCCCAGACATCACTAAAATACCATTTCTCTAAACAAAATAAATCTTTCTCCGAAATAAAATAGTTCCCGATGTTAAGTTTTCAATAAACTGGTATTTCTTTTTATTTTGAATAAATTACTCCACGCTTGAATTCTGAACGTGTAACACGAAAAATAATTACAAAAATATGGAAAAAATGATAATCGATACATATATTCACAGACTAATGGCATCTTCAATCATTTCTGCATGCTTTTCAATGCTTTTTTTTTCATTTAAATCGAATAGTTTGCTCGTTCGTTTATGTCATGATATAAAGAAAGCTATAGCACATATTTAAAATATGAATAAATTAAATTATAATGCGGAACCATTAAGAAAAATAGATGGAAACTTCCACGTCTGACGTAGAGCTAATGCATTTACAGAGCAGCTTAAAGCAGGTAGAATTTTTCAGACATGTATTTATTACACGGATACGATAAAATGTTACATAAATTTTAATACGAATACGTGCTTTTAATTTAAATCTTACATAATGGAAAACAGGTAATTTAAGTTTGCTTTTATTTCGACATTTAAACGAATTTCACACAATTAATTTTGAAGATAATTCTTGTAGATGACTTAATTTGGAGGAATGGTTTAGCTTCTGCTTTTTCTATTAGCTGTGAACTCATTGAAAGTGGATTAAATGACGTCGAAATTACGGCAAACTTAAATTTCCTGTTTTTCATTATGTTAACTTTTATTACTTTTATTCATATCGTATACTGCTGTGCCCAAAAAGTAAAACCCATTTTCATTTTAAAATTCCCGGGGCTTATGGAAATTCAATTTTTTTTTTTTTTTTAGGCTGCTGGCACTGTCCTTCACATCTGTAGGAAATGTGACGTCAAAGTATTCATTAGTGCTTGAGTTACGCTTGGTTTTGTGAGACGCTAAAACTGATTCCGGCGATTTTTGAAATGTGTCAATTAACTGAACAAAGAACTTGCATTCGATTTTGTTTGCGGAAATAACTTGCGTATAGAATGCTGCAGAAGGCATTCGGTGAGCATTCCCATATCGGAAGGAAGTATTTACAAGTGGTATAAACAGTTCAAAGAAGGCAGAGAAAGCGTTGAAGATGAAGAGCCCTCTGGCCGACCATCCACCTCAACCGATAAAGCTCACGTCCAAAAAAATTAAAGATTGGGTGCTTGCAAACCGTCCATTTACAATTAGAGACCTTGCTGATGATGATAGAATTTCAAAAGGATCGGTCAAATATCTTATAGATGACTTAATTTGAAGGATTGGCTAATTTTTGCTTTTTCGATCAGCTGTGAACTCATTGAGCAATTTTTGCATTGAGTATTAGCATTAAAAAAATATTATAATAAAGTTCATAATTGTTTTTATGGTGCCCTATTTTGTGAATTTTCCATTATTATTGCTATTTTTTTTAAAGAAATTTATCAAATTTTTTAAGGAAAAAAAAAAAAAACGATAGATCTGGTGTTTGTTTAGATTTACGCAGATAAAACAAAGTTTTAGGTACTGAAAAAAGGTATTGAACTACTCTCTTCAAAAAATATTATTTTGATAGTCACTTTATTTTAAAATAGACTTTTCAAACAAAGCTCTGCAAAGGATTCCATATTTTATTTTTAAATTCTGATAGTGATTCAAAAAGAGGACCTAAATTTCTTTTCAATTAACCCCAAAAGTTTATCAAAATTATTTTTAAAAAATTCCTTTTCTATTCAAAACAAATTAAAAATAAAAAACAGTGTAATGTTATTTCGGAACTCTTTCATAAACAATAACATTTTTCTTGGAAGAACAAAACAAATAAAATTAGCGAAAAGCAAATACTTTTTATTTGCCCCTACTTTCGTCCCAATTGTCTACGTTAGAAAACTGAATAGAAAGAGTAAACATCAATAAGAAGAACCCAAACAAAAACGCCATTCAATAAAAGCAGAGGGAAACCAAAGAAAACTGTTCTATCCTATTCATCTAGTTAATTGAAAAGCATCTACGGTTTAAAAGAAAATCAACCTTATGAAGAGCCATACTTCCCGTATTCGTTCCCAGAATTTCAAGACACATAAAGAAATTCATTCGAAAATTAATATAGAATACGAGGTTCCAGTACTTTAATAGCATTAATAAAATAATGAGAATCTACCAAACATAAATTACATTAACATAATAAACATCCATTAAGGACACGTCAACCTTTTGAGACCCAAGTCCAATTTTTTAAAACTGTAATCAAATGTAAGATAAACTTCCTGTAATAGTAATAATAATAACAATTATATATATATATATATATATATATATATATATATGCACAGGGTGATTGTAATTAAAATCCCACTTTCAAAATGCTGTAAAAAAAGAACCAATTCAAGTTTTAACTGAAGATACTTGAAGAAGAGGGAAATAGTACGGCATCAAAAAAAGTCCCAAAGTGTATTAATAGATGGCGCTGCGGCTGTCAGTGACATTTTGAATCGAAATTACAACATATGTGGCATGATTTGCATAATTAAAATCCCACTTTCAAAATGTTGTAAAAAAAGAAACACTCGTTAAATGAATTCTAATTTTAACTGACGATACTTGAAGAAGAGGGAAAAAATACGGCATCAAAAAAAGTTCCAAAGTGTATTAATAGATGGCGCTGCGGCTGTCAGTGACATTTTGAATCGAAATTACAATATATTTGCCATTATTTGCACATTAAACCAACTGTTTACTGTACATTAAACCTGTTGCTGCTTCCCCATTTTTCAAGTATCTTCAGTTCAAATTTAAACTCTTTGTGACGAGTGGTTCTTTTTTTACAGTATTTTGAAAGCATTACTTACCCGTACTGTTTATATATATATATATATATATATATATATATATATATATATATATATATATATATATATATATATATAAACAGTACGGGTAAGTAATTTTACAAGAAAATTCTTCTTTGTTTATCCACCGCGTAATGGGGCCTGAGAACAAATTGGCTAGCGCTCTAGCCTTTGGTACCATAGGCTTGAGGTTCGAATCCTGGTGGTGGCATGGATGTTTGTCAGTGGTTCGGAATCTACACTAAACGGTAAGTCCCGGTCTAATTAGCCTAAAGTGTGCACAAAATGACCGTAGAGCACCAAACTAAACCACAGTGGAATTGGGACTTGTAAAATTAATACACAATTTTTTAAAACAGTCAATTAATTTAAATGCAACTAATTTAATGCTTTTTATATATATTTTTACATAAAAAACGTTTATGGCAGTTTGCCCATTATTCCTTCATTACTAGAAGTAAATTTTTCACGGAAAATAAAATTTTTGATGGAATAAAATTGGAAAGGATAATCAAAACAAGGACATGATAAAAAAAAAAAAGAGAGTGAGCGGGGAAATAGAAAGACAAAAAAAAGTGACAAGACGTTTAAAGAAGATCTTTCTGGAGTCACTATTTCACCAGGAAATGAGAGTACCCTCCCTTTTTTTCCCTTTGGTATCACAGGCTTCAGGGTCGAATCCTGGAGGTGGCATGGATGTTTGTTAATGGTTCGGAATCCACGTTAAACTGCAGGTCACAGTATAATTAGCCTAAAGTGTGCACAAAATGACCGTAGAGCGACGAAACAAAGTAAACCACCGCGTAATTGGGTCTTGTGAAATTAATAAACAATTTTATAAAACAATCAATTAATGTGTTGCCGTCGTTTTAATGCAACTGGCAATACAGACACAGTTAATCTTTATGCCATAAGCAAGAGCTGCACAGCTGTTACTCATTTAGCATCTACCCAGGGAGCATGTGTAGCTTGAAGATATACTACGGACGCGAGTAACACTACCCCGATAACGCTCTACGATTATATTAGTCCTGGTCCTGCGGTTTAAAGTGGATTCCGAACCTGGGGTACCGAGGATCAGAGCGTTAGCCACTCGGCCACCTCAATCAACTAATTTAAATACAAATAATCCAATCCTTTTTGTATATAAAATATACGGTTATGGCAGTTTGCCTGTGTGTCGATTATTCCTTCATCACTACGAATAAATTGTCAATGCAAAATAAAAATGCTTGATGGCATAAACTTGGAAAGTGTTATCAAAATAAGACCATGATAAAAGAACGAAAGAGAGAAAAAAGAGTAACAAGACGTTAAAGAAGATCGTTCTGGAGTCGCTATTTCACCAGGAAATGAGAGTGCGATTCCCATCTCGCATCATAAATCCATAAGTGATGCCACAAGCCAACCTGTTCCTTAAAAACAGAAGTCTTATTCATACAAAATTACCTACACGCAGCGGTGCATTCACTGACTTACTACAGTCAAAGAATACCGACAACCATTTCTTTCTTCCCAATCCCCAAACATCACCCAAAAATAATTAAGAAGAAAAAAACCTTTAGAAAGTGTTACCCGCTGCTGTCCAGGACCACGCACAAGAAGAAGACATCCGAAATTAACGCAGACTGAAACGAACTGCTGGGAAAAACAGCAGGGGTTTGTAACATGAGGGACACCAAAGAAAGGAGAAAAAAGTACCCCCCCCCCCTTTTTCCCCTTTGGTACCATAGGCTTCAGGCTCGAATCCTGGAGGTGGCATGGATGTTTGTGAGTGATTCGGAATCTACTTTAAACTGTAGGTCCCGGTCTAATTGGCTTAAAGTTTGCATAAAATCACCGTAAAGTGACAATCCAAACCAAACCACCGCGTAGTTGTGTCTTGAGAAATTAATAAACAATTAAATAACTTGTTGTTGTTGATCTAACGCAGCTGGCAAAACAGAGACAGTTAATCTTTATGCCATAAGTAAGGGCTGCACCGCTGTTACTCATTTAGCACTGCAGCTTGAAGATATGCTACAGACGCGTGTAACGCTACTCCCTCAACACTCTACCATCCTATTAGACTGGGTCCTACGGTTTAAAGTGGGTTCCGAATCTGGGGTACCGAGGATCAAAGCGCTAGCCACTCGGCCACCTCAATCAATTAATTTAAATACAAATAATCCAATGCTTTTTGTATATAAAATATACGTTTATGGCAGTTTGCCAGTGTGTCAATTATTCCTTCATCACTACGAATAAATTTCCAATGCAAAATAAAAATGCTTGATGGCATAAACTTGGAAAGTGTTATCAAAATAAGATCATGATAAAAGAACGAAAGAGAGAAAAAAAGAGTAACAAGACGTTAAAGAAGATCTTTCTGGAGTCGCTATTTCACCAGGAATTAGAGAGTGCGATTGCATCTTGCATCGTAAATCCATGCGTTATGCCACAAGCCAACCTGTTCCTTAAAAACAGAAGTCTTATTCATACGAAAATTACCTAGACGCAGCGCTGCATTCACTGACTTACTCAGTCAAAGAACACCGACAGCCATTTTTTTTTCTTTCTTTCTCCACTCCCCAACATCACCCCAAAATAATTAAGAAGAAAAAACCTTTCGGAAGTGTTACTTCGCTGCTGTCCAAGACCACGCTAAAGAAGAAGACATCCGAAATTAACGCAAACTGAAACGAACTGCTGGGAGAAGCAGCAGGGGTTGTAACATGAGGGACACTAAGGGTGGGGAAAAAAGTACTCTCCCCCTTTTTATTGCCTTTAATACCACAAGCTTCAGGGTCGAATCCTGGAGGTGGCATGGATGTTTGCGAGTGGTTCGGAATCCACGTTAAACTGTAGGTCCCGGTCTAATTAGCCTAAAGTGGGCACAAAATGACCGCAGAGCGACAAACCAAACCACAGCATAATTGGGTCTTGTGAAATTAATAAACAAATTTATAACACAATCAATTAATTTTTTGTTGTTGTTCTAATGCAGCTGGCAATACAGAGACAGATAATCTTGATTCCCTAAGCAAGGCCTGCACCTCCGTTACTCACTTAGCACTACTCAGGGGGCACGTGTTGCTTGAAGATATACTACGGACGGAGGTAACACTACTCCCATAACGCTCTCCTTTATATTAGATTGGGTCCTACGGTTTAAAGTGGATTCCAAATCTGGGGTACCGAGCACCAGAGCGCTAGTCACTCGGCCATCAGGTCTCCTAAATCAATTAATTTACATACAAATAATCTAATGCTTTTTGTACATATAAAATATACGTTTATGGCAGTTTGCCAGTGTGTCGATTATTCCTTCATTACTAGGAATAAATTTTTCACGCAAAATAAAACTGATTAATGGAATAAACTTGAAGAGTAGTCAAAATAAGAGCATGATAAAAAAAAAGTGGGAAAAAAAAAGTAACAAGACGTTAAAGAAGATCTTTCTGGAGTCACTATTTCACCAGGAAATGAGAGTGCGATATCTTGCATCGTAAATCCATAAGTGATGCCACAAGCCAACCTGTTCCTTAAAAACAGAAGTCTTATTCATACGAAATTACCTAGACGCAGCGGTGCATTCACTGACTTACTGCAGTCAAAGAACACCGACAACCATTTTCTTTTTTCTCAATCCCTAAACATCACCCAAAAATAATTAAGAAGAAAAAAACCTTTAGGAAGTGTTACTTCGCTGCTGTCAAGGACCACGCAAAAGAAGAAGACATCCGAAATTAACGCAGACTGAAACGAACTGCTGGGAAAAACAGCAGGGGTTGTAACATGAGGGACACCAAGGAAAGAAAAAAAAAGAAAAAAGAAAAGGTCCTCCCTTTCTTTTTTATAATGAGATGCTTGATATTTAAAAACCTATGAATCAGTGCCTTGGCGCAGTAGTCGCTTTGGGATGCAATTACATAATGGATGTGGATGCACAGTCATAGACTGAAAAAACGCTGTCTAGTTCCTCAGAGTATGTTCTCAGAAAGATACTAACTGCGCTTTTAATTATTCAAACAGACGACTCTTTCATTTGCGTGTGTTCTTCGGTTTTTGATGAGTACCCAGATGTTTAAAAAGGGGGCATTTCTTCTTTTTTTCTTCTAACAAATGAGGTGCAGTTACAGTAATAATCTTTCATTTAAATACATACGAGAAATACCTAAACCACAACTGGCCAACCCGCAGCCCGCCTTGAACATTTTTCCAGCCCAAGAGTTTTATGACACATTTACAAAATATATTCATTTTATAATGGCCAATGTAGTGAAAAACAATGTATTAAAAAATACATTGCGTGTGCATCCCTATATTCAAAAATTAACTGTCGAAATTACCAGAAAAAATTAACATTTACTTTTAAATAATACTCTTGCGGCAAACAAATATCACACTAGTAAAATATATTTTTTTAATGATTTCATTTTTAATGTTTTATATTTCTTTACATTGTGCGTTTAGTATCATTATTATTATATTATCTATGTTTACATGTAAGAACAATAGTAAACACAAAAAATAAGTAATTAAACTCATTATGAGTTATTAAACTCAAAACTCAAATAATGAATTATTAAACTCATTATGTTTCAATCTTTCACTCCAAAAAATGGCTACAGTGTGTCTAAATCTATAATATAGGGATATATAATTTTATATGTGGGCCGCGGAGTTATGTTGCATTTCCAAATTGGCCCGCAAGATCATTTGGGTTGGCCACTCCTAGTGTAAAGAAATAATTCTCTACTATAAATAGTCCACGAAAATAAATAAAGTTCACGAAAATGTTGTAAATACACACACGAACAAAACTATACAGATTCCAAGCATTCATTCTCCTTCTTAGACAATAAATAATTATACAATGTTGAATTTAACACTTCATATTAGAAGAAAAAGCTGCTATCAACCTAAAAATCAACCCAAGTATACAATTAACTAGCTCACCACAATAAAAGGAGAAGAGGTGTGAAAAAAAGCCAAAGCCACAAGTAATGATAATCACACTTATTGGTAAGTCCACGAAAATGTTGTAGGCATACACACATGCACAAATCTACACAGTCCACTTCTATCTAAGACAACAAATCATTATACGACGTTGAACTTAACTCTTCATACTAAAAGGAAAGCTGCTATCAACCTGAAATTCAACATAAGTATACAACTAACTTGCGCATCATACTAACAGGTTCACATTTATTAGAAAGTCAGAACTAAGTCCACGAAAATGCTGTAAACACACACGCACGCACAAATCTACACAGATTCCAAACAGCCCATCTCTTTCTAAGACAATAAATTATTATACAATGTTGTACTTAACTCTAGAAGAAATCTGCTATCAACTTGAAAATCAGCCAAGTATACAATTAACCTGCGCACAACAATAAACCAGTTATACTTGAGCAGCACAATAAAAGGTAAAGACGTGCAAAAAAAAAAAAAAAAAAAAAAAAACCAAAGCCAAAAGTAATGATATTCACACTTATTGGAAAGTCAGAGCATGTAACGAGACGAAGAGAAAGAGTAAGGCCAAAGGAGCTATTCAATCATGCGATTTCCTTGCAAATAGGCGGGGACCTGAAGAACTTCGAAAAGGAAGAGAGAGAGGGGGGAGAAATGTCCCATTCGGGAAACTCATTAGAGTCATAATTAGGTGTTTGGGGGGCTGGCATGCAGTCAATTCCTGACATACGACACAGCCTGCCATCTCATTAGGCCGGCTTGCAAGAAAAAAACATCTGCAGATGGGGGATCAGAAAAGGTTTTCTAAATTGAAAAGAAAGAGGAATGGACAGTCGTTGGGTGGTACCAATCTCAGGAGGAAGCTGTGTTTTCTTTTAATATATCAACTGGAGAAGTCACCATTCATTCCCCCATGTGATTCTTTTCAAATGAAGTATCAGGCGTCATCTATTCATTGCCACTGCCTTTTGAAAGATAAGGCTTTTTTTTTTTATATATGTATATAAGAAAAAGAGGACGGAATTATCGTAGTATTGATGGATGATATTGATCGCTATATCATTCGTTTGCTTATTTATTTTGAAATCGTTATGAATGTCCTTTTTAAGCTCAATGCCATTCTGATTCTGTATGTCAATGACATTCGTTATAATTATCTTAGATATGTAACGCCCAGGTTGATCTGAATAGCAGCTGCGAATAAATCGAAGAGCAATATTTTTTTTTAAAAAAGTTTTATAAATTGTTGATTAAAAAAAAATTTAACTCTTTGATAAAGGAAACCTCCCAGAAAAATAAACCAATCATTATTTTTCAAATGGACAAAATATTATTATAATTAAAACGTTTTCCCGCAAACAAACTATTTGTTCAAAATAATTATTTCACTTACAATTACGTTGAAAATTGAATGAACGGAAACAATCATTTCATACTTGTTTCCTGTTGTTACTAATCCCCCTGGTGCAGGAAAGGTCCAACGGACCCCGTCGCAGGCGACGTCCATGGCTAAGGGTAATATGCAGCTTCCCTTTTAGCGAGGAACCACGAGGGCTGAAGACTGACTGAACCTCAAGACAACGCTCTACTATCCTACTAGACCGAGACCTATGGTTTAAAGTGGATTCCGAACCACTACGAATATCCATGGAACAGCCGAGACTCGAACCCTAAATCTATGGCATTGAGCGCTAGACACTCGGCCATTCAGGTCCATACTTGTTTTCTTTTTCAATAGTTGTTTTTGTTCGTTTCAATTTAACAAATACAAGAAAAATATTTATCACTAATATATTCCCATTAGAATGTCCGTAGACAAACATATTATTAAAACAGCGGGCATTCTAATTCTTGATTTATACAATTTAAACACGCATTCTATAAATCTCTCCGACATTCCATACAACATCCAACTATAAAATTCTTCTCCAACTTTCGTGAAATCTTTTTTTCTTCCCACTTTTCTAAAAAGTTGCTCGCCTTATTACAAAAGAAGACCCTAACTTCTGCTTACGAATTTGTCCAGCTACAACTTCCCGATTGCAATTCTCCTGCTCCACTAAAATATTCTTATCTGAATGTCCGTAGACAAACATATTATTATGACTGCAGAAATGCTGAAGTCATAATAATATGTTTGTCTTAATATAATTCTTGATTTATCTGCTGACTTCTGTCCACTAGTCTGTCCAGCAACAATTTCCTGATTGCAATTCTCCATTTCCACTAATATATTACAATTTAAATGTCCGTAGACAAACATATTATTATGTAGTTCTAATAATATGTTTGTCTTAATATAATTTTTGATCTATGTAATTTAAACCCGCATTTTATAAATCTTTCCGAAATTCCATACAGCATCCAACTATAAAATTCTTCTCCAAGTTTCGTGAAATCTTTTTTTCTTCCCACTTTTCTAAAAAGTTGCTCGCCTTATTACAAAAGAAGACCTTAACTTCTGCTTACGAATTTGTCCAGCTACAACTTCCCTGATTGCAATTCTCCTGCTCCACTAATATATTCTTATCTGAATGTCCGTAGACAAACATATTATTATGACTGCAGAAATGCTGAAGTCATAATAATATGTTTGTCTTAATATAATTCTTGATTTATCTGCTAACTTCTGCCCACTAGTCTGTCCAGCAACAATTTCCTGATTGCAATTCTCCATTTCCACTAATATATTACAATTTAAATGTCCGTAAACAAACATATTATTATGACTGCAAGCATTCTGTAGTCCTAATAATATGTTTGTCTTAATATAATTTTTGATCTATGTAATTTAAACCCGCATTTTATAAATCTTTCCGAATTTCCATACAACGTCCAACTAAAATTCTTCTTCCAAGTTTCGTGAAATCTTTTGTTTTTTCTTCCCACTTTTCTAAAAAGTTGCTCGCCTTATTACAAAAGAAGACCCTAACTTCTGCCTTGCCAATTTGTCCAGCTACAATTTCCTGATTTTCAATTCTCCGGCCTGAATCGAGAAAGAAAGCAGTAAAAGCATTGCGGTCCAATTCAAGTCGTGGAGCACATAATGAACCTTTCTCCCTCCAGGCAAAACTCAGAAAATCAGACGGGCGCCCCTGCTTCCCCCCTGCATGAAACGCCCTGAGCAGTCACCATCTTCGAAATCCTATCTTCCAATTAGGACCGGGGCGCGCTATGATCTGTTGTTCTCTCACAGGGCTTTTGTTTCTCTTTCTGTCTCATCCGTTCTGCTTTTTCATTTTCTTCCAACACATTGCGTTCCGTTTGTTTTTGCTCTTAATTTATAATAGGAAGACGTTCGGGTTCTTAAGGATTGTTGTACTATAAGAAAGCATAGCGATCTGAAGTTAATGGGACTTATAAGATAATAAATTCATTAGCCCTTTATATCTGAATATTTTTTATTTAATTGTTCAAATCTGCGTGATAGATTTTTATGGGTAATATGACAACAGTATTAAATAATTTAATATAAAATGATAAGTGACCGAAATATGACGTTACTTTTCAAAAACAATTAAAATAGTTTAATTACATTTTAGGCTAACATTATCATATAAATTATGAAAAAAAAAATAATAATAAATATTATATCTATAATAAATTTCTACTTTTTAACTTTAATATAACTTCTTGCCTATTTTTTAACTGATTGAATAATTAATAAAATGTTAAATAATTTAACAATCTTCCCAATTAATCATGTAGAGGTTAAAAACATCGGGGATATATATATATATATATATAAAATTAAAAAAAAAAAAAAAAAAACCCCGTAGAAAATAAATGAAGCAACACGAAAAGCGTATTTTTTAAATAATAAAATTTACTTTGCTTATTTTTTAATTCATAAGGTAATTAATAAAATATTAAATAATTTTAACAACCATCCCATTTATTCACGTAGAGATTAAAAATTTTAAAATCATTGAAAAATAAATTAAACAACATGAAAAGCCCTATTTTAAATATTAAAATTCACTTAGGCTATTAACTGATAGAATTCATTTTAATTTATTTCGAATGATGATTACATAACTAACAATCGAAAAACATTTCGTTATGATACATAATAATAAATATAATTAATTCAAAAACTAGAGCCCTTACCTTGCCAGCCAACGAATTCACCACCATCGCCTGTAAGAAAATAAATAAATCGTTAAATAAAATAAAATAAAAATCACCAAATATAATATAAAGTAATAATAATATAAAGTATGTTTCATATAATTTGTTTCTTTGCTATAACGAAGTAATAGAATATGGACTTGCACATCAAAATTTTTTATTAAAATAAACATACAAACTCTCTTTTTCAATTCCTTCTATTAGTTCACACGCTCCCTATATATATCTTGTTCAAATTTTCAATCGTTAATACAATACTTTTTATTCATCCACTCAAGTTCAAATACATTTTTTTTGAACTTGTAGTAGATGACACTTGATGTTAATACATTTTCAAATATTTATTCATTAATTAAATTAAATTAATTAATTTTAGTTTTTTTTTATATTTAAGTTGCATGTATCTAATAATAGATGGCGCCAGATGTACGAGGAAAATTTCAACTTCATTTGTAAAGGACTTTTCTGCAATATAGAGAAAAAAAAGTAGGAATTGACTTAAAATTTTTTTTTATATTACTTGTTTATAATAATATAAATCTAATAAAGGTTAAACCATTTATATTTATAGGCTTTATATGTGCTGTGTTTACTAAAATGGGATCATTATGATGCACACAAAAATGTAGACAGATGTCATTATTATTGTAAATCATTTTTCCATAATGTTTTCTATTGTGCAGTTTAAAAGATGAATAAATTCTAATTTAATTCAAATTTTTATTATTCCTTCATTCTTTTTAGACAATTCGCTATTCTTTTTGGGTCTTTTTTTCTCTCTTTGAAGAAAACATTGACAATATATTTAAATAAATTCTTTTGTTCATTTCATAGAAAATCTATTTGGGGTATATTAAATTTTTCGTACATAATAAAAATCTAAGCATTCAAAAAATTTAAAGTTTCTTGCCTTTTTTTAAAAGAAAACAAAAAATAAATATTAAAGATAATGACACTTTTATAAAGTCTGAATAAGAGATTTATACGTTAATAAACAAGCTCAAAAGAATTATGCATATAAATAAACCAGTATTAAAGGTTAACAAAACCGAGGAACAATAATTTTTAATTTACTTTACAAAAAAATGGAGAATGTGGCTTTAATTTCGTAAAAATGAAATTGGGCTCAGAGAAAAATCCCGAGAACAAATATTTCCATAACAAAAACTTATGTCGTGAGTATAAATTTACTCTAGCATTTCTAAGAAATAAGATCCAGGATGTTTTGGTAAGATCCTTTTAAGAAATTGAGACATTTTTTCAAAAGGCAGAGGTGTAATTTGGCGTGGATGTTGAAGAGATTTAGCTATAAAAACATATTTGCTAGACTTAAATTTTAATAATGGAATAGGAGAAAGATTAAACATAAACAAAATTACTTTTTCATAAAATATTTGAATTTGTGAGTTATGCTTACACTTCTTACTCATAAAATTACGTTTAGACATAAAAATTAAATTCCTTTTAACGAATAAAATAAATAATCCTTTTAATGAACAAATATGCAGTTTCGTAACTTAAAAATATTTCGATGGATATTTAACTCATTTTGATTTAACTGAATTCAACATTACAATAATTTCAACTTATTGAATATCTATTAATTCATCACAATAATTTACTTACTATTGAATAATAATTAATCAATAATTTCAACTTACTATTGAATATCTGAATATCTATTAATTCTTAAATTTCAACTTACTATTGAATATCTATTTCAACAATAATTTCAACTTACTATTGAATATCTATTAATTCATAATAATTTCAACTTACTATTGAATATCTATTAATTCATTACAATAATTTCAACTTACTATTGAATATCTATTAATTCATTACAATAATTTCAATTTATTACTGAATATCTATTAATTCATTACAATAATTTCAACTTATTACTAAATATCTATTCATTTAATACGATATTTTCTATTAGATTTAAAGAATAATCTCCTTATTCATAAATATGTTTATTACATATATTTTATAGTGAAAATTAATTACATATTTGCTGTTTTTCACAATAAGAAACTATTTTTAAGTATAAGTTGCACATAAACGCTAACTTTTGTAATAAATAATTCAAGTTAAAATGTTTTAAGAAACTTCGACTTTTTAAATAAATTTCATACTGTGTTTCTTCCTTCAGAATAATAGATTATTTTTTCAAATGTATAAAAGATTATTTTTTCCAAATTTCACTAAAAACTATCTATTCAAACTAGTATTTAAAACTATATATAGAAACATGAATTCATAACTCTTGAATGGTAATATACCTTTTAAATTCAGCTAAGAAAAATTCAGAACTATATAAATATCAAACTGTAGTTTTAAGAAAAATATTAAGCGAGTAATACTTGATGAAATATTATTTTTTCTTAAAAACACAAATTATTTCTATTAAGAAATATGAATATGATACAGTCAGTATAAATCTTTAAAGAAATCCAATTTGCAAGATCCGCTCCAATAACTTCAGAAAATAATCAAATAACTCTTTTGAGTATTTTAAAACTAGAATGAGAATAAATTCTGGAATATCATTATTTTTGGAATCAAAACAAACTGCATTATATTCTTGCCAACGATTTCGAAAAATCTTAAAGAATACTTTTTTTTCTTTCACATTTTGACTTTTTTAAATAAATGGTTGTTGAAAATAAAAGAATATATTTTTTTTCAACATTGAATGAAAAAAATTAAATTTTATAGAGAAAAATTTCATTGAAAATCCTCCATGCATATTAGTGTTTAAAACTACATATAGAAACTCGAAATCATAACTCTTAACTAGAAATGCAATCTTTTAAATTCAGCTCAGAAAAATCCAGAATTATATAAATATTAAACTGCAATTTTAAGAAAAATATTAAACGAGTAATACTCCATGAAATATTATTATTATATTTTTTTAAAAAAAAGAAAGTACAGATTATTTCTATTAAGAAATATATTACAGCACAAATCTTTCAAAAATCCAATTTACAAAAACTGCTAGAGTCCAATAACTATTTCAGAGAAATAATCAAATACTCTTTTGAGCATTTAAAAACTAGAATGAGAATAAATTTTAGAATATCATTATTTTTGGTATCAAAACAAACTGCAATATATTCTTGCTAACGAGTCCAAAAAATCTTAAAGACTACCTTTTTTCTTTGACAGTTTTGACTTTTAAATTAATCTCATACTGTGTTTAATTGTCCAGAATAAAAAAAAAAAAATTTTTCAAATTTAAAAAATATATATATAATTAATTTATAGAGAAAAATTTCATTGAAAGCTATCCATGTAAATTAGTGTTTAAAACTATATATAAAAACTCGAAATCATAACTCTTGAATAGTAATGTAACCTTTTAAATTCAGCTAAGAAAAATATTAAACCAGTAATACTTGATAAAATATTATTATTACTTTTTTTAAAAAAAGAAAGTAGTTTTCATTTCTATTAAGAAATATATTATAGCATAAATCCAATTTGCAAAAGCCACTCCAATAACTTCAGAGAAATAATCAAATTCTCTTTTGAGTATTTTAAAACCAAAATGAAGATAAATTTTGGAATATCATTATTTTTTGGAATCAAAACACAAAATGTATTATACTCTTGCCAACGATTCCGAAAAATCTTAAAAAGAAATACTTTTTTTTCTTTGACATTTTTTTAATCAGTTTTTGAGAAGAAACTGACTAATGCTCAACCGGCCATGAAAACAACCGCAAGAATAAATGTTTCCATTCATTTTAACGTGCTTCCATTTAGAATCTGCATATTCTTAGCCGAATGCAAATCTAAACGATCAATCCTTAGCGAGCAAACAGTCAAGCTTTTAAAACCAAAAATAGTTTCGCATACTTCTGATGTTTTTCCCCGAGTAAAAACACGATTAGGAAAAGAGCATTTGCTTTTATTTTAACAGCAGAAAAATAACGTAATAAATTACTTTACTCGTTAAAAGTAAAAATAAGGGAGCTTTATCATTCCCTATTTCTATCTGGACAGCTACACGTTATTCAATCTCTTATCTCTCTTTTCAAAGATACTGAGTAAATTTAGTTTCAGTTTGATTAAAATTATTTTAATAAGAAGTTACAAATCTGTTGTGTATCTAATCACTAAAAAAAATAAAAAATAAAAATTTTTTTCATCATACGATGACTAGTAAACTGAAGAATAAAAAAAACTAATGATATGATGCCTAGTAAAAATCTGTTATGGACCCAATTACTGAAAAAAAAAAAAAAAAAAAATGTAATCATATGATGAGTAATAAAAATCTGTTATGGACATAATTACTGAAAGAAAAAATGTAATCATATGATGACTAGTAAAAATCTGTTATAGACCTAATTACTGAAAAAAATATGATGGGTAGTAAAAATCTGTTATAAACTTAATTATTGACAAAAAAAAAAATCTAATCATATGATGACTAGTAAAAGTCTGTTACGGACCTAATTACTGAAAAAAAAAAAAAAATCTAATCATATGATGACTAGTAAAAAGTCTGTTAAAATCTGAAAAAAAAAAAAAAAAAATCTAATCATATGATGACTAGTAAAAATCTGTTATGGACCTAATTATTATTAAAAAAAAAAAAAGCTAATCATATGACGAGTAGTAAAAATCTGTTATGGACCTAATTACTGAAAAAAAAATTAATCATATGATGACTAGTAAAAGTCTGTTACGGACCTAATTACTGAAAAAAAAAATTAATCATATGATGACTAGTAAAAGTCTGTTACGGACCTAATTACTGAAAAAAAAAAAAAAAAAAATCTGTTAACCATACTGAAAAAAAAAATTGATCTATGTAAAAATCTGTTACGGACCTAATTACTGAAAAAAAAATTAATCATATGATGACTAGTAAAAGTCTGTTACGGACCTAATTACTGAAAAAAAAAAAAAAATCATAATGGACCTAATATTATTATGAAAAAAAAAGCTAATCATATGATGAGTAGTAAAAAGTCTGTTACGGACCTAATTACTGAAAAAAAAAAAAAATCTAATCATATGATGACTAGTAAAAGTCTGTTACGGACCTAATTACTGAAAAAAAAATTAATCATAATGAAGTAAAAGTCTGTTACGGACCTAATTACTGAAAAAAAAAAATCTAATCATATGATGACTAGTAAAAATCTGTTATGGACCTAATTATTATTATTAAAAAAAAAAAGCTAATCATATGACGAGTAGTAAAAATCTGTTATGGACCTAATTACTGAAAAAAATTTAATCATATGATGACCAGTTATATTTTATTTTACATAATAACATCATTGCTTAAATTAAATGTCTCTGTTAAAAAAAAAAAAAAAAAAAAAAAAACGATAAAAATTATAATATGTATAAGAACATGCCGTAATTGTGACACACACACATAAAAGAGGATATGCAATGAATGAAAAATTTTCCTTGATTTATCATTCTCACTCAACGGCTATATATGATCATTATTATTTTTTTCACTTAATCGCAGATATAAAATTTAATCAGGTTAAAATATAAAAAAAAAAAAATTAAACCAATATATTTTTTTCATCTGGAAAAAACGCGTTGCTGAAAAGGTTAAAAAGGGAAGATAAAATGATATGATTACATTGTGAGAAAAAAGAATGAAATAATAAAGAGGCTATTGTTGTTAGATCCAACATATTATCTGAAATAGTATGATCGAGATAATAAAGTGAACATTGGCATTTTTTTCTAAAAATAATGGCAACTTGATAAAATGATGGAAAAATTTTTTAAATAATATTTTATGTTAAACAATTTCATTAAAAATAGGAAATATTCAATTACGTTTAGTCTATTATTATTATTATTATTAAAATAGCAGAAAAGATAATGTGATTACTTGAAAAACTTTCAGCGGATTAGATAAAAAGGGAATAATGCTTTTGTCTCAAATTGGCACGAATAACATATAATGATATGCCTATTCATTTTTATAACCTTCGATCAATTTTATAAAAAATGAGAAATATTCAATTACATATTTCGAAATGTAATGGATGCTTCAAAAGATTGGAGACCACCAAATTGCAGACATTAAAGGCCACTTAAATTGAAAATGAAATGGAATAAATAATGTTGCAATGATTTTAATAATCATTATATTAAATATTCTTTTGAAATGAAAAATACTTTGTTGTTTGTTTTTAGATTGGTTGAAATAAAGAGACATAAGATGATGCTCACCTTGCCTAGTAGGGTCCATACTATTGGGAATCATAGGTTGACCTGGAACACCTCCTGGAGGCTATAAAAGAAATTTAGAAATTAATATATTATGCAAATATTTTCTTAACTTACCATTATATATATATATATATATATATATATATACCAATTGGTATTATCAAATTGATTTTTTAATTATTAATAAAAAGCAAATGCCCTATTTACTGTAGAAAAATAAAATAAAGCGACAACTGATTTTATAAATAAATAAAAAGGTAAATCATATGGTAATAGATGAATTCGTGTGTGAAATGATATATATATATATGAAATGATATGTGAATGAAATGAATGACATGTGTAATATATATTGTGAAATCTTTATTTTAACAACTTCATTGACGGGTAGAAGTTATTTGAACTAATACAATGGTAATTTTTATCATTGAATATCTGTACTAAATATCTTTCGATTTTAATTATATTTCGTACAGCAATAAAAGATAATGACTGTGCTATCAGGAGTAACCCATTTTTACTAAAATTAAAAGATTTTATTTAAAGAAATAAAGAAAGATTACCATAAAATTTTTATTTTTATCAGAAAAATGTAAAAACTTTGATAAATAAAATTTAAAATCCACACGGTTAAGGCAATATCATTATATATATTGCTTTTACTGTGTGGATTTTAAATTTTATTTAAAATTCATAAGGTAAATAATATAAATTTTTCATAATAATAAATAATAAATCCTAATAAATTTCCATAATATTATATAAATTAATAAATATTTAATTAATATAAATTTTCATATTTAAATTAAATTTATCATAATAATAAATTTTCCATACTATAAATATTTCATCTATATAATTGAATAATTTCTCCAGAAAATTTTAAAATACATTGCTAAGCAATCAAAACAGCCTTTGCAATACTATAATTGCAACTAAATCAAATTTTAAAAAAATTGTTTGATAAATGAAAATATATTAAAGAAATATTAAATTTAGAACATTATAAAATATCATCAATTAAAGAAAAAGCAATTTCGTTAATTTATTTTCATTAATCATTTTTTTGAATTAAAAAAAAATAAATAAATAGCTTCTTTACAATTTTTTTAAACAGTGCATCATTAGATGAATGGTAATTAATGTACATCTTCAGTTATTATTAATAATCAGATTAAAATATTCTGAAAGATATTTAAAAAAAAAATAAATAAAAAAAAAAAACTTTCATAATTGAATTAATTAACATTAAAACTGAAATCGGTCTCTAAAATCATATTATTCATTTTAATTACACCCAAAATATATTTAGATTTTTTTCTTTAAAACTATGATTAAAATGTAATTTAATAAAAAGAAAAATAAAGTAAGAATTAATTTTAAGTCAAAAAACAATTTTCTCCTCTTTTCATAAACTTTCCATTAAAAAAAAAAAAAAACTACCAAGATTTATTTTAAAAAAGCTTATTATGCATATACTCAGACATGAAAAAGTAAAAAATGGAGGACAAATAATTGAGTAATTTGTCTTACTTGCCATTTCGATAAAAAGTAATTAAATAAATTCAATTTAAAAGCACATTTCATCTTTTCAAATAAAAAAAAAAAGTAATAATAAGAATTGAAAAGAGATATAAAAAAAAAATTTAATAAAACTATCATTTTTCAACGGAAATTCCAGATAAGTGCAGTTAATTTAATTGAAAATTCCTCTTTGAAAATCATTTTTTTTTTTTTTTTTTTTAAATTCTTTATTTTTAAGAAATATGTTGGGGGTGATTACTGTAAACGATGTATATTTATAAATTTTCAAATAGAAAAGCTTGCAAAGTATGGTATTATACATAAAAGAACATAATTATCTACGCCCATTCAAATATGAATTTAATAGCAGCTTAGCAAAATAATTTGAAAAAAAAAAAAAAATTTCAATTTTGGAAAGTAATTTAAAATATAAATACGTTTTCACGCGCTAGGAGATTTCAGTAATAGCGTAGGATAGTTTCAAAGAGCAAATAAGGGAAGTAATCTATTTTTGGAATAAATATATACGAATTTGCTCAACCAAAAGCAAAATAAATGTAAATTATTTATCAAATAACGGCTTCCATTTTATAATTTATGAAAAGCATACTATTTAATATTTAAAAAAAAAAATATTAATGTATAATAAATAATGTAATATGTATTATAATATAAAAATAATGATTTAATATTTAATGTTCTTGTTACTTTAATTTTGATATTTAGTTAATAAAATGATTTTGAAATAATAATTGTTAATAATTAATAATTGTTATTAATTAATTAATAATTGTTATTATTTAATGCGCATATTTTTCAAGGCAGAATACATTTAGTAAAGGCACGATAAAAAGAAATTAATTCCAAATATATGTTTGATTGTTTAAATTTCAAAAAAGTTTCGTTCATAAATAATTTATACTATAATAATTCTCACGACATTTCACTTTATTTCTATTGCAATTTATTTTAAATTAAATAGTCTTAAAATAATAAATTATATATGATTATATTTTTAAAAAATGCTTTTTAATTCATCGATTAAAATTTTCTTTTGATTGATATTTGACTATTACAACTTAAGAACTTAGAATATTTAGAGTAGTTTATATTGGCTATTTTATTATTATTATATTAAATTCCTAGAGTATTTATATTGAATGTGGACGAATCCTTAAAAATCAATGACATTTTTTGATTTCCATTATATCGGGTAACAACGCTGGACATTTTTTACACTATGTCGTCTAATGGCAAAAAATAAAATGAATTCTTGCTTTTTGTAATACTTTGTGATTGGCTGCCCTACACAAATAAAAAAGAAAAAAATTAAATCTTCAATATTAATTTCCCTAAATTGATTTTGACTGGCTTCTTTTACAATAATAATGAGTTCCGATTTAATATACATACTTTTTTCTTTTTAAATCTGTAACATCCGAAACTTTCAGAAAACTGATTTGCATTTCAATTTAAAATGCTTCCTTCCTATTTAAATAGTCTCTAAATTTATTAGACGCAGAAAAGGGAAATGATATTGCTTTAATGCAGAAAAAATAAATAAAGTGAGGTCGATAATATTAGCAGAGGCACGACTCACTGAAGAACCAATTTCCCTCGGCTGATTTAATGAAAGGTTTCTCTATACTTCCACCAATAGCGGCGCGTTTATGAAAAGAGTACCGAATGCGAGATTGGCCCTGAGCTAAAGATATTAATGAAGCATTTACCGGGAAGGGTCTACTCGAATTACTGAGGCGATGCCAGCAAGTGTGGCTTTAATGTTATTGATTCGGTCCTTTCTGGCCATGATAAAATTCACTTCCCCTATCCCTTTGTACTTGCTTATTAATTTGGGACTTTGGAGAATGAAAATAGAAGGGTTGAGCACTAATAATATGAAGCTAACAAGGGTATCGAACGGAAAATTGAATGCCAAAATCTATTATGTTCAGTCAAAGTCAACTGATTACTCGAAGAGGGAAAATTGGAGTGTCCTTGTTATATAATACAATCGTCGATAGTTAAAAATAACTACACATCATGAGATGGGTCTTTGTGAATTGTTTAAAATAAGCATAACAGTAATTGTTTAGTTGGTCTTGTAATTAGTGGAGAATGTGAAAGCTGAAGATCCTCCTTTGTGTTGAAAATATACTAAATAATTGTTTTACACAAGGAAATAGAAAGTTTCATCAAATAATAAATGTTAAATTTCAGAATAAAATATATATATAAAATGAAGTAGTGTGAATTTTGCTATTACTACAGTTGAAGTCAATTTAAGAAACAATATGTATTTGTAAACATTAATACATTTTTCAATTTAACAGGATATGAAATATATGAGTACGATCTCTGCTTTTGTTTATTTATTTTTTTCTTATTTTTAATACTGAAATTGATATCTGGTACGTAAATCACATCTTCTAAATTTAATTTATTTATCATTAATCCATACATAACGAGTCAAAAATAAGGCATATTAAATTTAATGAAGAAATTCAAATGTACATTTAATAACATTTTAAGAAACCAGGAAAATTAACAACTAAAGCAATGCTAAATATTAACATCCTCCTTATCAATAGCACGACAGCCCAGTGTGGGCCAAGGTTTTCCTTTGAACAGATTTCCATGCATTGATTCCTCAGCGTGAGAATGGTCCTCCAATTCTTAACCTTTAGTGCAGCAAAATCTTTTTCAACTGCGTCTGACCATCGCCACTTGGGTCGTCCTCTTCCTCTTTGTCCCTGTGGCTTTGCCAAAACGAGCCTTTTCACAGGGTTTAAATCATTCATTCTAAACACATGAGCCTCCCAGTTTAATCTATTGATCTTAATAAATTTTACAACATCTTTGTCTTTATAGCATTTATAAATTTCTGCGTTGTACCGTCCTCTCCAACAATCGCTTTCAGTAACACCTCCGTGAATAGTCCTTAAAATCTTCCGCTGAAATATACCCAAATGGGCCTTATCAGATCTTGCCAAAGTCCCTGTTTCAGAGCCAAAGATCAAAATAGTTAAAATAAGAGCTTTATATAATAAGAATTTAGTTTTTCTGCTTATGAATGATTTAAACAGATTTCTTAATCCAAATAACGCCTTATTGGCATACAAACTTCTGTTTTTTATTTCAGGTAAGATATTATTTTGACAATGATAAATATTACATCAATATAGATCACATATATGATCTTCTAACCAGAAAAGTACTTGAAAAAAAATGGGCTGTTTTTCAAACCAAGAAAGGTACCTTAAAAATTTCTACAATTAATTTTTTTTAACTAACAAGAATATTAACAAACCTATTGTAAACCTATAGCAAATATTTTATTAATAATAACTAAATGTATTAAATAAAGATAAAATAAAATTAAATGCATATACGTATAAGTTTTTATACATAGATGATACGACTAACACCATTGTGACATAGCAAAAAAATTTTCAACCTAGATAAAATTACTCACAAGTTAAAACATAATTCCAATAACAATGGTCTTAACTAAAAGAGAGGGATTCACCGAAATTAACTGACATCACCCCCCACCCCCCTTAAAAAAAAGCTTTCATGATGACCACTGAGATTCTTCAACAAAGAAGAATGATCAGATTAATCTCTTCATTCTTAAGTCTCCCCTCTTCTTTTTGCAAGAACAAGTAATTAGGAAAATGTTCTCCAGCCAACAGAGCTCACGTACGCGCATTACTAGAAAATCCATTAAAGACATCCAAATTAAGTATCTCCCCAACTTAAGCACAAAAGAAAACGTTAATTGCATTTGCTAACAGAAGTGGAAGAAGAAAAAAGAAAATAACTTGCAAGGGAATACACAAAATGGGGGATTACATTAAAAATCTAGGATGTTTGAATAATTCCAAAGCACTCATATTATGCATTAAGGTAAAAGATCGTAATTAATAGATCGTTAAAAAAAAAATCAGGTTGGATGTTGAAAGATTATGGCATTCATACTATTTGATCAGTTTTAATTCGTACATTTTAATTGCAAATTAATGCACTTTTTAAATGGTCTTCAGGTAAGTTTTAATTTGGGGACATGTTCTGATTCATTTAAACTACGATGTACTACAGTAAAGAAAAATGGGTTGCGTTAAAATATTTAACTTTACTTCAAGAAGAAAATTTTTATAAACTGGAAACTCGTCGTAACTTAATCAGAAAATGTGATTTAACATAGAGAGAAGATTATTATAAAAAAACTTCCCGATAAAATGACAATGCACTGGAAATTTTAATTTCCCTAATTTTTAATAACAAACTTCAATCACTACTTCTTGGCGAGAACATTAATTAAAAATAAAAGCGAAGAATTAAAAATACACAATGTCATAAAGCATAAAGAACAACTAATATTTAATTAAACTTTTAATGAAGTACATTAAATGTATGGTTTTTTTTTTTTTATTATTATTCCTTATTTTGCAAAGTCTCCTTAATTAAAACATGAAATGATTGGCTAACATTTATGAAGATAGTAATAAAAGTATTTTTGTTATAAATAGAAGACTTAATGGGAATTACTTCTGATATTGAAAGGAAACTTTTCAATTGGAAAGAGAAAAAAAAAAAAAGAAGACTTCATTATCAAAAATTCAATTTCAAAGCAGGGGATTATTATTGATAAAATATAATTTTCGAATCATGAAAGAAATAATTTATATAAATCTTTTCGAATCAAAAAAAAGAAGAAATAACGAATAAGTGTTTTATATTTATTTTAAACTGAACATTTATGAACATAAAAGGAAACTTTTCAATTGAAGTTCATCACCAAACATTTAATTTCAGAGCAGAGAGATTATTTATTGAGAACATATGATTTGGGAATCATGAAAGAAATAATTTATATAAATCTTTTCCAATAAAAAAAATAACAATAATAACGAATAAGAATTTTATATTTATTTTAAGCTTATTAAATAATTTATATAAACTTATTAGTTTTAATTTTTTATAAAATAGTACACTCATTTAATTTAAAACATATTGCATATTTTTATTATTATGATAGTGATTGTTTACGATGAGTTAAAAATATGCCAACTAATTATAACGTCATTAACAGTTGTTTGTTTGCGACTTGTTTACAAATTTCAAACAACACAATTTTTAAAACAGGATGCGTTTTTAAATAATCTTTATTTTAAATTCCACTCACTGTTAGTTTTCATTCTAAATTCCAAGTAAAAAATTATATAAATAGTAAAGAATTATAAAAAAATTTTGCTCGTTAAATTCAAATTATTTGTTGAAATATATCATTTGGCATTAAATTATCTCTATTAAATTGCCCATCATAATCGAAAGCAAAATCTATATAATTAGCAGAACTTAAAAACTAAATAAATTAATAAATAAAATTAATAAAAACATCATATACAGAAGTAGATAGCAAATTGATAAATAAATTAAGCAATCGTAAATGAAAATCAACCCACGTAAAACCAAATTTAAATGAAGCACGTATTTGCTGATAGATCTCAGATATGATCCCAAATGAATTTTACGCCAATTAGCATTCGATCCCACCGCCAACTCGAATTAAACCCGTAAATCAATCAATACTCATTACGTGGTTCCGTGGCGTCAACATACAAATTGGCGAGATACTTAACATTACGCTCACGCGCCAAGTCGACTTCTGGTGAAATAAGTTAAATGATCATAAAGAAGCCAAACACGGCGCCTTTGGTCTATTTATCATAAACAAGACTCAAAGTTATTAGTGTTTTTTTAGTTATTAATCTGGGAATTACTTCAAAAAAAAAGATTAAAAAAATAAACTTGGTGCACCTTTTGCCTCAAGAAGTTATGTAAAACACCCATTGAAAGTAAGAAAGTTCCAGAAGCATTTGGCGATTTCATTTAACATTCGTATCGCCAACAGCTGTCTTAGTCAGTCACTTGTAATTTACATAGGTAGTTGCATGGGTTTTATATACCAGAATCTTATTTGAAGTCGATTGGCTCTTTTTGCTAGCGACAAGCGACTGCAGAGAGTTAATGGAAAGTAGCGGGATGCTTATTAATGTGTATTTAGTGTTGTTCCTTAGGGGTTATAAAAATTCTTGACATGTTTATCTCGATTGAACGTGATGTGATTTAATATATAGCATTCGGATATTAAGAACTTCGGAAGATAAAATTATCGAAGAGGTGTGTGTGTGTTAGGCGCAAATTAAAATTAGAATCTAGTAGATGCAAAGGTACCTACACATTTCTTTATGTTTTACATAAGTGCAAGAAAAAAGAAACACGAATTTAAAAAAAAATCCTAATAAGTAATTATATAAAGCAAAGTTATCTAATATATACAATCTGTTGAAAAAAAAAATGATAAGCGAGATAATAAAAATGAATAACTGTGTTATCTTTACCAGTTATTATCCAGGAATGCCAGACACAATATTAAAAAAATAATCTTTTTAAACTTTTTTATATTATAATCCTATTTTGTCTTTTTATTATTATTTTTATGCTTAACGAAACAAGATGTTTACAATTATATAATTAACGAAAAATGTAATTAAATTTATTGAAGATGAAACTAACTATATTTGAAAAAGATTTCGTGATTTACCTAAGTTCAAGCTTATGCAAAATTTTGACTACAACTAACGAAATTTGTTTGTAGAGTAATTTTTTTCAAATAATTGAGGAATATTAATAAATAATTGTAATTTAGATAATTCTTCTTGATATATAGCTGTACTGAATACACACACATTCACAGATCAACTGTAGATTTTATTTATTCCTAAAAGGCGCATTTGCATAATTAAATTATATTTCTCATAATGAAGAGGCTAACCAGTTGTTATTTTTTTACTTTTCATTCTTGATTCGTTGTAAAATATTAGTATAAATATTATAATTTTTACCAGTGAAAAAAAAAGGACATTAGGATAGTGTTGTTTTAAGTATAGCTACTAAACTAGAGCTTATATTTTAATTTGTGACGAATTTCAGAAAAAGATACTTAGCAAAATAATGATAAAAAAAAAACTAAAATCAATATTAAAAAGCCCAATACACATACAAAATTATTTTATCACAGAGTGATCCAAAACAAATATTACAGAATTTTGGGAAAACTATCATCATCATTTAATTGCACGACAGCCCAGAGTGGACCAAGGCTTCCCTCTGAAGAGATTATTTTCATGCGTTAAACTGGATGACAAGGGTCCTCCAGTTCTTAACCTTTAGTAGAGAAAAATCTTTTTCAACTGCGTCTGTCCATCGCCACTTGGGTCGACCTCTTCCTCTTTGTTCCTGTGGCTTGGCCAAAACGAGCCTTTTTACAGGGTTTAAATCATTCACTCTAAATACATGAGCAGCCCAGTTTAATCTATTGATCTTAATAAATTTTATAATATCTGGGTCTTTATAGCATTTATAAATTTCTAGCCAACGGCCATACCATGCTGAATATACCGGTTCTCGTTAGATCACCGAAGTCAAGCATCATTGGGCGCGGTCAGTACTTGGGTGGGTGACCACCTGGGAACATCGCGTGCCGTTGGCATTCACAAATTTGGGACCTGAATGGCCGAGTGTCTAGCGCTCTGGCACTCGGTGCCACAGGTTTCGGGTTCGAGTCCCGACGGTGCCATGGATGTTTGTAGTGGTTCGGAATCCACTTTAAGCCGTAGGTCCCGGTCTCCTATGACTGTAAGAGTGTCACGGAGCAAAAGTCAGGCTTCTACCTACGGGTGCTCCATCACAACAGAAGCTGCTTCCTTCCCCTTCAATCATGAGTACGTATGGGCTCGTGGGCTTGGCCAGCCAAGTGGGATAAAAAACAACATAAATTTCTGCGTTGTACCGTATTCTCCAACAATCACTTTCCCTAACACCTCTAATAATAGCCTTTAAAATCTTCCTCTCAAATATACCCAAATGGGCCTCATCAGATCTTGCCTTAAAGTCCCAAGTTTCAGTGCCATAGGCCAAAATAGGTCTAATATAACAAGATGTTTTTTATATAACAAGTATTTACTTTTTCTGCTCACGAACTGTGGTGGGAAAACTACGCACATTTCTATAAATCGTAGATTGTTCAAAATGCATTGCAAACCTTAATCGAACACAAGGGAAAAAAAAAATATTATCTACACATCGTAAAATCCATTAAGCAACGCTAAAATTTCAAACAACGAAATACGATAAAATCCCGTGTTTTCTTCGTTAAAAAAATAAAAACAAAATGCTAGTTCGGAAATAAACATTCCTTTCACTTGCTTTTCCTCCACAAAACTATCTTGTCAGTAAAAACACTTTTACAGAATCAGAGAAAATAGTTGGAAGGGAACAGCTAGCGGTAGAATAAATAAGATACGTCTAGACATGTTACTGTTGTAGCTTTTTATCAAATTCAAAGTTTACAATAACTCAATTTCGACCGTACATTTATTTATACTAGACAAATCCAAATCTTTACAGTGTGAAGAGGCTTAAGTGTTTTTAATGCTAGAAATAAGAAAAGAAAAATTATAACTAGCGATTTAAATTGCACGAAGAATTAATAAAATAGATTTGATTAAGACACAGTATTCAAATGTGTCGTACACTTGATAAATATACTAAAATACTGAAATTTAAAAATTAATTTAACAAAGCGATGTGATAAGAAATAAGTAGGAAGTATGAGAAATTAATATGCAATATTATACAAACGTCTATTTATTAAACCTGAATGTAATGCAAATAGGTTAATTTATTATAAGAAATTAAATTTAGTTCAATTATTTCAATTTAGTATTTTAATTGTTAATTTTTTTTTATTCTTAGTACTTATTTTTATTTTAATTAAATTATTAATTTATTAAAACTAATGTAAAATTCTTTAATTAAATTTTTTAGTTTTAAATTTTATTAAAAAATTATTATTACTACTAATAAGAAATTTAATTATTTTAGTAATTATTAAAATTAAAATTTAATTTATTTTTAAACTTTTTTTACTTTCTTTAAATTTAATCTCGAAGTAGCCAGACGCGATATAAAAACGTAAAATGGAACCTGCTTGTACTTGTATCATATTAAGATGCTTCATCAAACCCTTGAACACATTCAGAGTGAGTAGGGTTTGGTTTGCCACGTCTACAGTCATATCGTGCACACGAGGGCTAAATAGACCGGGACCTACAGTTTAAAGTGGATTCCGAAACGTTAACAAACATCCATTCCACAGCCAGGGTTCGAATCTGGACTTGTGGTACCAAAGGCCAGAAAGCTAGCCAACTGGCCATAATGCCCTTTAAAGTGAGTAGAGATTTCTATAACATTTTCAATGTAATTCAAATAGGTTAATTTATAATAAGAAATTTAATTTACTACTGCTTCTTTTAAATTAAATCTCGAAGTAGTCAGATGCGATATAGAAACATAAAATGGATCCTGCTTGTACTTGCATCATTTTAAGATACTTCATCAAATCCTTGAATATATGTAAAGTGAGTAGAGAGATTTCTATAACATTTTCAATGCAATTCAAATAGGTTAATTTATAATAAGAAATTTAATTTACTACTGCTTCTTTTAAATTAAATCTCGAAGTAGTCAGATGCGATATAGAAACATAAAATGGATCCTGCTTGTACTTGCATCATTTTAAGATACTTCATCAAATCCTTGAATATATGTAAAGTGAGTAGAGAGATTTCTACAACATTCTCACCCTAATGCAACATACGTTGAGGGATAAAATGCTTAAAGAAAAAGAAGAAAGAAAAAGAAAAAAGTAGAGGCCCCATTAAGTTTCCTTCTGCCTTAAGTTCTAAAAGTTTTTATCGGCAAACCAGCATTAGGCGTCAAGTAAAATAAATGATCGGAATAGTTGAGGGAGATAATGCGTTAAGGAAAAAAAAAAAAACTCACTTTAGAACTTTTAGGAGTAAGGAAAAGTAACAAAATGATAAATGTGAATGTGGAACTTAAACATATATTTTAAATTGTACTTACCGTAGAAATATTTGTTTCTAATATTTGCTGTGTTTTCTAGGTTTTATAACTATAACTAGTTATTAATAAAAGTAACTATAATTGTTTTTTCTAGGTTTAAGTAACAAAAAATTTATTACTTAGTTATCACTATGCATATTTATTAATTACAAATAATAATTATTTCTTGCAGGCTAAATACTTTGTTGTAAAATATGAATACACAATCGTTCATAGATTAATAATTTAAAAAATCAATTAAAGATCAAAGCTATTATGACATTTAAAGATCGTGTAAAAAAGGGATAGAAAATTTGGTCACTGGCTTATATCATCATCAAGAGCACGACAGCCCAGAATGGGCCAAAGCTTTTCTTTTGTAGAAATTTCCATGTATTTTCTCTGGATGACAAGAGTCCTCCAATTCTTAACCTTTAGAACAGCAAAAAAATTTTCAACTGCGTCTATCCATCGCAACTTCGGCCATCCCCTTCCTCTTTGACCCTGTGGCTTCGCCAAAACGAGATTTTTTACAGGATTTAAATCATTCACTCTAAATACATGAACATCCCAGTTTAATCTATTGATATTAATAAATTTTATAATATCTGGATCTTTATAGCATTTATAAATCTCTGTGTTGTACCGTCTTCTCCAACAATCACTTTCCCTAACACCTCCAAGAATAGCCCTTAAAATCTTCCGCTCAACTATACTCAAGCGGGCCTCATAAGATCTTGCCAAAGTACAAGTTTCAGAGCCATAGAACAAAATAGTTCAAATAAGGGTTTCATATAACAAAATTTAGTTTTTCTGCTTATGAACTGTGATTTAAACATACATATTAACCCAAAAAAGGCCTTATTGGCACACACAATTCTGCTTTTATTTCAGGTAAGATAAAGCGCTATTGAGATATACTTTGATAATTCTAAATATTATATCAGATAAAAAAAAACAATATAGATCACTATATGATCTTCTAACCAGCAAGGTATTTGAGAAAAAATTGATTGTGTTCAAACTAAGAAAGGAAAACATACCCTAAACATTTGTCTAATTAATTTTTTCCTTCAAGAATATTAATAAACCTAGATTAAATATTTTATTAATATTAACTCCATTTAATAACTAAAGAGAAAGTATTATGTATATGCATCTAATTTATATGTTTATATTTATATTTTTTATATTTCAATTTTATATGGGTATTTACAAAATAAGATATTTAACACTATTCAGATATAACTAAATGGGCCAAATATAACTAAATAGGCTACATCAGATCTTACCAAAGTCCATGTTTCAGAGCCATAGACAAAAATAGGTCTAATAAGGGTTTTATATAGCAAGAATTCAGACCAGCTTATATATGATAGGTTAACATCCTTTAAGCTCTACCATCCTCCTATGATCAAATTAGGAATCTAATTATACCGGGATATGATAACGTAAATATTTGCACCGAATGCTTTGTGAAATCCATCGTGATGTATTCACCCTACTGAAGATGCGAAGGCTAATGTTTCGGGAGTATAGCTGCTACCAGCATTTTTGGCATTTTGTCAAGCAGATTATTCGCATTATACAAAAGCATTTCAAGCATGAGGGAAATCGGATGAATGCGAGCGATGTTCTGATGCAAATACTACATGGTGCCTCGATATGAAATCACTGACTATAATGAAACAAGTGCTGGATGAATAATCTTAGGGATATTTCTGCCAGTTATTAATCATGGTTTAGAAGTTTATTATGAGATAGCTTGACATTTAACTTCGTGAGTTATTTTTATTTAGAAATCATTTGATATTAAACATTTGAAAATAAGTTTTTAGAGTTTATTTAAAAAAATTTAAATTCAAAGACAAAACTTGTGCAAGTATTTAAAAATAAAAATATTTCTGGATTTATTTCAGTTTTTAACGATTAAATATATAATTAAAATAAAGAAATTTTATAAATAAATTAACAATGCTATGTCATAAAAAATTTTTTTTTAGTGTAAAAAAATTTCAAAAATAAAATAATAATAATAATAATAAATAAATAAATAAATAAAACACAATGCAAGATTTTTTTTTAATATCTTAGTGTAAAAATCAATATCATTATTACTTTTTTTGCCGATTCTAACCCTTTTATAAAAAGTTAATAAAAACTTAATTATTTCTATAAATATTAAACTAAAGATTAATTAACATTAAAAAATTAAAAAAATAAGCAATGAATTAAAATTAAATAAAACAATATCTGATAAAAAAAAAAATATTACATTTACTACTACATAATTTATTATTTTAGAAAATAAATATATCCTCAATAAAAAAGAACATTATATACTTGTAAATTAACAATACTATGCCATCAATATTAAATAATTGCTAGAAAAATTCATAGAAAAAAACCGTATTTATCTATATAAAAGGAAAAAAAAAAAAGAACAAAATAATTAACATAACAGACTAATTAATTAATCAGTTTTCTTTACCTCTATTTATTTAATAGATATTTTTGTATGTAATAAAATTATTATATACAGAAGACCTATATTTTGTTTTTATCGATTTATATATTATAACAAAAATAAAGGATATTTGGCGACGACAAAAAATAAATAAAACTCAATGCAAGATTTTTTTAATATCTTAATGTAAAAATCAATATTATTATTATTATTTTGCCGATTATAACCCTTTTATAAGAAGCTAATAAAAGCTTAATTATCTCAATAAATATTAAACTAAAGATAAGTAATTAACATTACACAATTTTAAAAAATATGCAATGAATTAAAATAAAATAAAATAATGTCTGATAAAAAAATATATATTTACAATTACTACTTATTTTATTATTTCAGAAAGTAAATATATCTTCAACAACAAAGAACATTACTCTAAATTAGCAATGCTATGTCATCAATAAATAACTAATTTATAGAAAAAAAATTCTATCTATTTATATAAAAGGAAAGAAACGAACAAAATATTTAACATAACAGACTAATTAATGAATCGTTCTTTATTGCTATTTAGTTTAAAAAATCGTTCACTAAAAACAAATTTAATTACAGTTTTATTCGAATTCATTAGCATACTTAAAATTCTAAATATATTTTTATGTTGAACATTAACAGAAGAAAATAACGATATATATATATATATATATATATAATTTATAAGATCAATAAAAAAAAATAATATCTTATTCATTAAAGATCTATGCACATTTAAAACTAATAACATTTGAATTGACTCTCGGCCTTTTATATTATATATATAATTGTTTTAATTTAATTTTCAATAAAATAAATTGAGAAGAAAATTAGTATTATTAAATTCCATAATCTTTTTAAGACCTTGATTAAAATTATTTATGACATGAAATATTTTTTTCGATTATTTTAATGTGTGTATAAAATAACTTTGTGATTAAATATGAGTAATGGATTTATGAATAAAAAATTAAGTTAAGGAAATTAAATGTAATACAAAAATTCATTTCTTACATTAATTTCCAAGAAATGAATTCTTGTATTACATTTAATTTCCTTAGCTTATTTTTAATTATGGATGTTTTTTAAAAACGTGAACTTACATTAAAAGTTCACGTTTTTAAAAAACATCCATAATTCGTTTAAATTTTGAATAATTGTTCTCAATAAAAATTCGTATAAAGTAAAACATTGAAATTTCATATGTCATGTTTTGAAAACAGTGGTATTTATAATGTAACACAAAAATTAGCTTATAATTTCGTAATATAATTTAATAATATTAAATTATAGCTTATAATGTTTTTTATTTGATATAATAAATTCAGACTTAATCATATACATAATTAATAACTCCTACATAGTTATTTTTTAGAATAGGATTAGGTAGAGATTATTAAATTAAGGTTTTTCCACTTCTTTTTATAAATATCACAGATTAGTTTAAAGTTAAAATTGTTATAAATTATACGGTTTCTTTTAGTGTGTTTATTTTCGCCCACACACTTAATAACAGACTGTAGACCCAGTCATATTAGACCGGGACCTAGGGTTTAAAGTGGATCCGATCCATTACAAACATTCATGACACCACCGGGGCTCGAACCCGGCAGCTGTGTCATCGATAGCCAGACAGCCCATGAACTAATGGTCAAAATTCCGTCATTGATGTATATATGTTTTATATGATTTTATATATATATTACGCTCGCTATATATTATTCTGGCGGTTATTATTCAACAGGTTTCGGGTTCGAGCCCCAGCGGTGCCATGGATATTTGTAGTGGTTCGGAATCCATTTTAAACCGTAGGTCCCGACCTAATATGGTCGTAGAGCGTTAGATAGGCCTGACAACCCTATCCCATAAAAAGAATCATCTACCACCCAGAAATCTGCAAACAGGCAAACGGCCGAGGCCCACCATGGGGCTGTCGCGCCACTGATGATGATGATGCATGTTAATATGTTATAGTTATATAATATTAATAATGGTCATTATTAAGTTTTATTAAAATGTTATATAATATGTTATAATTATATAATATTAATAATGGCTATTATTAAATGTTATTATTTTATTATTAACATTATATATAAAATATTATTTAATGCATAAATGTTACAATGTTAATGAAAAAAAAAAAATAAGGGAGATCGGCGATTTATAGCAATTTGTAATAATAGCACATACCGCAATAAAAGAACACATAACCAGTTGCCACACAGGCACCACCATTAAAAAGCAAGAATACCCCGATAAATCAAGCCCGCTGATGGCCTACCCATCAGCAGGTGCGCGCTTAATATAGTGTCACAGATAACAGAGAAATTCCCCCCGTCTGCCGGGCACTACTTTTGGTGGGGTCACTTACCTGCTCCATTAGAGTGGGGAGAGAGGAACATTCTAACGAATTACATAAACATGAAGTGCACGTTTGATTCATTGGCGAAAATAAGATTAACCTTTCCACCCATCCGTGTGCACAGTGATTAGTGGCTTCGAGTTATCGACAAAGGAAGTAAGAAACAAGTAGGGAACACTGCTTTTTTTAGTGAACAAAAAAAAGATCATCCGGGAACTAAGTAAATATTGCATTCGGTTGCATATGTAGGTCACTTTGTTTCTCCCACTTCTGCAATACTTGAATGCAGGACACCATAGTGGATACTATAAAAATATCAGCAACGTGTTTCTTATTTCACTCAGTTACCATAATATTTCATCAGATATATTGCAGCATTTATTTAATTTAAATCATGCGATTTCCTACAAACTGTAGGGCGAGGGAGGACATTTTTGATTTTAATAAACGAGTTAATCTAAAAAAAACCAGCTCAATATGTTTGAAATATCTTTATATATTAATATCTTCAAAAAGCAATGAAAATTTGTATATTTCTAGTACATAACGTAAAATTTAAAAAACATTTTAATGATGGACTTTTTTTTTTTTTCTTTTCTCAAATCCAAGAATAACTTATCTTGATTCAGACATAATAAATGATGACACACAAAATACCTTTGAAAAATTATCTTTAAGTAGTTTTAACTAAACGAATTAAAGGAATAAGTTCTTCTAATAAAATAATTTTAAATTTAATTATCAGCAACTAAAAAAAATAATGGAAACCTTTTTTTCCCTTCAAGTAAAAAAAAACAATGTTTCTAAATTATTTTACATTTAATTATCAACAACTAAACAAAATAATGAAAACCTTTATATCTTTCTATATATATATATATATAATCAAGTCAAAAAATTGTTATTAAAATATTTTATTGGAAACTTATATTTAAACTTAAAATTTGAACAGCATTTCACTGATTTGCTTTTTTTTTTTTTATATATACGTATTAAATGAAGGATTCAAATCAATTACATAAATACAAAATGAAATTTTTAAAAATGCATATTTTATTATTAAAGGAGAAAAATTCACTAATATTCCTAATAAATAATTCATAATAAATTCACTATTTCACGCAAATATCCAATACCTAATAACGAAAACGAAATTTCAAAACCAAATGTTTTAAAATAATAAAAAATATTTTAAATATAATGCATAAAATATCATTTTTAATTTTTACTATCGGTATTAATACGCGATATCTCTCATTCTTAATTTTATTTTTCTTCAATTAAAATGCCCACGGTTGCTTTCACATTAACATAATTTGTAACAGATTTATAGATTGCGTTAATCTTTGACGCCGAATTACAAGTTAAAGGCGTATATCCCTTCCTTTTAATTAGTATTCACAACACATTCCATAAATAAATAAGTAAATAAAATATGTTTACCGAAATTGATGTAAACGTAGGCTGAAGTCCTTGATAAAGCAAGGCAAGAATATTAAGTAATTAGATACTTAAAGATATAAATTATAGGATTTTAAAAAAAGTTAATTTTTATTTTTATAAAAGTCACATTTAATTAAAATTTGTTTTTCGTTATCATAAAGAAATTTGCATTAATTATAGAAAGTTTGTTTCATGTGCTATCTGATACGTTTGTATGTGATAGGATTCAAACCAGTAGGCTGTACATTATTTATTTCAAAAGGAAACAGCTTTTTTGAAATATTTACTTTTTTCAACTTTATCCTTTAAACGCATTATTATTATTATTATTAATTTTTTTTTTTGACTAAAGAAATTCTCAATTAAATTTTACAAAAAATGAGTCTAAATTGCTGATGTTCCTACTTGGCAGTATTATAATGATACATATCTAAATAAAACCTTCTTAATTAGAACAAAAAGAATCCAATTATCATATTTAGTATTTTGACTCTTTAAACATGTAAATTTAAAAAGCTAATTTATTTTAATTGTTTTTTTAATCGGCAATGCAATATAATTCAGTAGTCATGATTAATTATCTTGTAATTAAGATTCTGATAATTAATTAGATTCTAATTAATATTCACCAAACAATGCAACATATTCTTGCAATTCACAATCAAACTATTTCACCATTTTTTATTTGTTGGAAATTGTATCTATTACTAAATGCCTACTCGCCATCCAATAGTAATAGGTTCTAAATAAAGTACAAAATTCGAAGATTCGAGTCCCACTACAATAAAAAATACCAGCGCTACAGCACTACAATAAAAAATGCTCTATAAGAGGTTTGGTTTGTCGCTCTTTAGGCTAATTAGACCGAGACCTACAGTTAACGTGGATTCCGAACCACTCACAAACACCCATGCCACCGTCAGGATTCGAACCGAACTGCGGTACCAAAGACAAGAGCGCTAGCAAATTAGCTATCAGGCCGCAGTCAATAAGTGGAGATTGTGTCTCGGGTTGATTGTTGGACTGCCTTGTTGAGTTTTAGTAGTTTTTAGTTTAATAATCTTTTATATTGCTACTAATCCCCCTGGTGCAGGAAAGCCTCACCAGGTACAGAAGACACCATCGCAGGCGACTGGCCATGGCTAAGGGTAATATGCAGCTTCACTTAAGCGGGGAACCACGAGGGCTTGACTAAACTTCAAGACAACGCTCTACGATCCTACTAGACCGGGACATACAGTTTAAAAGTGGATTCTGAATCACTACAAACATCCATGGCACCGCCGGGATTTGAACCCGACACCTGTGGTACCGAACGCCAGAGCACTACACACTCGGCTATTCAGGCACTGTAATCTATTATTCACGTGAAAAGCAAATGGACAGCAATTAACTTAGGACATCAAGGAAGATAGTAACCCCTTCTCCTTAAGGCCTAGGCAACAATCCTGACATACCGTAATGGTGCTACTCATTATTGAGCGTTCAATAGATTTCGTTTGTCGCTCTACGGTCACGAGTGTCGCTCTGTGTACACGAGGGCTAAACAGACCGGGACCTACGGTTTAATGTGGATTCCGAACCTTTAACAAACACCCATGCCACCGCCAGACTTCGAACCTGAAGCATGTGGTTCGAAAGGCAAGAGCGCTTGAGTGATCAACAATAATATTAGTTTGTTTATGAATAATATATAGCGAGCAACGATTCAGTGTTGAAATAAATAGAAAAAAAAATTAGAAAGAAAAATAAATTAGAAAAACAACAAATAAAAAAATAGCAAAACCCCAAACGCAATACGTGCTCATCCCCCTACGCAGAAGATGAATGAAAACGTCGAGCACGTTGTCCTCTCTTCCAAAAACGGAGTTGTGTACGTGATACCTTTAAATTCAACCCCCTTTTTTCTCTATCAATCCGGCACACAATCCTATACTGAATCTTTACGAGAAACTTCCCAGATTAAAAAAAAAAGGGAAAGAAAATCCGCATTCTTCTTGATTGCCGTCTCTTCTCCCGAACGGAAATAGGACACTGCACTTTTCTTCCAAGCCCCGAACCGAAAGCCTATTGCCTACTTGGCCGTTATTCAAAGAGAGACTGACTTCACAGTAGCTGGGAGGGTGTTTATCGGTCTCCGGAAATCTTCGACTCAGATTTTGGAGCAGTATTGTATGACAGAGTATTGTCTCTGGAAGAATGAAACGTGTCTTCTGAAACATGATATAAAAAAAAAGATAACCTGGAGTTTATCTGGAAGTATTATAAATACGCAGAAGAGATCAACAAGAAAAGTGCAGATATTATTCGATCCTTTTCAAAGCACGAGGTATATTGGAAGAAAGAAAATATATGCATTTTAGAGCACACTAGAGCATAAAGACGACGATTTTAGGTAGATTATAAATACATATAACACAAAAATTCTTTCTTTACTTAAAAAAATAAATAATAATAACTAGGGGATTTGTTTGGTTTGTCGCTCTACGGTTATCTTGTGAACAATGTAGCCTAATTAGACCGGGACCTATAGTTTAACGTGGATTCCGAACCACTCACAAACATTCAAGCCCCCTCTAGGATTCGAACCTGAATCCTGTGGTGCCGAGTACATCTATACACGCATGCGCGCGCGCGCGCACACACACACATATATTGTATACATACAAACACACAGAGAGAGAGACTCGAACTCGAAACCTGTGGTACCGAGTACCAGAGCGCTAGCCACACGGCCATCAGGCTCCTATTCTAAAACAAATATATGGTAAACATTGGCTTTCTACATCATAAAATGACTGATATATATTCGGATTTTTAAAAAAGAAAGATAGGAGCAAAATTAAGTTTAATTTTATTCATTAAATTCCCCAGAGTTTATTTGAAACAGGCTTTAAAACACCAACAGTGCCAGCAGCAAGGCAAAGGCGAACGAATCTATAAAACGGAACAACCTCCCACAAGTCCGCATACACAACAAAGCGCGCATTAAATACACATGAGGGCGCTATCCAATCACCCACGACTTGATGGATGAGATACTCGGCCTTCTCCAAGAAAACAATGCTCGCCCACAGGCGCGATTCGCAACGCTTTCTGTATGCAAGGGTCGGATTGCAAGTCGAGGTCCGCAACCGAATGGATGGGGGCGAACCCGGGACCGGGGCGATGAATTGCGCGACCGCGGCCTGTCAGATAAGGTGGGAATATTTATGGGCGTCTGATTGAGATCGGAGATGTCTCTCCATTCAAATGATACGGGTGTAGAGCAGATAAAAGTCAATGAGCCATGAAAATGAAAGACTCTCTCTGTCCCGTTTGTGCTTGTTTTTGAATGGGAGAAAAGGTTGTCCACCCAGTTGATGGAGCTGTTTTCGCCTGAATGTAACGGTGGTGTCAAAAATTAAAATGTACGTGATGTCAAAAATTAAAATATACATACAATTATTTTTAAGGAATGGGTGATTGCATTCATTCGTGGCTGTTCTAATGTGTCATATTTCTGAATAGCAGAGTGGTAACGAGTAATTTCGCGTTTTTAAATTTAAACAGATTAGTTAAAAGCCCAAAAAGAGAAACGAATTGAATTGTAAAATGTCTACGCCGGGTATGAGCACGTTAAATCTTGAGAAAAGTTCCTCTGTTGAAGAAGGAGCAACTCTCTTCCAAATGTTGATACTTTTTTTTTTAATTGCGTCGAGGACAGGGTCGTATTGACCATGTCCCTGTGAACAGCCTAAAGATGGCAGCACCGACGAACGCTGTTACTCATTTAGCACTACCCAGGGCGCACGTGTAGCTTGAAGAAATGCTTTGGAAGCACGTAACACTACCCCACAACGCTTTACGATCCTAATTAGACCGGGACCTACGGTTTAAAGTGGATTCCGAACCACTACAAACATCCATTCCCCCGCCAGGATTCGAACCTGAAGCATATGCTAAAAAGGGTCACAGCGCTAACCATTTGACCCTAAATGTTGATACTGGGGATGGGGAGTTGGTTGAGGTGGCCTTAGGATATTTTTTTTATGATAATAGAGCTGCTTTAAAAAGAAATCAAAACGCTTAATAACTTCAAAGGCAGAACAAAGAAACACAAATGTCTTCATATTATTTATTTAATTTAGCAGCAATTTTGAAAATACCCTGAGTATGAGTAATATTCTGCTTTTACATTAAGGGCTACATTCCTTTCATGTTAATCATTAAATTAATGAAACAAAATTTTAATATTACAGCAATAAGATTATCTAAAGTTTATTAATATTTTCATTCATTCTACTTGAAAACAAATCTGCAATTTAAGAAACGAATAATTTTAAATAGTGACAAACAGCATAAAGAAATGTTCACAATAATGTATTGAGCAATATGTATGTAATGCATCTAAAACGAAACATATGTATGTTGTTGGCTATTATTTTAGAGAAAATAGTTGGAAAATCGAATACTGCAACAACAACAACAATAATAATAATAATAGCGTTAATACACTAATTTTGTAATATACGATAAAGCCACTTAGAGAGTCAAAATAAATTAGAAACGAATTCAAACTAACAACAACAAAAGCTAACAAATGTGTTCTGTTTACAACTAACAACTATCATTACGAATAAAATCATTACGTAACAAAAATCTCTAGTACAAATTTGATCCGAATTCCCAAACAACTCAATACACAAAAATACAAAGTTAAAAAAAAAGCATATTCGCGAAATATGTATCGATACAAGAGTAAACAAACAAAACAAGCTTTGCAACATCAACAACAAGTAATGAATAAAAATCTTGTTCATTATGTCAAACGAAAAAAGAAACAATGGAAGAAGGAAAAAAGAAAGAAAAGATGCATTTTTCGATATTTCCCTTCTATTTTTCGATTTATAAAGAGTCATTATAAATTCTCCACTCAGCAAGTAAGCAAACATTTTTTTTTCTTCCCTTTTTTATAAAAAAAGAAATGAAACATTTTATTTTATGTAAGCCCAGTGCAAAAGTGTAAACGGCGCTTGTGCAAACAAGTTGTTTTATGCAATGCTTTTTGGAAAAGAGTGTAAATACAGCAGAAAACAATCCGGAGAGGCGATTGGGCTGGGATTTGCATTAATTCCCTTTTGTCATTACCTCACACACTCGCTTTTATAATAATAATCATAGCAATAATGGATCGGGGGGCGTATACTATTTGCGTAATGCATGTTCCAGGTCTAGCAAGGGATTCGTTGATGCAGTACCGAGTAAATAAATATGAAGCAATATTTAATCAGTTAAAGAAAGGACGCGTGTTACTCGCATCGTTAGTTTAAACACATTACACACACACATATATGTATATGTATATATACACATTATACACGTACATATACACACACATTATACACGTACATATACACACACATTATACAAACACATACACACGCACGCACACCCACCCACCCACATATAAATACATTATACACGCACCACATATACACACTTATATCCATACACACACGGAAGAAGAATTCCCGTCGAAATTCCAATCTATTCAACCAAGTTTCGAACAGCATATTAGTGGTATGGTATGTTCCTATTAATTTAATCAGAAAAAACGGAAAAATTGAATAGTCTTACAAAAAACGATGAATCTTATTTAACGGGAATTAAAAACTAAATTCTAAATTTTATCGGTAACTATATCGGCCAATCGGCTAAAAAAAGATTTTTTTATTATATCTAATACGTAAGTTCGTAGTATTTTAAAACAAAGATTCTATCCATTGTCCTCTTAAATATATATTTAACCAAAACGTTTCTTGATAAATAACCCAGAGAAAAGGGAAACACATACACATTTAGCTATCATTTACAACATTAATATTTCTTTCTGCCCACAAATTACATTCATAACGCATAAGACAGGAGGAAGAGGGAAAAAAATTTCCCCTTTATTTAAAAATACGTGCTAGTGCGGCTTTCCTTGTGATATGGTAACTTCATTAAGAATCCATCTCTTAAAAGAGAGGAGACAAGAAGACAGGAGAAAGGGAAGAAAAAAAGAAAATAATGAGAAAGAAGAAGTGCCAAGAATTAAAATGACAAAACAGAAAGCGATTCTTCCCCACGCAGCTGACACTGAGGGAAAAATCACAATTTTCATCTCATCACGCGAACGCATCCAGCTGAGATTTTCAATTTTTTAGCGCTTAATTACGGAGATAAAAATATAATGCTAGGGAGAGGAATTTTTTTCCTTTTTTCTGCCTTCCCCAGTTTGTTGTTTGCCGCATTTTCACAAGTGAAAAAGTGTTTTTCTTGTACGATAAATATTCTACACATTCTTTATTTATTAAAAAATGTAATTATGGCATTTAAATGTTTCAAAAAGATTTGCGCAACATTAAAAAGTGGAAAAAAAAATGATAATATCGCTAAATAAATTTAGCATTATGGTCAACAATGCGTTTAAAATTACTTTTTGAGGACTTCAAAATGGTTTTTGAAGACAAGGCGGCAGCAAGAATTTTTTTTTTTTTTTTTTAAACACCAAATAATTATTTGAGGTTTAACATTTTATTATATATATTATACATAAAAAAAAATAAAGGATTAAAATATATTATATATAAAAAAATATAGGATTAAAATGCTTTAAAGCGATTTTACAAATGTATCTTGCAGTCTTGAAATTTTTTGAACGAATTGAATAAATAAATTCTAAATTATGCAGAGGCATATGGGAATAAAATAGGAATTAAGCGGATTTAAATGTATCGACTACCAGAGATAATGATATTCGTTTTAGGGAAATAATGATAATCACTTTATGTTTTTCCCATAGGAAAAATTATCTACTTAACGATCCAGAAATAATGCGTTATTTCTATTCATATAAAAAAAAAAAATAATAAATCGTACTTAAATGCCGAAAAAGAATATTTTAAAATTATTACAATGGAGTTTTAAAATACTTTGTTAGTTTTCGACTATCAATTTTGGTAGGAAAATTATTTCTTATCCCACTTCGCAGACTGCAACATCTAGACCAAGTCCAAGAGCCTGTGTTTTCTCATAGAAGGAGGCTTGGTTTGTCGATCTACATCATCTTGTGAACACAAGGGCTAAAAAGACCAGGACCCACAATTTGAAGTGGATACCGAATTACTAACAAGCATCCATGCCACAGCCAGGATTCGAACCTGGTACCAACGGACAGAGCGCTAGCCAGTTGGCCATCAGGTCGCCTAAAAGCCAAAGCGCTAGCCACTTAGCCAGGTGGGGGGACTATTTCTGTTCCTATGGGACATCAGTAGATAGTATTCTGACTTGGCTCCGTGACGCTGACTTTTTAAGGGGTAGGGTTGTCAGCCCTATGTCCAACGCTCTATAGCCATATTAGACCGGAACCTACGGCTTAAAGAGGATTCCGAACCACTACAAACATCCTTCACCGCCGGGACTCGAACCCAAAACTTGTAGCACTGAATGGCAGAGTGCTGGTCACTCGGTCATCCGTCCCCTATTTGTCTGCTAATAAAAGGAAAGCCTTGGCATATCCTGGGCTGCCGTGCTATTGATGATAATAAATATAAACATACAGTATTATACAGCTTAGATTTTATATAGGTTAAATAAATGAATACAATTGAAATGAATACTTTTCAAGATTTTGTACTAAAGGTTAAGAATTGGCTCAACCTGGGCTGTCGTGCGATTAATGATGATATATAACCATGCAACCACCATACATTTTACCTTTAAAGCCAATGAAAATTTTTCAACAAATTGTAATTAATACATACAAAATTATAATGGAACACAAACTGGCAGTATTTTTAAAACTCTTGGAAGAGAAAAGAAATGCATTCACTTCAAACATAGTTGCCAAAGATGCTGCTCACCTAGACACTGTTGACAGGACAATACCTATTCTCTTCACTTAATTAGGGAGAAAAAGGATTCAATTGCTGGATATGATTACAATAATGAATGTCGCCAACAGGACAGTTTGGCGCAGATCGCCATTGTGACCTCCTATTTACGAGAATTCTTTTTTTATTTTAAAAGTTTGTACTAAAAATGCTTAATTTTTAATTCAGTTAAGAAAATTTTTTTGTTCTCTTTTTCCCTGCAAAGAGCTTTCTTATTTGTGTTTGTTCGAAGCTAATTATGACGATAGGCTAGATTAAGAGCTAAGGGAGAATGCGTTTAATCAGAGAAGATTACTCTCAAAGGAGTCGTAAAAGTAATAGAGCTCGACTAATGTGGAGCAGTGATGAGCTCTCGCTGGCAAAGATAGTAGGATAGTTCTCAGAAACCTAAATACAAACATCCAAAAGTAAATTGTACGTAATGTAATTGATGGAACCACCATAATTTCAAATAAACATGTGTTATATCGGATTTAGTCATCCAGTCTAAACGCAAATACTTTGCAAACATTGCACGTAAAACATTGTTCCTTTTAAACAGACAAGTGAATTGTTTATTTATATGCATTTTATTATATTGATTTGAATAGACAAGTATTTAAAATATACTAAAATGTATTATTGTACATAATGTAATTGATGAAACTACCGTAATTTCAAATAAAGTGTTAAATCGATTAAATCATCCAGTCTAAACGCAAATGCTTTACAAACATTGCACGTAAACATTGTTCATTTTAAACAGACAAGGGAATAATTTATTTATATGCATTTATTAAGGAAATTTATTAATTGATTTGAAGAGACAATTCTTTAGAAATATTTCAATTAACTGCATTTCTTGATTGTCGTGTTGTTTAAAAGAATCAATATTATAAAAACATTGATTTCTTTTTTTTATTCGTACAAAAATTCTTGGAGTTATCATCATCTTCGGCGCAACAACCCCATGGTGGGCCAACGCTGTCTGTCTACAGGCAGATTTCCAGGTAAGGTTGTCAACCCTACACTAAACGCTCTGCATTCATATTATACTGGAATCTACAGTTTAAAGTGGATTCCGAATCACTACAAACATCCATGGTACGGCGGAACTCGAACCCGAAGCCTGCGGCACCGAACGCTAGTCACTTGGCCATAAGGCCCCAAACAAATTAATGCCGCAACGTGGGTTTGGTTTGTCCCTCTACGGTAATTTTTTGCACACTTTGAACTAATTAGCCAATTGGCCCTCAGGCCGCTAAATAGCAATGTGAGATCTCTTGACTGATCGTATTACATCCAAAGAGTACACGGTGTTATGTCATGAGGCTGAGGTTTGGTTTAGTTTGTCGCTCTACGGTCATCCTGTGCATACTTTAGGCTAAATAGACCGGAATCAACAGTTTAAAGTGGATTCCGAACCACTGACACACATCCATGCCACCGCCAGGATTCGAACCGAAAGCTTGTGGTAAAAACGGTGCGCTGGTGGGAAATTAAATTAAAACATCAAATTAATTTCATCAAACTAAATTATCATTAAATTTTATTTACTTATGCTCAATATCTAAATATAATCTACTTATTATTAAATGCTGAAATTTAAAATTAAAAAAATTTATTTTAATTATTCTTCTAATGACTTCATAACACGTTTGTTTGTAGTTTTTTTCCCCACCTAAATTAAAAAATACACTAAAAGAAATTTTTTCATAAAAACACAGGGGAATAATTAAACACAATTTTGTTATATACCTTAAAAACTCAATGTCAAAATATTTCTCATTATCCCAGCGCATCAAGCATTAATTAGAATGGGTAATTTATGCAAGAAAACTTGAACAGAAGTTTCCCATTAAAAAGCATAAAAAAAACATATATAAATATATAAGAGGATTGAAGATTGCTAATTGATACCAAAAACTCTTAAAAAAAAAAAAAAAAAAAAATTGCAATACATTGATTAAGTTGAAAATGACGACCATGTGTTCAACATCTTCAACGAAGAAGAGATAGAAAAAATCCATTGCTTTAACGAGCAAGAAAAAACATTGATCATTAATTAATTTCTTCAGTAATTTGAGCTTAATTGCAAATTTTTTTCTACACTTACGTTATTTTCTCTATTAGGAAAATCTTACTGCGACTCAAAATGTTAAACTGAATTGATGAAAACGCAAAAAAAAAAAAAAAAAACCCTTATTGTTTTAGGTTTACAGTAATCTTTCATCAATTCAAACTTAATGATTTTTTTTTTTTTTTTTTATCATAAGGAAATTGTATTATTTCCACAACAGGGACAAGATAAATTACCTCTCTAAAAAAAAAAAAAAAGTTAAGTTGAAATTTTCCGAGCAGATTTCAGTTTTTTTTTTTTAAATATATCTTTATTAATATTGTTATTTTTCTTTTTAATGATTCATGAATAACGTTAATCTTCGGGAATTTTCTGGAGAATTTGGCGTTTGCTAGAAGTATTTTGTAGTATGGTTTTGAATCACTTTTTGAGTTGGAATTTAAAGAAGATTGGAGACCACTAAATTAGTTTCATCAAATTAAATCATTATTAATTGTTTTTACTTATATTCAATATCTAAATATTTTTTGTTGTTGTTCTAATGCAGCTGGAAAACACTTAGATAGTTGTCTTGGATGCCTTAAGGCACGCGTGCACCGACGTTACTCACCGACGCACTACCCAGTAGGTGCGTGTAGCTTGACGATAAGCTACGAACACGGAGAAACAAAGCTCTAAGATCATGTTAGACAAGGACCTACGGTTTAATGTGGATTAAGAACCACTACAAACATCCATAGCACCGCCGGAACTCGAACCCGAAGTCAGTGGTACCGATAACCAGAGCGCTAGCCACTCGGCCATTCAGGCCTCAATATCTAAATATTCAAACTATAAGTTTTTTTTTTTTTTTTTTTTTTTTTTTTTATCGTTAAGAAATTTGATCATTTCTACAATTCTTTGCCATAACAGGGACAAGATAAAAAATTACCTCTAAAGAAAAAAATATTAATAATAATAAGAATTTTATGAAATTAAAAGCTAAAAATAGCTTATTAATTTTCTGTTTACTTAAACAATAAGGAGAAAAAAAAATCAAATCAAATCAAAATCACTGAATTAAAAATTGAAGAACTCATTAAATTTATCATTGCATAGTGAAGACTATTAATCAATCGAATAAAAAAAGAGAAACATGCTTTTAAATTAAATATGATCATCAAAGAAAATATAACAAAGCACTGTTCCGATGTATTTAATAAAAGAAAGACAATATTTTATTAATTTTATGAAAAATGAATCCTAATTATGATTAAAGTTGGGTACATCATTTGTTAGAAGAATTACAATAAAAAAACCTGAATGAAAAAAAATTAAGTCGCTATTTTAAATTAACATTGAATGCATGCATACACACAGATGTGCATAACAAAGCATACTCTTTCAAATATTTAAACATTAACCTCTGGAAAGACAAAAGAATAATTTAGCCGGAAAATAAAAGCTCTTTTAAAAAAGACACTGCTCTATTTTATGCGACTCTGCTCTCTAATTAAAACTGAAAGAATCTGAGGAACAAAGAAACAAAGATTTTTCGCATATTTGCCAAGTTTCCAAGAAGGAAATGACGATAAAAAAATAAAGACGATTTGAATACGACAGAGAGCTTGCAAATCTAGATGTGTAGTATTTGAAATGTGTTACACAGCGAATAAGAGACTTCTGTTTGTGATACAAAGCCTTATAACAGACAGTAAGCTGAATTGGCTCCATTAAATACAGATAAAAATGGCTCTTTCTAAATCTTTTCTGCAAGACTTTCAAGGATTGTGATTTAAGGAAATAATAAAAAGAGATTTAATAGAGGAATGCGATTTGTGATTCGAGATTAATTGTTGTTTGGAAACTTTAAAGTTGTAGAGAAAATTTTTTTGGAATGAGTTTGGATTATAAAATTAGGAGAAAAAAAAATTAAACACACCTATTTTTTTTTCAAATGTTTCTAATCCGATTTTTACAATTCAGTAAAATAAATAAATAAAATAAGAATATAAGTCTTGAAAAGTTTCAATTGTCTTTTAAAAAAAAAAAAAAAAAAAACCCACACGAGATTTTAAATTGTTGTTCTAATGCAGCTGGCAATACAGAGTTAATCTTTATGCCATAAGCAAGGGCTGCACCGCTGTTACTCATTTAGCACTACCCAGGGGGCACGTGTAGCTTGAAGATACGTTAGGGACGCGAGTAACACTACCCCCACAACGCTCTACGATCCTATTAAATCGGTACCTACGGTTTACAGTGGATTCTAAACCACTACAAACATCGATGGCACCGCCGGGACTCGAACCCGAAACATGTGGCACCGAGCGGCAGAACGCTAGCCATTCGGCCATCAGGGCCTTCGAGATTTTAAATTAAAGTTGTCAATTTAATACTCTTTGAAAAAGGCACTGCTCTATTTTATGCGACGCTGCTCTCTAATTAAAACTGAAAGAATCTGAAGAACAAAGAAACAAAGATTTTTCGCATATTTGCCAAGTTTCCAAGAAGGAAAAGATGATAAAAAAAATAAAGAAGATTTGAATACGACAGAGAGCCGACAAATCTAGATGTGTAGTATTTGAAATGTGTTACACAGCGAATAAGAGAATAGTTCTGTTTGTGATACAAAAGCCTTATAACAAACAGCAAGCTTGAATTGGCTCCATTAAATACAGATAAAAATGCCTTTTTTCAAATCTTTTCTTCAAGACTTATTCCAATGGATTGTGATTTAAAAGAAATAATAAAAAGAGATTTAATAGAGGAATGCGATTTGTGACTCGAGATTAATTGTTGTTTGGAAACTTTAAAGTTGTAGAGAAAATAATTTTTTTGGAATGAGTTTGGATTATAAAATTAGCAGAAAAAGAAATTAAACACACTTTCCCCCCTTCCCCGAAACGTTTCTAATCCGATTTTTACAATTCAGTAAAATAAATAATAAATCAAATAAGAATATAAGCCTTGAAAAGCTTCAATTGTCTTTAAAAAAAAAAAAAAAAAAAAAAAACCCCAAGATTTTAAATTGTTGTTCTAATGCAGCTGACAATACAGAGACAGTTAATCTTTATGCCATAAGCAAGGGCTGCACCGCTGTTACTCATTTAGCACTATCCAGGAGGCACGTGTAGGTTTTGAAGATATGTTACGGACGCAATTAACACTACCCGCACAACGCTCTACGATCCTATTAGACCGGGTCCTATGGTTTAAAGTGGATTCCGAACCACTACAAACATCCAGGGTACCGCCGGGTCTCGAATCTGAAACATATGGTACCGAGCGCCAGAGCTCTAGCCACTCGGCCATCAAATCCCTATTCTAAAAATTATGCGGTAAACTAAACCCTCGAGATTTTAAATTAAACTTGTCAATTTAATGCTGTATATAATTAATTACAACTTTTCCAAAATATCGCATTGCTGTCCATATCTCATTTACATTCCTTTTTTATAACATGAAACAGCGAAAAATTAAATATAGCTTTATAATACAACAGATTCTTTTTTTTATGGAATATTACAGACATATGCACATTAGTCGGACGTATTTTGAAATATCGTTCCTTTCTTCAAATAACCTCCAAACTTGATATTTATTTAATATGGTGTGTAAAAAATAAAACATATTGTGATCAACAAAAAAATAAATAAATAAAATAAAATAAAAATTCCCTACACTGAAATATGGCATACATTGAATAATTTGTGGAGAACCAGTACAATTTGAAATATGATTTAAAAAGCAATATAATACACTGGCAACTGGCGTACCGATTACGGAGTACCACTGGGGATGGACCCCTTAACCTCCTCGTCTTAATTCATATATAAAGTTAAAAGAATTTAAATTAAAAATTCGGTACAATTAGGGACCAGTTGTCGATGCCATAAAAATATTGTACAAAATTAAAATTGTGAATTGCTGAACGTGTGGGCCATAACGATGAATCTGTAAGGTAAAATATAATACAGTTGTATGGTACTTACGTTGAACTCTACTTGTTGAGGCATGCGCACACCCGGTCTGGGTCCACCAGGATACCTAGGTGACATGAATGGCTGGAAAGAAACAAATAATCATTATATTGACACAAAATTTAATGTGTATAGCAGCACGTTATGTAAGACATCCAATAAAAAAATACATAGGTTTAAATATCAACAACACTTTTTCTAAACAGTTGCACTGGAATTTTTGTCGGATTTGAAGAAACATAAAACTTACATGCATAAACATTACATTAATGAATATTTCTTACCAAGTAGTAGTTTCTTTAATAAAAATATATATAAAAAATCAGGCTGCACTGTGATATTTAATATTAACATAATAACAAAATTCTAAGCTTTAAACATCCAATATTGAATATTTAATGGTGCAAAACATATTACATAGTTCACAAGCAAGCACAGTACATTAAAAAAAGCATATTTTTAATACCAAAAATATAAATATAGATTATCAAAAACACAGACACTTGAATTGTAGGAAAATCCATATCACTTTCATAAGCCATGCAGTAATAAAATTACTTGTCGCATTCGTATTATAATCCTAGAATTTGATCGTAAAAACAACATCAATAAATACACAACAATTTTTTTAATAGCAGAAGTAATTATCCAACAATGCCAACTACTTATTTTGTTGACATTAATTAATTGTGTAAGTAGTAAAATTTAAAATATCTAACAAATAGGTGCTACTGTAAAAAAAATTTCGTGCAGTATAGCATTCATCTATTGATGTTAGATTTTTCATAATTTTTTTCTTAAAAAAAATCTAAATGTAGCGTTTGTTTGCTCGTCATTATATCTATCCAAATATAGATATCGCTTTACGTATTTATCTAAGTATTCGTGCAGCAAATTGTTCTGGAGAAAGATCGTTTTCCACCCTGAAAAGAGTGAAAAATTATTTACGTGCAGGTATGAGGCAAGATAGGCTCAATGCACTTGCATTATTAAGCATTGAAACACAATTAGTTCAAGAAGTTAAGTATGAGGATGTCATTAATACTTTCGCACGGATGACAGCAAGAAACAAATAGTATATATAATATGATTAACTCGATAGATATGATTTATTTAATTAAAAACAATTTATTCTAAATTGTATATTTAGTTGTTATACCAAAAAATATATATATACTACATGCCTAAATTCAATACCTAAATTTAATTGTAATCCATTATTACTATTCGTATTATTATTATTATGTATAAGGGCGGCAAATTAAATTGGGCCTAGAGTGCCATCGAACCTAAATCCGTTACTGATATGTATGATGTCGATGTGAGCCTATGATGCTGTACTTTTCCACGATGGAAATTCGTGTCACTTGTTCACCCATTTTGTAACACATAGAAGTCCCGAATCAAAACTCCATAATACTCTGATACTATATACCGACATAACATAACGCTACATTCATCAAACACACAGACACCTCCAATTAAAATCAAAATTTTGACACCCGTCATAGCAGCACAGATGCCCTTTATCATCCAATAGCGTACCATACATTTCAATGGGATGCCCTCTGATTAATGACAACCCCCTCCCCCCTACACCACAGCATCAGAGTGGCAGTGTAGCTAGCTCATTACCTATTCAGAAGCCGTGCTTTTAACAGAACCCGCATGTTTATCCACTCTTTAATACAATGCGGGGTTGAGCAGTTGAGTGGCCGGCGACTTGTTTGATTTACAGTTCATCCGTGGCTTCTGCTGGTTAATTAATTCAACCTCCTCAGAGGTCAGGGGTCGTGTCTTCTTCATGCTTAAGAATATAGGGTTATTTGAATTGGAAAGGATGTGTAGAATGGCAAGTATATATGGAAATAATGATGGTAGAAACAGTTATGTTATCAAAATAATTATAGTTTTAAAATTGTTTATATAATGGTATTATTTTTAGATTATTATATTTAATTAAGAAAATTTGTTGTTAAATATTTGATAATAGTAAGGATAGAAAATATAATTTGCAAATATTCATACGTTATATCGCAATCAGATAGAAAGAGGAAAGAAAAATTACAGTATGTTAAAAACCTTTGGTATGATCATTAAATAAATAAATAAAATGATAATACTAAATTTAATTTAAGGTTACGTTTTGGATCTTATTCGTTTATGAGCATATCACTAAAATCTGTGCATACCAATTCTTCTACGTGAATGTAACAGAAAGAAATGACATATTTGAATTATATTTATTTGAATAAATTAATTTTTAATTAAAAAAATTTTTTTGTAATGGAATTTGGTTTGAAAATTTTTAAACCAACTCATCTATATTTTTTACAATATTTTCAACCCAATTTATTTTGTTACATATAATATTTACAAAAGAATAGCCAACGGCATTACCATGCTGAACGTACCGGTTCTCGTTAGATCACCGAAGTCAAGCATCATTGGGCGCGGTCAATACTTGGGTGGGTGACCACCTGGGAACATCGCGTGCCGTTGGCATTCACAAATTTGGGACCTGAATGGCCGAGTGTCTAGCGCTCGCGAATCCCGGCGGTGCCATGGATGTTTGTAGTGGTTCGGAATCCACTTTAAGCCGTAGGTCCCGGTCTCCTATGACTGTAAGAGCGTCACGGAGCCAAATTCTGACTTCTACCTACGGGGTGCTCCATCACAATAGAAGCTGCTTCCTTCCCTTTCAATCATGAATACGTATGGGCTCGTGGGCTTGGCCAGCCAAGTGGGATAAGAAACAACACAAAAGATATGCACCTATTTCAGTATTATATCTTCAAAATTGTGCTAAAAAATTTTATAATACTATTTTCAAAAATTGTAAAAAATATAGATGAGTAGATTTAAAACATTTTTATTTTTAAAATTATTCAATCAAATTCATTTAATACATATAACCTTTACAAAAGATATGCATCTATTTCAGTACCATTTCTTAAAAACTGTGTTATAAAAAGAAACATTCTTTGGCATCAACAATTTCAAATTCTTTAAAATGTAACATAAATCTTAAAAAAATGCGAGAACTTTAAAAGCTTTTACATAACTATACAAAACAAGATTTAAATAAAAAATTAAAATAAAAAAACAGCAGACACAGTATATTCTCGCTGGAAACGGACTGTAACCATTTTCCATTCCTCGCTATTTCTCTTTAAATAGACTCATTAATAAACCCGGCATCAAAACAAAATTTTAAAAGGGGGAAAAATAAAAAACTTCCATTTTAATCATATCCTCTTTCTCATAAGCGCTAAAGTCTTCGACAATCCTAAAAATCCAACGGAGAACACAACAACAAACGCAAACGCAATCCATTTCCATCCGTGGACCCCGAGGAAGTAGCAAGGCGGCAGAAATGCAAAAACTAAAATTCGCAGAAGAAGAAGACAACCGTCTTTTTTCTTTTTCAGAATTTAATTTAGAATTCATTAGAAGAGGGAAGCAGACATCTCAACACAGGCAGTAAAATCCGATTGTATTTGGACAGAGAAGAGAAGGAGAAATAGAGAGAGAAATAAATTTAATCTAATTGAACACACTATCGCTTAAAATCTATTCAATCTCCTCGCTACATTTCTTTGCTTTTCAAGTAGTAGCGATTCAATTTCCCATTTAACATTAGGAAAAGTGGGGGAAATGAAATGCAGTAAGGGGCCGTGCACAAATTGCAAACTGCACTGCGTAGTTGCGTGGGATTGATTGAGAAGTGATGGCTAAATCCCTAGCACAGGTTGCATTGTGATTAAAGTGGAAACCTTGTCACCTGATTATTTCTAAGTATGCCAATCGTGGAATATGTTTTATAAAATATACATAATGGGATCTATATAATTTTGTTTTATAATTTCACTGTAAATATAAAATGTAATTTCATAAGAAATATTCGTGTAATAATTTTTTTTTTTTTAATTTTATGATACGAATAGTTAGTTGTAAGATGATCAGTCAAGGTAAAAATTGCAAAAGAGGGGCAAAATGTATATTGTAAGTCGCAAATTAATATTTCATTTTATTTTCAATATTTTAAAATTATTTAATTTTTGATATTAATATAATATTATTATATAATATATTATTATATTAATGTCTCTATTGTTACTTAGACGTTATGATCAATTTCTTTATTTGGTCTTCTAATCTGATGACCTAATTCGATTTGTTCTAATCGAAATGTCGTTTTGTTCTAATCTTCTAATTTGATCATATTTTTGACAAATACAAAAATATGCCAATCTTCTAGAACTATTCAATACCATTATTTTAAGTGCATTTTGCAAATAACGATAAATAAAATGAAATATTATTTGTATATGCTTTCTTTTTCTTTTTCAAAAAACAAAAATCCATATATAAGATACGTAAAAGCTTAGTTCGAACATAATATAAATCCCTGCTACATTTGTAATACATTAATAACTATACATTTAATATTACATTTATTACAATAATGTTTGTTGTTGTTTCTTATCCCACTTGGCTGGCCAAGCCCACGAGCCCATATGGACTCATGATTGAAGGGGAAGGAAGCAGCTTCTGTTGTGATGGAGCACCCGTAGGTAGAAGCCTGACTTTTGCTCCGTGACGCTCTTACAGTCATAGAAGACCGGGACCTACGGCTTAAAGTGGATTCCGAACCACTACAAACATCCATGGCACCGCCGGGATTCGAACCCGAAACCTGTGGCACCGAGCTCCAGAGCGCTAGACACTCGGCCATTCAGGTCCCAAATTTGCCAACGGCACGCAGTGTTCCCAGGTGGTCACCCACCCAAGTACTGACGGCGCCCAATGATGCTTAACTTCGGTGATCTAACGAGAACCGGTATATTCAGCATGGTACGGCCGTTGGCATTACAATAATAATACTACATAATACTACATTTTCTACAATACTACATTTTCATAACATATAATAACATTAATATAATACTACATTTATAATATATTTTAATAAAGTACTAAAAGAAAAACTTAAAATATTTTTAAAATGCAAGATAAATCAGTACGAACAACTTTCGCAGATATGTAATCGACAAAATACAAATTTTTTAACGTGATTCACATTACAGTGGGAAAAAAACATTAAAACATATTTAGAACATGAATGTAATAAAACTTAAAAATAACATGAATAATAATAACGTGAACTTTTAAAAACGCAAAAATTTTTTAGCCATATCTTCAAATTTTTTTGAAAAAAATAGAAAGCAAAATTTATTTTGGACTTAATTAAAACTTATATTATGAAACTGATTACACAACTATTGCTATCTTATCAGAATTAAAGAAGTATGCGTGAAACAATTTTACTTAAAAATGGAAACTATAAAAAATTGTAAAAAAAAAAAAAAAAATATGCACGGCTTTTTTGTTAATGACAATGACAGATAATCAGGCATAAAAATATTAGACGCTTCCGAAAATTCAGTATAAAGCAGACATTATTATTCCTTTAGCGTCATACATCTAAGATTAAAATGAGAACTCAAAAAAGATTAAACAACAGGAATTTAAATTCAGTCAATAAAAATTCTAATAATATACGAGTAAAAGCAGCATAAATTATAATGTCGCAAAACATAAAAATGATAAAGTCGTAAGTCTGTTGTTACCTAGCAACGTCTGTAGAGAATACAAGACTAATTCAATTGACTGTAGTATTTTTATTAATAAAACGCAGGTAAACTAATAAAATATTCAATTGTTATAAAATAAAGCAATACGAATCTATTTATGCTGTCTTTTTGTATTAAAATCCTCAGAGATTTAAATTCGACAGCAATAATAAATTATTGAAAGCTATAAATGTTCTAGCATGAACTAAATTGAAAGCGAGCAAATAAAGAATAGTATGTAATTTAAATTATTATCAAATCCTTTTCAGTTGCAGTTGAAGTAATATTACGCTTACATAAAATTCGACAAGTTAATCAAATTGAATTTTTAATAATCAAATTTCGGTGTTTATTATCTATGCAATGAATAATTTTATGCTTGAGTATCGGGAATATTTTAGATTGTCTTAAAGATGACAGTGGTAATGTAAAACTGAATCATTATTTAATATTTATGCGAAATTTAATTATATTATGTAAGTTGATTTTTGTATTTAATCATTTAATTTTTTACACAGTGATTAAAGAAAAGTATAAAATTCAATTATAAATATATACATAAAATAGTATGAAAACCGCACATATTAAAATGCTTAGCTATCAAAATTTAATACTTAACTGTCTGAATGTATTAGTCGCAAAATAGACGTGCTTTTTTACTCATGACATCGTGTTACGTATTATATGTTCATCAGATGTAGAATAACTTACAATCGACTTTTTCACAATGATTAAAGAAAAGTATAAAATTCAATTATAAAACCACACACACACACACACAAAATATGAAAAAGCACTTCTTTTTCAAGTTTAATGGAACATAGAATACTAATACAAAAGCATTCTAATAGGCAGATAAAGAAAAAGAAAACGCAACGATACAGATAAACTGTGTACTTACATATTACAATGCATAACTGTCAGAATTTTATACTTAACTGTCTTAATACATTAGTCGCAAAATAGACCTGCTTTTTTTACTCTTGACATGTTAAGCATTATACTGTCATGATATGTAGAAGCGAGAATTATTTACAGGGAGGGGAGGGGGGTGATCTTAAGCTGGATTACGTTTCTTGTTTGTTAACAATGGTACAATAATTCTTGTGTCGAACCGTTGTTGTTACATATCCCATTTGGTAGACATCTAGACCACGCCCTCGAACCGCTATTGACTCATGGATGAAGGGACAGGGGCAGCTTTTGTTGCGTTTTTTGCCTATAGGTCTGACTAGGCTCCGTGTCGCTGTACAGTCATATGGGACCGAGACCTACGACTTCAAGTGGATTCCGAACCACTACAAACACGTCATGGCGTCACACGTCAACAGCGTGACGCTGACATTTTTACAGGTAGGTGTGTCAGCACTACGCCCAAAGCTCTACAGTCACATGAGGCCGGGACCTACGGTTTAAAGTGGATTCCGAACCACTACAAACATCCATGGCAAACAAAATTACATATATATATATATATATAAGTTATTTTCATACATATGTTATATCTCTAAAATAATGAAAATTACTTATTTTTTTAACTAAGACCAATCGTGCTCCTGCGCAATAACAACAACAACAAAAAAATCAGCTATCAGCAGCTACTACGAAAGACGAAATTTCCTTGGCAAACTATCGTTTCAGAATACCACACAAAAACTAAAATTATCCCACTCAAAACATCACGCGACACCTACAGCAAACAGTCTTTGGGAAAATAATAATAACAATAATAAAGTGTGGGGGCTCATGTTAACTTTTCTCGTACGATGTTCAGCCAGTTAATTAGCGAAAGACTCGCTGAAAAATATACGCTTCGGTTCGGTTTAAAAATAAATTCCTCACCGATAAGTGTTGCTGCCTCATTAAAGGCGCAACTAAAAACCCTCCCGATTCGCAGGCCACGGCATGAAGAAGGCATTCACGAGAATATGCTTACGTGAGGAGTTCTGCGGCCAATTTTTTACAATTCTCGGCTTTGTGAGACATAACTGATGTTACGCGCCCAGAGCTAGGAAGAGAGCAGCACTTTAATGGTTAATGACACGCTACTATGACAGACAGGAAGGAGAATATATATATATATAATTAAAAATTAAGAGGCAGAATTCAAACATGGAGTTTCAATTGAATCGCTTCTCAAAACTGCAAAGGTATTGAAAAACAAAAGTTGCAAAGTGATATTTCTGGTATTTCCAAAGACTTGTTGTTCTTCAGTTGATGCAAACTATGAAATCATGAATGCTGTATGAACTATGAATGCTGAAATTACTTCATTAAGTTTCCTTTGGAATATTTCGATAGAAATATCTCTAAACACTTATTTAGAACCTCGAATGGTTCATAAAATAATATATAAAAAAAATATTTATATAAAAATTTCAGTGTTTAATTTTTAATATTGTGTATTTTAATTTTTAATATTGCGTATTGGATTTTGCAGTGGTTCGGAATCCACTTTAAGCCGTAGGTCCCAGTCTAACAGAATCGTAGAGCGTTGTGGGGTAGTGTTACTCGCGTCTGTAACATATCTTCAAGCTACATATGCCCCCTGGGTAGTGTTAAATGAGTAAAAGCGTTAATACGACCCAGTTTTTGACGTAAAAAAAAATATATATATATATATTGTTTAACGTTTTAAAGATGAGCCAGTAAAAATCGAGATACAATAACGTCACATTTTGATGGCAGCAGATTTGTTGATGCCAATTAAGTTTTGTGTATTATTAATTATAATTTGATAATTGCATTATATTCAGTTAAAAAGTTGTCATTAAAAAACACAAACATTCTGTATGTATTATAATTTCTGTATGTACTCACATTCATTATGCATTAAATACATCAATGTAAATTTTTTTGATTCATAAAATTGTTCACATTTATAACCAAAAATCAATATATTATTTATAATTACAATTACATTTACATCATATTATTTCAATTACATTTATAATCAAGTCAATAAAAATAAAAAATAAAAACCCTTCAACATACAAACTAAATAAAAGCCAAGTTGTCTTTAAACTAAATGCACATCAACATGCAATATCTACAATTCTTTTTAATTTATAAATAGCCATAAATATTCATCTATTTTATGAATATTCGTATTTTCTCTTCTTAAAATATTAACAATAAGGTAAGAAAAGTTTTCAACACAAAAATTCCCATTAGAAATTATAGTTTTACATTTTTTTTTTTTTTTAACATATCGATCATAAATTGAAGAATCCAACACAATTTATTAATTCCTTTTATTCGCTGAACACAAAAAACTTTCATTTTTTTTAATATTTGATAAGCAAAAGAAGGCTTCATTCAAACGTCCAACACCCAAAAATCGGCACGCCAGAAGTATTATTATTTTATTTTAATGGAAAAAAAAAAGTTTTAAAATACATACGGGCTTTGAAATGAGATTTTAATAAAAAAGGAAGGACAAAGAAAATATTTAAAAAAAAAAAAAAAAAAAAAAAGCTGAAACTTAATACCAGTTATTATAAAATAAAAATAAAAAATAAAAAAAAAATGATCGATTCCAGTTTTTGATAACTAAACTACACATGGTTACATTCATTACATACGAAGTAATTATATACTGCTTTTTTTACTGAGAGACGGGGAATTCAAAACTCAAACAAAAAAGAAAGATTACTCTGAACTGAACGAAAAAAATTGATAAAAAAGATATTGATTTCTGTTATCAATTGTAACGCACATTTTCCTGTGGATTTTTATTCCGATTTCAATCAAGCATTCAAAGGACACATTTGCATAACTTAACCAAGAAAAAAAAAATCATCAGATATAATATTTTTCACGATAAATTTCATTTATTTTTTACTTCTACAAAAAATAGAAAAAAAATAATCCCATACAGACATTAAAAAAAAAATGTTACACATACACGAGAAAAAAACCCAACAAATACAGGCAAAAGTAAAAACATCGTCATCGATTAATACGTAAAACTGCAAAATGAAATATGTTATTAAGAATTAAGATCATATTTATTCATCAAATAAAAAAAAAACTGAGGCACAGAAAGATTCTTCATGCAAGCCTTCCTTATAAGTAAGAATAAAAGTTCAGACGATAAAAAATGTCTCATCAATGCGAGAGAAAAAAAGAACACCCCGCCCCCTCCGTCTTCGTTGAAACCAGTGGATCGTATTACAGGGTCCAAACGAACCGTAAACAATATCTGGATGTACTCCCCCCAAAAAAATCCCCGCAATTTTTCCGATGCTTCTTTTTTTGGTTTTTATTATTATTTTTATCTTTCTATTCCATCTTTCTGCGTATTTTAGTTCTTTTGCAAAAAAATATTATTATATAGAACAAATATAAAGCCATCTGTAAACAAGAGATGTATTCTTTTAAGTTGTCCTCGCGAAAATTAAATAAGCTACTAATAACGATAAATGCAGTTTTATATTTAGAAATGGTGTTCCAACTTTTTTAGAATTGCACGAATCACGGCTAAATAAACTTTAAATGATGCTATTTTTTTAAAGTATATTTTTTGCACAATTTTATATAGCGTTATGTTTTTACATAAATTTTTGTTTAGATTGAAAAAATGGAATAGATTATAGTAATATTTATTCAATCCATATAATCAAGGAACGATTCTATTTTGAACGTATCATAGTTCTATTCGAACGTATCATAACTAATTTCTATTTTGAACGTATCAAGTTCTATTCGAACATATCATTAATTTATAATTTGAACGTAGCATAGTTCTATTCGAACGTATCATAATGATTGCTTAAAATCACTTAGCAATAATATCCGCTTTTTTTGGTAATTAAATCTATTTAAAACCTACAAATTGATGTAATTTATTTTTAACTAACCCCCCTAAAAAATCAATGACTATTAAAAAGTTTTATTGCGAAACAGTATTAATCAGTGGCATATTTGTTTTAAGATTCTTTCCTAAATAATCAACTATTCTACATTTATTTAAAGCTACATTTTCAACCAATAATAAGCGATTTATTGTAATAAATTATGACATTGTACACAGTCTAGTTTTCACAATTAACTACTTAATTTGAAGCAATATGGATCACATAAAAGTCATTGCTGCAATTGATCTAACAAACTTTCGTGATCTTTTGAAGCTATTACAACAATCGAACTGATAAATCTCTTTTTACTGTGTCTCCAGACAGGGCAGTCAAATAAGAAATCAGAGAATCCTCTCCGTAAATGATCTATTATTCTACATTTATTTAAAATCACATTTTCAATTAATACTAAGCGATTTATTCTAATAAATTCGAACAAATTATCCTTGTACACAGTCGTTTTAAAATTCCAACGTTCGTTTACAAATTGTTGCTGCAATTGACCTAACAAACTTTAAACAGGACTTTGACCTAACAAGCTTTAAACCTAACAAACTTAAAACTTTAAGCTATAGATTTTCAACCAATAATAAGCCATTTATTCTAATAAATAAGGACAAATTGTCATTGTATATAGTCGTTTTAAAATACTGAAACTAATATTAATTGAATACAATATAAATCACATAAAAGTCGTTGCTCCAATTGACCTAACAGATTTTCATGGTCTATTGAAGCTATTATAATAACCAAACCGATAAATCTCTTTTTACTGTGGTCTCCACAGACAGGGCAGTCAAATAAGAAATCAGCGAGTCATCTCCGTAAATAATTCAAATAAATGTAGAATAATGTAGATTCTAGTAAAGTCACATGTTCAATTAATCAATAATAAGCGACTTTTTCTGATAAATTAGTACAAATTGTTATTGGACACAGCCTATTTTCAAAAACTAAATTAATTGAAAACAATATAGATCACAAACTATTGCTGCAAGTGACCTAACAAACTTTCGCGATCTATTAAAGCTATTATAAACATCAAACTCTTCTTTACTAAATTCGGACAAATAGTCATTGTACACAGTCTACTTTTGATAATTAACTACATTAATTGAAAGCAATAAAAGTTGCTGCTGCAACTGACCTAACAGATTTTCATGGTCTATTGAAGCTATTATAACAACCAAACCTATAAATCTTTTTTTACTGTGGACCAGCCAAATAAGAAATCAGCGAGTCATCTCCGTAGGCCCCATCCATTTCAATTTCGCATCTTTAATTTCCCCAGCCGTCCTTCCCAAGCGTCAAGCGACAGGAAGAATCAGTCCATCTAATGGCCCAGTCTATTACTTCCTCTCTCCCACCAAGAGGCATCGGCCATCTGTCAAAACACGCCCACCGACATGTCACTTGCCAAGATCCGGGGGCTTTTCCGAACATGTGGTGGCCATCATGGGCCCGACTCATTAAAATGCCCCCATCTGTGGCTTCCTACAATATCATTCTCCCAGAATTTTAATGGACGCCAGTTTAAGGGAACACGAAGAAAGAGATAGAAAAAAAGAATCCAACCTACGCTGGTTGGTGTCATCGAATCCAAGACACGTGGGAAAGAAAGCAAGAAGGAAAAAGATTTCTTTCTTAAAGGTGGTGCAAGATTCTTATCAACAGATGGGGAGGTAGAGTTGGAGTGCGTACTAGAACTTAATACTCTGCCATGTTTCACAGCTTGGACGTTTTTCTACCGTGTGTTACATCATTAGTTAAGAGCGGCGATAAGGTTTCTTAATTAAAACTGGATCCAGTCTGGAAAGATTTCAAAAGACTGATTCAGTTCTGTACTACTAATGTGATGAAAAACGGTTTATGTGCGAATACGATCCACTGAAATTAATTGAATACTTTTAAAATAAACTGAACACGTAAAAACTATTAAATTTTATTTTTTATATTGTGAATTCTCGTTATTCGCGTAATCTTGTTTTTCAAGTGTATATGTTTTTCTGTTTTTTTTATTTATTTTTTTTTGGATTAAAGTTTCAGTTTAATAAGCTTATCTAAAATTGTATAACGCATTAGATTTCTATTTCGATAAACGAAAAACTAAATGATCTGAATAAACAAATCTTTTAATAATAATCACAAAAAAAACCCTAGACAATAACATGGTCTAGTTTCAAAAGATTGCTTCAGTCTGCACTGCTTATGTGATGAAAAACGGTTTATGTGCGAATACGATCCACTAAAATTAACTGAACACTTTTAAAATAAACTGAACACCTAAAAACTATTAAATTTTATTTTTCATATTGTACTTTCTCGTTATTCGCGTAATTTTTTTTTCCAGCATATTTTTTTTTTTTTTTTTTTTGAGTAAAGCTTCAGTTTAATGAGTTATAAGGCATTAGAATTATATTTCTATAGACGAAAAATTAAATGATCTGAATAAAATTAAACAAACTAAAAAATGATGGGGAACAATCATTTTCTCAGTCTATTATTGTATTGTCTAGGTTTCAAAAGATTGATAATGTGATGAAAACGATTTATGTACGAAAAGGGTTTTTTTAAATTAACTGACTACTTTTTAAAATAAACTGAACACATAAAAGCGATTAAATTTATTTTTATATTATGCTTTCTCTTTTTATTCGTATAATTTTTTTTCTTCTCAAAAGCATATATTTTCTATTTATTATTTTGGAATAAAGTTCCAGTTCAATAAGCTCATCTAAAATCTTATAAGACATTAGATTTATATTTCTATAAACGAAAAATTAAATAATGTGAATAAACAAATGAAATAAATCAAATGAAGAAAAAAAATTGAAGGAAAAAATTCTTGCATAAATAAAAGAGAGCAGAAAGATTCTGATACCTTTTATGATTCTTTATACATAATAAATTTATGTATCCCCCTTAAGAAAATATATTTAGAAAAATGATTGAAACTGGATTTGACGGGTTGACATATTCTTTTGGAGCTATTTAGCCTCTGGAGGCTCCATCTTCGATATGACAGAATAAATACAGTTGAAACAATGAAAACTGCCCAGAATATATTTACAAATATAATAAAATTAACTTACTTTCCTAAACATATGAAAGAAAAGAAAAAATATTTAAAAATTAAATTAAATTAAAATTTTGCGCGGACGTTTTAAATCATAATTGGGAGCGTAAGAGTCCATCTGGATTAGAGTATTTTCATGATTAATAAGCGTGTCAAAAAAATTTAATAGAGATGTGTTTAAGAAAATCTTTTAAAGAGGAAAGCTAATAGGTTTACAGATATCAGAATTGCGCATGAACTATTTAGCAGAGGTCATTTGGTAGATTTGAGCATTATTATGAACCTGTGCAATTTTTCACTATTTAATTTTTTTACTATAATTACCGGATAAAATAATTACAAAAAGTATTTGTCATAATTAATAAGTCACATTTTTACAATAGCAATATAAATTAAACTTAATAACAGTTGAAATTTCATCATTGTAATTCATTAAAAAATGACTATGACCTGACGAGCCATAATTGTATGGCCAATCATCTTTTTCGTATGAAAATATTTGCAAGCCCAAAATGCATGCTCTGCAGTCTTGGAGAGGACATGGATTCATCTCACCTTCCTGTCTGCCCTGCACTTGTTCCCTCTACTGTGTAGGGTCGTTACTGGGAGGATAGGGTCCATGTTCCTTGTGTTCTTTTTCTTTTTTATTTTATTACTTACTGTAGCCTACCATTGGAAATAAAAAAATTAATTTAAAAAATTCCCAAGAATTCAATAACTAATTAATCCAAACACAAAAATCTTACGCAAAAACTAAATGTCCTTAATAAATATTAAATGAAAATAAATTAATGGAATAAAACCAAAACTACAGAAATACATTCCCAAAATGGCGTTAAAAATTTTAAAAGATTTCTTGGAAGTTTCCAGTCGATTTGCGCTGCAAATCTCTCCCACAAGCTGTTCGCCGGCAACGGTGTCACCGCGACCATTTAACTGTCAACGCTGGGTGATGGACAACACATTGGTGCGCTCACACCCACGCCCTTCCGTTCGTCCACCCCTGCACTCCCTCCCTCCTGACCAGTGGCAGCTCTTTTAGAGAAGAATATGTTATTTATTATTTTTTTTTTTTCCACCTTACTTCTAACCAGGGTTGAAAGATAATAGAATAGTTAAACCAAATCTATCAAATCATATGAGAATTGATAATGATGATAGTATGAGGTTGAATGAAGATAATTGATAATAAGAGATCGAATGAAGATAATTAGATTTAATGAAGATACGAGATTGAATGAAAATAATTGATGATACGAGATTTTAATGAACATAGATTGAGATCGATGAAATAATTGATAATACTAGATTTAATGAAGATATTTGATGATATGAGATCGAATGAAGATAATTGATAATACTAGATTTAATGAACATATTTGATGATATGAGATCGAATGAAGATAATTGATGATACGAGATTTAATGAACATATTTAATGATATGAGATCGAATGAAGATAATTGATAATACTAAATTTAATGAAGATATTTGATGATATGAGATTGAATGAAGATAATTGATGATACGAGATTGAATGAAGATATTTGATGATACGATATTGAATGAAGATAATATACAATATTGAATGAATCTTTATTGAATATACGATATTGAATGAATTTTTATTGAATATACGATATTGAATGAATCTTTATTGAATATAAGATATTGAATGAATCTTTAATTGATAATATGAGATTGAATGAAGGTAATTGATAATACGAGATTAAATGAAGATAATTGGTAATATGAGATTGAATGAAGATAATTAATAACAGGAGATTGAATGAAGATAATTAATAATAGGAGATTGAATGAAGATAATTAATAATAGGAGATTGAATGAAGATAATTAATAATAGGAGATTGAATGAAGATAATAACCTTTTGCTTGTTAAAAGAAAATCATTGATGAACTTTATATCTGTATTATTTTATGTAATTAATTATTTTTTAAAATAAACTTTCCAATTATTCAATTCTAATTTATAGAACACGATGGTTAAAATTTGACAATATAATCATAAAAAAATTATCAATTATTGCTTGATATAAACACGGTGATTTTCAGAAATAGTTTCAATCATAGCAAAAATAGATTTGTAGATGCATTTTCCCCCATACTGGAAATCCCAAATCTTATTCATAATAACACTACACTTTACACGTACTGGTAGCATCCTTTTGAAATATACTACTTTAAATGGTAGGTCCCGGTCTCATAACGGTAGAACACCTCGGAGCCCAGTCAGACTTCTTACACCCACATCATTCCCAAACTGTATAGGGACAGTTCAAATCTAGGCACAGTGATGCGGTGTGGTGTAGTAGTAGTGGTGGTTGGTGGTGGTGATTGTTCGAAATCCACATTAAATTGTAGGTCCCGGTCTAATTAGCCCAAAATGTGCACAAAACGATCGTAGAGCGACACACCAAACCAAACATAAATGGATTAATATTCACATCCAGTCTTATTTTAGAGAACAAAAATGCCACAAATCTTATCCTCAAAACGCAGCCTTTACAAATATCGCTTCAGACCACATCTATACATTACATTCGTATACATTTAACATCCATACATTAAGGAACTGGCCAAAGTTTAATATGGCATAAAAACGAAGCAAGCTTTTAACAGCTGGAGTGCTCTGCAGTGCGAACAGGCACCGCTTCCTCTGAAAGTCAGACAACATTAGGCGAGTCATTAGCAAAATCCCCAGCGAAGCATAAAAAGTTGCAGTCCCAGCAAACTATGAAATGAGGAATGCTTTGTCAGTGGGCCACTCTCACCGCTCCGGAATCCGCGGTGGGTGAAGAATTCTAATCTGATGATGTTTTGTGAGCCTGCCAAATGAGGCTGCACAATCGCTTCGTGGTCAGGACTACCTCGCATTGCCTTCTCATTTATTGCCGTCCCTGTAATGACCGAGAAACTATTGGACGATTAAAAAATGGGCTACTGAAGTAATTTTTAAATTGATGATGATACATTTTAGAATATATATAAATATTTATTATTTTCAGCAGACAAATATTACCACAGAATGACCAAGTTTCTAATATCTTATAAATCAGAGGTAGGTAAGAATGGTTTAACGGCACAAGGCCAGTTTAGGCCAAACTGCTACATGCTAGTCTAGGGGCCTGATGGCCGAGTGGTTAGCATTATTGAGTTCGGTACCACAAAATAACCTCGGTACCGAATTCCAGCGGTGCTATAGACGTTTGTAGTGGTTCGGAATCCACTTTAAGCCGTAGGATCCGATCTCAATAGAACCGTAGAGGGTAAGAGAGTCAAGCCAATCACACTTCTCACCCACATCATTCCCAAACTGCATAGGGGCAACTCAGCTCTAGGCACAATGACATAGTGTGGTGTAGCACTAGTAGTAGTCTTAAAACTGTAGCTTTTTATAAGCATCAATCAAAAATCATCTCTTTCTCGACTACATCACAGCATTATGTTGGCATAGATTGTGATTCTGATGGGGTAGTTGGTTGTTTTAGAGGATATATAAACAATAAGTTTAATTATATAACTTATATTTACTTATACTGAATTATTTAAGTCAGTCATTTCTAAACGGACATTATTTAAAATAAAAAAAAAAAAAACAATTCACTATAATTATTTCATTGATTAACAAAACAGTCAATATATACATTTCTTCTTAATTTAATAATTACAACAAACCGAATTAATCCTTCAGAAGATTTGCAACAAAACGAATTAGCGGATCCTAATAAGTTTAACAAGTTACAAAGTTCAATTCTTTAGACATAAATCGCCGATGACGCACAAATAAAGAAGAAGGTGCAAAAGATTGAAGTGCAAGTGAAAAATCATTGCACTACAACCTTTTGCACCTTATTCTTTCTTTGTGCAACATTGATGATTCTGGACATCAAACGCGGAAGATATAAATGGATTTTTTACATGCCCATTCAAAAAAAGATCACGAAGCGCATACACCACATGCATTCGTTTTACGACGCATGCTCTGCGCATCATTAATAACCAGATTTCTCGGCCAAAAAGATAAAGAAAGCCCTCAAACCAAAACCGGGGAAAAAACGCTCAGAATGGCCAGAAGTTCCCACCATGTTGTTTAGCCACTGGAGCTAATGCGATGTAAAGCAGAGATTCCTAAGTTTAAATCATATAGTATATCTGCGTACCTAATACCATTTATTAAATTTATTGAGAGTATAAATTACAATACATTTTTAATTCTGTACTGTTAGAAATACAAATGAATGCTTTATATCAAAGCTCAAATTTTATTTTCAATTCAATAGTGCCTATCATTGGTTTGGTTGGGTTTGTCGCTCTACGGTCATTTGGTGCACACTTTGGGCTAATGAGACCGGGATCTACGGCTTAACATGGACTCCGAACCACTCACAAACATACATTCCATCGAACCCTAAAGCCTATGGTACCAATGGCCAGAGCTCTAGCCAGTAGGCCATCAGGCCACCAATAGTGATATGAATAAAATATAGTATTGACAAAACAGTCCAATATACATTTCTTTTTAATTTAATAATTACAATAAACCGGATTAATCCTTCAGAAAATTTGCAACAAAACGAATTTGCGGATCCTAATCCAGCACGTTAATCACTTTAACAAGTATAAAGTTCAATTCCTTAAACATAAATCGCCGATGTTGCACAAAGAAAGAAAGAGTAAGGTGCAAAAGGTTGGAGAGCAATGATTTTTCACGAATTCTGGACACCAAACGCGGAAGATATAAATGGAATTTTTACATGCCCATTCAAAAAAAAAAAAAAGATCACGAAACACATATTCGTTTTACGATGCTTCCTCTGCGCATCATTAATAACCAGATTTCTCGGCCAAAAAGATAAAGAAAGCCCTCAAACCCAAACGGGAAAAAAAAATGCTCAGAATGGCCACAAGTTCCCACCATGTTGTTTAGCCACTGGAGCTAATGCGGTGTAAAAGCAGATGTTGAAGTACACGTGATTCTTTTTCTAGGTTTGAGAATTTTCCTTCCCCGTAAGGCAGCAGTTTAGATCCTTTTAAGAGCAGAGAAAAATTCCTTGAATGTTTCGAAACCCAAAGAGAGGAGGAGAGAGGGAGAGGTGAAAATGAAAAATGTTGACAGAAATCGCAAGGGGGAGTGGAAACACCGTGTTGTAAAGTATGGAATATTCTTCATATTTCACGTTGAAGGAGCTTAGAGAAAGAAAAAAAAATGATGATGATCCAGCAGCATTTTGTTTAGAAAGCCAGTTACAGTTAGTTTACGAAAGAATTTAATGGGGGAGGGGGTGATTCAGAAAACGATTTTTGAGAGTTAGATAAGTCCTCTTAAGTTTAAAAGAAAACGTGTAATAAAAATGAAAAACTCACTGACAAATTAAAGAGAATGTCCCATAAATTATTTCTGTTGATACATTTCATGACTTTTATACATAGTATTACTGTATTGTACACTGTTATACGCTGTATTATTATTTTATACCCACATTTTTTTAAAGAAACTTAACATTTGTTAAAGGTAGAGATAACAAAAGCATTATAGATCAGAAAACAGAACTAAATATTACCATTAGTAACTATATTATATTAATCATTACCATTAACCTATTTCCATAATAAGCACATTATATTAACCATTACCATTAACCTCATTGCCATAGTAACCCCATATTAACCATGACCATTATTACCATAGTAATCACATTACATGTAACCATTACCATTAACCTTATTACCATAGTAACCACATTACATGTAACCATTGCCATTAAGCGTATTACCATAGTAACCACATTACATGTAACCATTACCATTAACCTTATTACCATAGTAACCACATTACATGTAACCATTACCATTAACCTTATTACCATATTAACCACATTATATGTAACCATTACTTTATTTTTAATCGTATAAAAAATTCGTATCTTTTTATTCGAATATATTTCCAATTATTTATTAAATTATGATAACCTAAAGTATACACAGAAAGCTTATTTATTTTATCAAATCATTTTGAGCAATATATTTTTTTAAAATTTTGACGTAAATACAGTTTAATTTTTGTTTTTCAATGACATATTTATTTAAACTAATATTACCGAAAAACAACTAAAAAAATGAGAATAGCATAAGTTTATTACAATTTATAACTATTATACAAGAAAAACTATTTTTTAAAGATACATTACTAGATTTTATTTCAGATTCAAATACTACTATCTCAATGCATTCATTCACATTAAATTCCTTACTGCACTGCTGGGTAAAATAAAAGTTAATCATCCGTAAAAGCCCTCTTTAAGCTTACACAAACACAATTCTATTTCATTCCCTTAAAACACAAGCAGCAAAGGAAAAATACCCTTCCCGTTATAAAAGGCCCGGATTCTTAATTTTATTTCTTTCCGAAAAACACACAGGCCTCTCTTTCTCTTCCAGATATCCACAATCCATATCCATCCATTCAAAACGGACAACCTGCGTGAAAAACAAACAGGAAAAGGGAAGAATCTTCTTCTACCAACAAAAATAAAAAAGTATTTTCTTGGGGGAGGGGTGCAGGGGGTCGAGAGGGGGGGTTGAAATAAAATCGCTCCCGAAATAAAATCGTAATCCTTTTCCACAGCACGCCAAGCTCCGTAATAAACTGGAGGCTTAATATCAACAACGACGTCGTTTAAAAGCGATGTGGGTATGGGAAGAGAGTAAAGTAATCGAGCTTGTTTATTCTTTTTTTTTGTGTGTGTGTGTGCTGGATTTATTATTTTCGCTGCCCGTACATAAGCCTTCTCTTTATTCTTTGGGGTAGTTGTTATCTATTCGCTGGAGAAAGGAAGATGGCTGAATTCTAAATCTCAAACGATAAATAGCGAGGGACGATGTGGAAGATCAAAAGCAGCACGAAACCTCTTTCTGTCTCTCTCTTTTTAAATCACGTAGATCCCTAACGATTGGGTTTCGTTCTAACATTCTGTGTTTCGCTTGTCTATACCAAAAAACAATTTTTTTCCCCCTTCCCTCCCTACTGTTGAAATATATCGACTGGTTGTTTCTTTTCAAAACACAGACGTTTCAAAAGGGGACTTAGAGGTATAGTAGAATGGTAAAGATCACAACTTTCGCCCCTATTTTAAAATACTGTGAAAAATAAAAAATTAACGATAACAATAATAAAAAACTTATTTAGAATATGTAACGTAACGATTGATTGGTTGTTAATTAAAGCATTTTTTTCTGCTATTTTAATTAATAAAAACGAATTACAAATAGACTACTATTAATTTAAATCATCTCAAATAAGACTGATGCTAAAGTTAGGTTTTTATTCAGTGATTGATGTAAAATAATGCAACTTCAATGTGCCCTTGGTATATTCTAGTATCTATGTTATATTTCTATACTTTCTATATCTGTGTTACTATCTATCTATTTTACTAAAGTACTTTTTTTTAATTGCGTCGTGTACTGGGTCGTATTGACCATGTCCCTGTGAGCAGTGCTAATTGAGTATTACAATCAATACTCATTTAGCACTACCCAGGGGACATTTATAGCTTGAAGATATGATTTGGTTGAGATATGAGTAGGTTTGATTTGATTTGTTTTGTTTTGTAGCTCTACGGTCATTTTGTGCACAGGTTAGGTTTATTAGACCGGGACCTAAAGTTTAACGTGGATTCCAAACCATTCACCAACATCCATGGCACCTCCTGGATTAGAACCTGGGGCACCATAGGCCAAAGCACCATAGCCAAATAGCCATCAGGCCGCTCACGGTAGAGATTTGGTTTGATTTGTCGCTCTACGGTCATTTTGTGCACACTTTGGGCTAATTAGACCGGGACCTACAGTTTAAAGTGGATTCCGTACCACTCACAAACATCCGTGCCACGTCAGGATTCGAATCTAAAGTCTGTGGTACCAAAGGCCAGAGCGCTAGCGAAATGGCCATCAGGCCGCTCACAGTAGAGAAGCAATATCAATAATGAAACGACGGAATTGTTGTTTAATTTATTTTTTTTTTTAAATAATAAAATAAATAACATTTAAAAAAAATCAAAAGAAAAATTTTAGTCGTCTTTTAAATACATTTTAGATAATTTAATTTACTCCTCTTTCTCTCAACCACTACGTTACGGTATCTCCACCAATGTCAACAAAGTTCCAAAAGACAAAAGCTAGCAAGCAGAAAGGCCACCCGTGGTAAATTGGCAGAACATCTTATTTTGTCGCAGCTAATCAATATAAGGCGTTTGTTGTGTCCATTTTTCTTTTCCCAAAAACTAACGGTTTTCTAGTGTGTGTCCATCAATTCCTTTTCCAGAAAAGATTAACGGTAACGTCGATACTCAAACACATTATTGATTGGGGAGGAATAGATATCAGAAAATCAATACTCACACAATACATATTGAACAACTGAATAAATAGTTGTGTCTTTGCCAAAGACAGCACGAAACAGAGCAATTTAAATAGCATTTTCAACGTAATCATAGCATGGTCTCTTTATTTATTTATTACTTGCTTTCAATTTTTGTTGATACTTCATATCCAATTTTTTTTTTTTTTTTTTTTTTTTTTTTTTTTTTTTTCAAAGGAATTATTTAAAAAGGAAAAACCCAACATTACACAAAGGAAAAAATGAAATTGCCGAGTTACTTGGAAAACGTTAAGCAATTGAAAATCTAGTTACCAAACATAATACTGAATTTCTGAAAGAACAAAAACTACCGCTGGGGAAAAAGATTATTAGGTAAGGCATCCTGATAGCAGCTCGCTTATTATATCTTTTCACTAGAAATGTTTTTAAATCCGCAGTTACAAAAGCAATTTCCTATGCAGAGATGCGATTTGAAATAATAAAATACACTAGAGGTAATGATTTTTCAATAATGGAATAAAACGCTTTATCTGTTGTCAAAACAAAGGGTCCAGCATTATGTCATCTGCTTTTCATCACCACAAATAGAAAAATAAAAAAGTTTCTGTTAAATGAAATAACAACAAAGTAAACATTTCTATTGTCAAGAGTTAGAATCTATCTATATATATACAATGAGGTTAGTTCAGAAGAACAATGCTTTTAAGATTTTCAAACACATTTAATATTTATAATTGCAATTTTATAAACCATTCTAAAATATATGAAAATTCTAACATGTAAAATACAACTTTACTTACTGAAAGATTAATAAAAATAAATGATTTTTTAAATACAAAATTTTGAACTTATTACTTTGAAATGTACAAAAATTTTTGAAATAATTACTTAAATCCGTTTTTCATAATGTGGGTTGAATTAACGAAAAATACTAAAGCATTTAAATAGGTTATCTTATGTATTTTCGAACAGTTTTAAAATAACACGGTTTTTAATATTTTCATTCTTAACTAAAAAAAGAATTGATGTTTATCTAAAATTATGCTGACTAATAATAACAATTACATTTTTATATGAACATTACTTACATTGAAAGAGAATAAACAACTCTACGTTTCATTCAAGAAAAATGAATAAATGATTTAATAGGAGATGAAGAAATACACTGCATAATAATATCATGAATAATCATTATTATTAAACATCGCATGTAATGGATGAATGCATAAAACTCCATACTTCTCAGTAAATGAAATGAAATATTTCAAAAGCAAATATGATATAAATTATTCCAAAAGCAGATACAATATAAAGTATTCCAAAAGCAGATATGATATAAAGTATTCCAAAAACAGATATGATATAAAGTATTCCAAAAACAGATATGATATAAAGTATTCCAAAAGCAGATATGATATAAAGTATTCCAAAAACAGATATATAAATTATTTTTAAAACTTCAGATAAATTAAAAGAAACGCAACAAAAAACAAAAATACGTTTAAAATTTTTTTTTAAGCCATTCAATTTATAAACCATTCAGCCAGCCAATAAATTATTCCAAAAGCATATATGATATAAATTATTCTTAAAAATTCAGATAAATTAAAAGAAAACTCAACAAAAAACGAAACAAATACGTTTAATTTTTTTTTTTTTTTTTTTTTTTTTTTTAAAAGCCATTCAACGTATATCTTAATTTGCAATCTTTGATACTTAGCTCAGAAAACTGCACAAATGCAATTTGTATGCGATCCCCCCCGCCTAGTATCAATATCCCTTTTACATCCACCATCAAATCTCTTTTAATATCGAGCAAACCCAGGGGTTGAGAAGTAATACTGCAACTTAAATGAAAATTTTAGGGTTATAACACAAGAGATTCCAGTACCGGTGGAAGGCAGGCAGTCGATAACCCTTTTGGGAGTGGGAAAAAAAAATCCAGAATTCCAGATGAGTACCTTTCGGTTCCGCTACTCCTATCCTCTTCATAACAGAACATTCGAACATTACAACCATCCTCCCCTCCCTTTACCCTTATTTTTTTTTTTTTTCATTCTTTACAGTCCCCAATCAAAACTCGAACGAATTATAGCACGTCCAATTTTCTTTCTCTGACATCAAACAATATATGGAAAAACGAAAAAAAAAGTTCATTATGTATTAAATGATTGGGAGGGGAGGAGTGGAAATAAAAGGTGAGGGGTGGGGGGTGGGCAGACTTCGAACAAGGGTGTGTCGAAGGAAATCGATGTCGTTTTCATTCGCACGGGGAGGAATTTCCATTTATTTCTTACTTTAAACACGGAGTATCTGTTCCTTAAGTGTTACTTTAATGACAAGAGAATAAAAAAGAAACAATAAAAGAAAATGTGTGTCGGAATATTTCAATGGGACAAATTCACGTGGGGGGGGTGGAAAATACCCCCTCCCTTCTTTTTAGTTGAGAGAAGAGCATTTCTCCAGGGGAACATTAATGCTATCCAGCTGACACGTTGCCACTGATTTTTCCATAAATCTTTGGACAAAAAAAGAAACAGTTACGTCATTAAATCGAGAAAGAAGAAAAAGAAAGTCGAAATAAAAGTGAACAAAGTAACAAGTACGTTCGAAAAAGAATAACTTCTTTTTTGTTCGAAAGGGGGAGGGGGGCGAGTAAGAAAGATTTTGATTTTTCAAGATTGATTCATTGGAAACCAGATATATGGCACTCGAAATGACAATGGCACTCCGTTCGCGAACTCTTGACAGGTATCTGATAGAGTGGAATAATAAGGGGAATAAAGGAATCAATAGTAATGCACGAAAAAATAATTTCTGATTATTATTATTTTTTTCTTTCTTTTCCGATGACTTGTATTCAACATAAAAAATTGTTCCCGTAAAGAGAGAAGAAAAATATTTTCATTTATAAGGGGGGCATTTATGCAAACATCAAACAGTAAAGTTACATAATTCAACAAATTAACAAATAAACTTAACAAAAACATAAAACGAACTTAACAAAATAAACGAGGAATATTTTAATGAGTTAACAAACAATCGAAATTGGCAAATAAACGAAAGTAACCATTAAACGAAATTAACAAAAAAATTAAGAAATTAAAAAAAAAAAAAAAAAAAAATAATAATAATAATAAATAAATAAACGTAATTAACAAAACAAATAAATAAATAAACGTAATTAACAAAATAAACGAAATTAACAAATTAAGAAATTAACGAATAACAAATAAACGAAATTAACCAATAAACGAAATTAACAAATTAAGAAATAAACGAACTTAACAAATCAACAACTTAACAAATAAAAGAAATCAACAAATAAAAGAAATCAACAAATAAAAGAAATCAACAAATAAAAGAAATCAACAAATAAAAGAAATCAACAAATAAACGAAATTAACAAATAAATAACTTCAGTAAAATTACTAAATAATTGTAGCCTACCCAAATGAAAGGGGGTGAGAACTAGTAATAATAATTCAATTAGTAATTATAATTATTCAATAAATAGTAATTATAATTCAATTAATGTTTAAAAAATAAAATGATTTTATCTTTTTTCACTAATTATTTACGATCCTTAATCAAAGCGAAATTAAAAAACATTCATTTTAAAAACAAATTACGATCTGATAGTACACCATTAACATGTTTTCCTGCAAACATTGCCAATCCCAGTACAGCACCCGAACGCAATCTGTACAAGACCCCGCGAATTCTGTTTAAACTAGAGAGAGACTTCGCCAGAAGGTTAATTACGTTGCATTATTCGAAATTTGACAACAATCGCAAACGAAAGCCTTCCCCTTCTTCCTTCCGCCTTTTAAATAACTGGTAATCCTGCGAGCATTTCATTTTTGGTATCGGAAACAACACAAGAGCCTTCAGCGATATTATAATGGAGAAAAGAGGGGGACCCCCAGATTAAAAAGCATCTTTTGTACAGGACGAAAATCTTAATTAGTGATCACTGAGGATAGGAAAAAAACCTCTCTCAAAGCTCTCAGCAAAATCCCCCTCCCTCCCCAAAGAGGGGTTTGTATATAACATAATTATTATTCAGTCGCCCAAACCGTGCAATTAAGTCGACATAACAACCTCACAAAATGCTGTCACAAAATTTTCTTCAAACAGTTTTGGCGCGATTGGCGACTGAGGTTGGCGAGCGAACGGGCGAGGATGAACCGAGCATACGTGCCAATAGGCGGTCAGTGTCTATCATGATTTCGAATAGGAACAACTCGCGCTGTGAACGAATCCGAATTTTCAGTTCCGCCGAAACTGAAAAAAATCGAATCGTATTTCAGGAATGTTTCAATTTTTTTCTTTTTTTTGGATATATTTCTAGATAAAAATGATATGTTTTGGCTTTATTAGCTACACGATGTGGAAAAATATTCTTCTATTTTTTAGAATTTTCCCAACTTGAGAAGTAATTCGATGTGTATATTCATAAAATGTGTGTTATCAGTTATGTGTGCCTCACTGGATTATACATAGGATATGCCAAAAATGTGGATTACTATAGGATTAAACAATGGATTACACTAGTTCCAGAGTGGAAAACGACGAAAATGAGTAAGTCAAACATTTTCCTACATGACGTATTTACTTGAAATATCAAGTTAAAAATTAACTTTTTAAATAAAAATATAAAAAAGTTGAATTTTAAAGGCAAGAGTAAATATAATAGCAAGAAAAAATTATTTAAATTAAAGCAAGGTTTATTTTAAAATTCTAAAATAAAGAGATTACATAGTCTTAAGTTAGAGAAGAAAACATGATAAATTACTATGTATTTTTTAAATTCATAAAGATGTTTTATGCATATACGTTAATGAATTTAAGAAATCTGATATTAAAATTATTTTGTATTGTGATTGATTTTTTTCTTTTATTAAATTAAAGACTGTATCATTTCTCTTGTCCAATTACAATTCATTTATTTTGTTTTAAAACAATTCAAAAAATACTTGTATGGAAATTGGTTGATTTTAATTTAATTTAACATTTTTACATTTAATATAATTTAGTATATTGTTTACAGGTTAATAGAGCAGTAATGAGTTGAATTTATAACTGTAATTAGACCTTTTATTTTGTTGATATGGTATTTTTTATATTTTACAAATATTTTTGTATTCTGAGTAAATAAACAGAATTATTTAATGATGTGTGTTTTCTGTAAATTCTTTAAGAGTAATGCTATAAAAATGTCTCTAATTTTTTTATTTTTCTGTTGATTTTTTAATGATACAGTTTCCGTTGATTCATATTCTGCGAGATATTATTTTTCAGTCTAATTAAAACTGGTATTTTGTGTAAAAAAATTAAATGTGCTATTAATTAAAACTTATTATTAACGTAATTTGTTTTCCAAAAATATAAACATATTTTATTAGATTATTAAATATAAATATTCACGTACAGAAGATAGTAAATAGCATAAATTAATATAGTTAAAAACTTTCGCAATAAATATAAAGATAAAAAAAATGTTTCTTAATGGTTTCATGTTCTTTTTGTATGTATGTGTTTCCAATGTAATATAGTACGTATTTTTAGCGCAATCATATTTATTTGTAGTTTAAAACTAGTATTATATACTAAATATAATTTTTAAAAGACATTTTTGTACCAATGATGATTTTTTTAAGGTATTGAATAGAATTTAACTTAGTTCTCCTAAAAGAGAGGTCTATATATAAGTAGATTTAATGATTAAATATTTTTGTTATTATTATCGATGTTAAAAATAAAGCTCTCCAATTTAAATTTATACTTAATTTATTAAAAAATAAATGAAAATTATATATCTAAATCCGTAAAGTAATTTTTTAATTATCTATTGTTACGCAATTGTTTTTAAAAGAATATTAAAAGTTAGATTTTCACTCATGTTAAAAATAATGTTCTAAAATTTTTAATTTATACTTAATTTATTATAAATAAATAAAAATTATATATCTAAATCCGTAATTTATTTAATATTAATTAATTGTTACGCAATGGTTTTCAAAATTGTTACAATAATTTTCGCAATTGTTACGTATTAAAAGGTAGTAATTTCCACTCATGTTAAAAATAAAGCTATCCAATTTAATTTATGCTTAATTTTGTATAAATAAAAGAACATTATATACCTAAATCTGTAACTTAATTTTTTAATTATCTAATGTTACGCAATGGTTCTCAAAAGAATATTTTTTTAATTACCAATTGTTATGCAATAGTTCTCAAAAAATATTAAAAGTTAGTGATTTTCACTCAGGTTAAAAATAAAGCTCTCTAATTTAATTTATACTTAATATATTAAAAATAATGACAATGATATACTTAAACCCGTAAAGTAATTTTTTAATTATCTACTGTTGCGCAATAGTTCTCAAAAGAATATTTTTTAATTATCAATTATTACGCAATGGTTCTCAAAAGAATAATAAAAGTTAGTGATTTCTACTCAAAAATAGATATCTCTAATTTAATTTATACTTAATTTATTAAAAATAAATGACAATTATATACTTAAATTCGTGAAGTAATTTTTTTAATTATCTATTGTTAAGCAATGGTTCTCAAAATAATATTTTTTAATTATCAATTATTACGCGATGGTTCTCAAAATATTTTTTAATTATCAATTGTTATGCAATGGTTCTCAAAATACTTTTTAATTATCAGTTGTTATGCAATGGTTCTCAAAAGAATATTAAAAATTAGTGATTATCATAATTACAATTTTGTGTAAGAGAAATCGTGTCAAGACTAGAATCAAAACATTTTCAACAGTTTCTATTTGTAATAAAAGCACCAACATCAATTCTTCTCTAGATAAATAACACAGAGCCATCTCTCTCTCCAAAAACAATCCCTCCAAAAATTGTATTCGTGAAGCGATAACGAAAAACGGCGCATTTAATTAGTAAAAATGAAATCACCACGAGCGCAAATGAGACGAAACGGCAGCTGCAGCTGAAAAGTAACGTTTGCTTTTACAATCGAATAATCAATGTCGACACAACAGGACAGAAATAACGAAATTAACATTGTGATAATCTCATCAATTATGAAGCGAGCGAGGCGATGCATCTGCTGTGTGTGTAATCTCTTGGAGCAGCAGCAGCAAGACAGGGAGCTCTCTATACATTGTTGTTATTAAACAGAACGGAGTTAGCTTAGATTAGTCAATTAAAAAGGAAGATGCAAGCGAGCATTGTGTAATGAGGATTTTGCATCATCCAATTTTAAACACGATTCTTTTCTGACTGAGATTTTCATCAAAAGGCAATTTGCGATAATAAAAGGAGGCTTAAAAGCGAGATTTTTACGGTTCACTTTAGAATGCAGACATAACAGGATTTGCTTCCGATTTCGCTCAGAGGGGGTCGTCGCCATATTGAGTGCGTGTTAAATACCGATCTACTCGACAACGAGATAAAATGTTCTATTTATTTCAAATGTTTATCATATCAGATTTTCTAAAAATGTTCTCATTATTTCAAATTTGTTTACAGTTTTTCTAAAAATATTCCCATTATTTCAATATTTTTTTTTACAGTCTTTCTAAAAATATTTTCATTATTTCAAATTTTTTACAATGATTCAATGTTTTCTTTTTGATTAATTAGAATTGAATGCATATTAATTATATTAATAAAATATATTGATTTTAAATAAGAATTTGATATGTATGTGTTTTTATAAAAAAAGATATGAATATGTTTTTTACATCTATATTATTTTTAATATGCCACAAATATTTGTGAATACTACAAGTTTATTTTGTATGACAACGGGGCAAACTAATATTGATAATTTAATTGTAATGGTATATTTTAACTTAAAAACAGGACATAGTATATTTCTATTTCTGATTTTAAAAAATTGGATGTCTATTAAGTGTATTAATGAAATACATTTTAAATAAAAGAAATGATCTTATTTGATATTTATGTGTGTTTTTTAAATATATGAATATGTTTTTTAAATCTATATTATTGTTAAAATCTTATGAACATTTGTGAATTTTACAATTCTATTTTGTACGACAAACGGAGCCAACTAATATTGATAATACAATTATAATGGCATATTTTAACTTCAAAACATGACATTGTATGGTATATTTTTATTGTGAGACAAAGTCGAAATAATAAATTATATCCATTAACTGCAGAAATTTAAACTACCGTATAAGTTCGTACCCTTCAAGCAATTGTTTTTAATCAAAAGATATTTAATGTATATTTTAATCTTTTATATTGAATAAATTATATAAAATTATTTTTCTCCACTTTATGTGTTAAACAACATTTATGTTATTAAACAGTTAACATCAAAATATTTATAAGCCTTATTTATTATTATTTTTTTTTTTTTTTTTTTATCATATTCATAATTTTGAAAAACATATCATATCAATGCTATAATTTCGTAAATATAGAAAAACCTATGATCAAAACAGCATGCATAATTGACGTTAGAAGTTGTACGCAACACAATTCATATATTGTCAAGATCATTTTTTTTTTTTTTTTCGTTCTTTTCTCTGAATATTCTATTCGTGTTCTTTCATATAACGCACGTCTGCGTTACGGATAAAGCGTAACATAAAAATCGAAAATTAACATAGTTTTCTTCGAAAAGCACTTGCTGTAATCCGATTACACTACGCAAGCCTACCATTAACACAACCATCAGAAAGGGGAAAGATGTGCTTAACTACCATGACTTAACGGCAACCGTAGCGGGGCTTCCGTTTTCATATTCTCATTAGATTCGACAGATTTATATACCTTCAAAGAGATACGGTGATAAGCTGTTTGATTCGCACGAACGGTTCGGAACTTTCTATTTTATTCGTTCGCATTCGTGGTTCGGATCTGTGTAGGTAATTATCGAGATGCAGCTCCATTATGAACGCAAACCACTACAATGGTGTGCTGTTACACCATTGACATGAGTCGCCGTAATTGCTTTATTATTATAGTTGTTTTTTTTTTTTTTTTATCTGTTTAAGCTTGAAGAGAAAGCATAAATGGTACTTTAGCGTTTCCCGTTACGTGAAACGTTAAGATAAGATGGGTTAGATTACGAGCTCATGTTAGGATTGATCGGTTATCATGCTGGTGTTTTGAAATTGTATGAAAAATTCAAGCGTTGTAGGAGTTATTAATAGGAACGTTCGCAGTCATTATTATTATTATGGGTTAATAATGGTACTAAATCCTAAGTCATCCAACTGTATTAGATTGGTGGTTAGAATAATTTTGAAGGAACGTTCGCATATAATAATTGGGTGATAATATAGTAATAATTATCGACTTAAAGAGGTGTAAAAAGTTTTATTATCGCATAATCTATGTCCTTTCCCCCTTTCTTTTCCTTTTAATGTGGTTGTTGCTTAACAATCGATTTCAAATGTAATCACGTATTTTTTTTCCTCCCATTTCATGATTTGATTGATCTCAAAAGTTATTAAGATTTATAGGCTGATAATAAAATGTTCGTCTGATTTCGTAATATATCTTTGTCTGTTATCTTGATTGTTTAAAAAAAAAAAAATTCGCAGTCATTATGATTATTATGGTTTAATAATGGTACTAAATCCTAATTCATAACAACTGCATATTGGTGATTAGAATAATTTTAAAAATTAAGTTTTCAAACTAAATATTCAATACATAAATTATTCAAGATCTGAATCAAACAATTAAAGCGTTTATTTGATATTTCTTCATAAAATAATAAATCTTTATAATAAATAATCTTTAGCATCTTAATAATAAATCTTTAGCATCAAGTATGCTATTTTCATGAAATAATGATACTAAATCCTAAGTCATACAACAGCATTAGATTGGTGATTAGAATAATTTTAAAAATTAACTTTTCAAATTAAATATTCAATACGTAAATTATTGAAGATCTGAATCAAACAATTTAAGTATTTTAATTAAAGCCAATTTAAGCCTTTGAATTTTCTTCATACTAATTATAATTTAATAATAAATCTTTAGCATCAAGTATGCTATCTTTATGAAGTAATGGTTATTTGAACCATACAATTAAAACCTTTATTTGAATTTTCTTCATACTAATTATAATTTAATAATAAATCTTTAACATCAATTATGCTATCTTTATGAAGTAATGGTACTAAATCCTAAGTGTTACAACTGCATTAGATTGGTGATTAGAATAATATTCAATACATAAATTATTCATCTGAATCATACAATTAAAGCCTTTATTTGAATTTTCGTCATAATATTCATAATTTAACAATAAATCTTTAGCATCAAGTATGCAATTTGTTCAAGTGTTAGCATAATTAATGCTGCGGGTTTCCAAAATTATATATATATATATATATGTGCTATAAATGTTTCATGGAATTCTTCTATTTAGAAACTTCTACGAAGTCTTTCGTGTAAAACCACACGGACTGGTATTTGCAAAATGTATTACACCATCTTTCTCACAATAATCATCAGATAAGGGTGTAATTCAGTCAGTGCACCGATAAGCCACACCTGTTGCAGCTTTCACGAAGGCGAAAAAGGAATAATACTTTCTACAAACATCCAGGCGATGCCCGATAATAGAGACTTCTCATGAGCGAGGGAAATGACCCATCTGCCAATGCTTTTTTCATACTCAAAACCGATAAACAGGATTTTAATGTAGAGTATTTTTATGGCATCATCTGCCAAGAAAAAAAGTCGTTATTTTTTTTTTTTTTAACGTCTAAAGATTTTTACCAAATTTAGGTGAAATTTTACAAGAGAATGTACATTTTTTTCTCTTTTATATAGCTATCTTTTTTTTTATTATGTTAACATAATTCGAATTAAAATAAAAAAAAATTTTTTTTTTTTTTAAACATCTAAAGACTTTTTTTAACATCTAAAGATTATATATTATATTTTTTTTTTAACAAAAAGCAAGAAAAGATGAGATTTCTTTATCAAATTTAAGTGAAATTTCTATAATAATTTAATTGAAGTGAAAGTTATACAGTAATTTAATTGAAATGAAATCTAAAGATTTTTTTACCAACTTTAAGTGAAATTTTACTAGAGAATGTACTCCCCCTCCCCCTTTTTTTTTATATATATCCTTTTTACTATGGTAGCTTAATTCACATAAAAAAAAAAGTTCTGCTAATAATCAGTAAGATATTTGATTTTTAAGTGAACTTTTCTTCAAAAAAATCATTAATTGAAAATAATTCCCATATAAATAAAAACATAAAACACTTTAATAAAATGTTTCTTGAAAGTATTTCATTTATATGTATGAAACTATAGGTATAAAATTTATATATTATTATAAGTATATATATAAAAAAGAAAAAAAATGTATGAAATGAACTATAAGTATTTATTTATAGGTAATGAAACTTATTATTACATGTTACATGTCATTCAAAATTGAATCTATATAATAAAAAGTTTGAATTAATTTTATTAACAGTGTGTGTGTGTGTGTGTGCGCGCGCGTGCGACTGTATGTGTGTTTTTATGAAAATATGGACTATATTTTTGTATGTGGAAATGGACTATATTTTTTTTTTTTTTTTTGCAAAAGCTCTTAAGAACAAAATGTCCGGGCATAAAATTTTATATTCATTAAAAAATAAAAATAAACTTTTAATTCTTTTTTATACATACGTGCGTATTAACTAAACCACAGCAAAGCTTTAAAAAGTGGTCAGATAAGACATGAATTAAAACTTGTTAGGTTTTATAAATAAATAACTAGAGAGAAAAAAACCCGAGATATCTCTTTCCTATCCTATCTTACACGCACAGGCAATAAGATTACCCGTGGAATAAGACAGGTAATTTTCCAGTAATAAATTATACCTTTGCAGAGAGCTTACGCAAGTCTAGATGCCCAAAACGCTACATTGACCACCTACTTAAAAATCTTTATAACGTGTTATTTATTTTATTATTTTTTTCTTCTTCTACTAAATCTGTCGGAAGCATTAGCATTCAGACAGCATAGCTCAGGTTAGGGCTAAGGCCAAGCATCCCAACTTCCCTAATTTTAAGGCCTAGAGGAAATGCATGAAACTTGTTTCTGTTTTAAGAGACGCATAAATATTGGAGATATTTCTCACCGCAGGGGATTACGGGGAGGGTTGAACCCCCGAAGGAAGTTGAAAAAGGAAGAAAAAAAAAATTGCAAGTGTTTGTAACAGATGATACGAGACGCGAGTTGAATTTTTGAGCGTCAAAATGTATTTATAAGCGGGGTGTTATTATTATTTGATGGTAATGCAACATTTAATCTATCTTTTCAGAGCCTGGTTACTCGGGTTTTGTAGTAACTGGATATTGTTTTCAGAATTTTTTGGTCGTCTACTTGTCATCTGATTTTTTTTTTTTTTTTTTTTTTTTTTTTTTTAATGTTCAATGCCTTAATCGTTAATCTCTTCAAATATCCCATATTGATTTGCTGAGAAGATTTATTATTTTGTTTGGAATCACTTTTTAATGCAGATACAGAATAAAATATCTTCATTATTCTTATCTGATTAGGGATTCTAGCACTACGTTGAAAATTGCTGCATACTAAAAAGTTTAAAATTAAGCACTATATTTTAATTATTTTCATTATTATGCGTTTTTTTTATATGAATTAGATATGTCTTGAAAAAGGTAATTGATTTAATTACACTAAAAAAAACTCAAAGATTCAAAAAAAAAAAAAAAAAAAAAAAAATTGAAAAAAAAAATTGGAAAACAAAAATTGACAAAACATAACATCTAAATAATCAATTAGATAAATAAATATAGTATATTTGGCTATTTAACGTTATAGTTTGTAATTATATTTGTCTTATTTCCTAAAATAAAAAAAAATACATAAAGTTTTAAAATATATTAAGGTTTGGTTTGTCGCTCTACGGTCATGTTGCACACACGAAGGCTAAGCAGACCGGGGTCTACAGTTTAAAGTGGATTCCAAACCACTCACAAACATCATGCCACCAATATATTAAGGTGCCAATAATTAATAAAGGTGCTAAAAAAATTACTGTCAAATAACATTGGCAGTGTTTGGTAGTAAAATCATTTTTGGTCCAACACATTCAAATGAAATGACATAACTGAATAATATATCAAAATTTAAAATAATAATTATGAATATTAAAAATAAAAAAAACTAATAACATATCTTCGCATTTTCTTTATAGCGATTTTTTCCTCAAAATATTTCATGAAACTGATTAAAAACCAGAATAATTATTTACTTTATTAAATTTTTTTTTTCTGCAAGATAATTCTTAAATTCATTTTTAAACGTAGTGCGATAAAATGGGCAGACTATTTGGGCAGTTTCATCACATACAATGATATCAATTTTTAAGTAAATTCAACATGAACAAAAAAAGTAAAGTAATTCCTTACTGCAAAAACTGACAAAGTTTTTTACATCATGTCTGAGATGTCAAGTCACGACCAAACTAATAAGATAATGACATAGCGGCTTAATCTGTGCAAATTCATTGAACCATATGACAGAGAAACGAGCAATAAAGAAACGGCCAAGGGAATAAAAAACGGTTGAGATATTCACCCGATGAGCTCGACAAACGCTATTTTCCATTACAATAATCATCGTTTAAAAAAAAAAAAAAAAAAATACAAAATACTTTAGACAGAACGAGAAATGAAAATGAATAAAAGATTCACCAGAAAAAGCCAGTTAAGAAATTTCATCACGTAGCGAGTGAAAAATAAAAATGCACGAAAACTGATTAAAAAGCAGAATAATTATTCACCTTATTTAAAAAAAAATCTTACAACTAAGGGATAATTTTTTAATTCATTTTTCAGCGTACGGCGATAAAATGGCCAGTCAATAAATATTTGGGCAGTTTCATCACATACAATGATATAAATTTTTAAGTATATTCAACATAAACAAAAAAAAAGTAAAGTAATTCCTTACTGAAAAACTGACAAAGATTTTTACGTCAAGTCACGACTAAACTAAAAAGATAATGGCATAGCGGCTTAATCTGTGCAAATTCATTGGACCCTATGACAGATAAACGAGCAATAAAGAAACGGCCAGTAAAGGAAGACAGTAAAAAAAATAAACGGTTGAGATATTCACCCGATCAGCTCGACAAACGCCATTTTGCATTACAATAATCAGCGCTTTAAAAAAGAATTACTTACATAAAAAAAAAAGACAGAACTTTAGACAGAACGAGAAATGAAAAGTAATAAAAGATTCACCAGGAAAAGAGCAGAGAACAAGTTAAGAAATTTCATCACGTAGCGAGTGAAAAATAAAATAACAGCAGCACCACCACCGCCACCAAATAATAAAAGAATATAATCATAACAATAAACGGCGAAAGAAATAAGACAGGTATCTTTCGCAAAATCGAATAATGTACTTTTCAAGTGCAGCCGCTTTCAACAGAAACAAAAAAAAGACAGCAGTTCCTTAATAAAAAAGACAGCAGTTCTTTCAGAAAAGAAGAAAAAAAAGTCGTCTTTTTCGACTAGATGTTGTAGATAACGGTTTTAAGAAAAAGCAAGATAAGCAATGCCATACTTTTTTACATCCCCCTCTTTTCATATATATATATATTTATTTCAAAGTCTCGGTTAGTTGGATTTTCTGCTCACGTATGTGTTTTAAAGGTGGCACGACGGGACTTCTTGACTGCAACCGCCGATTCAGTCGAGTGTTGCTGGGGCGTAATTCGAATGTAAGATTTGATAGCGCGCGTTTGCCGTTTGACAGAAAGGCATTAATTAGAATAAATCGTCCGTGTTCGAAAGTAGGCGGTTGAATAGGCTGTAAAAAGGTTCCTTTTCAAAGTTCTTGATGCGTAGGTTGGGATTTATATTGGAATCTTTCACCCAGAGCCTTGCATGTTGATGTGAATTCATGGGAGAATGCCTCCTTGTTTGTGAGGATTTAGGAGATATTTCCATTTAAATTGTTTTAAATTCAAAAGATCTAATCGAATACAATGGGATTTCATTTCCATTTGAAAACTTCTGGTAGTAAAACAAAATGTGGATGAAAGACGAAGTGATTTTATGTTTATTCTAAACTTAATAAAAAAAAAAAGTCCTAAATTTTATAAAGTTTATTTAAGATCAATAGATTTAACTGGGTTGCTCATGCATTTAGAATGAGTGATTTAAATCCTGTAAAAAGGGTCTTTTTGGCAAAGCCACAAGGGCAAAGAGGAAGAGGACGACCCAACTTGGGATGGATAGACGCAGTTGAAAAATATTTTGCTGTACTAAAGGTTAAGAATTGGAGGACCCTTGTCACCCAGAGGAATGCATGGAAATCGTTCCAAAGGAAAGCCTTGGTCCACTATGGGCTGTCGTGCTGTTGATGATGGTGAATAAAAATTAGGAATAAGCATTACCATCGTTAAAGCTATTTTTTTTTTTATCCTCTTATTTCTTAATATTTAAATTTTCTTAATTTCTTAATATAAGTGGGAAATGCAAGTTATGAAACGCTTGATAATATAGTACCTGTGGCACCGAGCGCCAGACATTCGGTCATTCAGGCCTCAAAACCATTATTGAACCTAAGTTTGGAATCACCAGTTTTATATGCGACTAATTATTATTATTCAGTTAGTTATTTTTTTGTATAAATTTTCTCTCACTCGCTACAAATACGTAAAACGAATACAGAACGCAATCAAGAATTTAAATTGATTGTTATCTGCACTTTAAAAATTAATTCTCTGGAGAGAGATTAAAACTCGTAAAAGGTCCTTGGTTCAATCATCGATGGCCAAAGCAGGCATGTAACCAAAGGATCAACAGACCATGAGAACATCCCCAACGCAAGTTGATAAACTGCGAAGTGAATGAGAGCGACGCAAGAGATCCATCCGTCATTCACGGTTTACGCCCCGCCTAGCGTTTCCTCCGGATTATCAGTTAAACTTCTGATCGTATTTTTCGTCTCCTTGATTGCGAGAGAAAATGAGGGAAAGTGATGACGGAGGGATGATAAAAAGGAAAGCACAACAGCTGAATAGAACAACCCCCCTTTCAGATGGGAGATGAGATGTAAAGAATTTAAATTGAATTTTTTTAAGTTGCTTGTTTTTATATGTATGGAGAAATACGATATAAACAAAACAATTGACTTGAGATAAAAAAGAACCCCAAAGATTACTTGTTCTCAAAGATATCATTAGATAAATCTAACGCTTAATTCAAAAATATTCGCTTCCATAAAACTATGGAACTTTTGTGCGTTTTGAAGAGAATATAGAATTCCATCATCAGATTATAATATCCATAATTGATTAGTCCAATTACATGTTACATTGAATAGAATCCCTCAGACTAATCCAATTACCAGACTATGATCAGACTAGTCCAAATACCAGACTATCATCAGACTAGTCCAAATACCAGACTATCATCAGACTAGTCCAATTACCAAACTATCATCAGACTAGTCCAATTACCAGACTATCATAAGATTACTCCAATTACCAAAACTATCATCAGAGTAGTCCAATTACATGCTACACTGAATAGAATCCCATATAGAATGAATACTACAGTTACACTAAATATTATCCCATATAGAATGAATACTACAGTTACACTAAATAGAATCCCATAATCAGACTACTCCAATTATCAGACTATCATCAGACTACTCCAAATACATATTACACTGAATAGAATCAAATTAAGAATTAATACGTTATACTGAATAGAATCCATCATCAGATTATAATACCCAATCACATGTTACACTGAATCAATTATTGAACATTGTTGATTATCAACAAGCAGCAGTTTCTTAGAAATAATTTTTTCACCCTCTTCTTCAACATCTCATTTAAGATTGTATTTTTTATAATAAGGTTTTAGAACCAAATATTTATATCTAAATGTATATGTAAAAAAACATGGAAAATATCCCCAAACACAACAATAGTTTAGTTCGGTTTGTCACTTTAAGGTCATTTTGTGCACACTTTAGGCTAAACAGACCGGGACTTACAGTTTAACGTGGATTCCAAGCCACTAACAAACATCCACCATGCCACCACTAAGCACAACAATAGAATAGAATAGAATAGAATAGAACTTTCCCCTTCCCCCTATTTAAAATGTGAGGAATTTAAATGTTCTACTTAAATTCTTCACATCTATATAAAACAAAACGAATCTGCATAAAAATAAAAATTATTTTTTCTAACAGATGTCAATGCAAAACATTGTTTTCTTGTTTATCTGGCTTTCAATTTAATATACCATACTTACAAAACAGTCAGAATAGACTTTTTAGAAATAGTTAATTAACTTTTGGAATTTTAATTATTAAATAACTTGGCAAATCATTGCTTACGTAAAAAGATTAACAATTTCCTTCAGATTTGTGAGATAAAAATCCAATTGAAATAGTTGCACAACAGCAATATTGATTTGAATGAGTCTACTGGACAATTGATGCGTATATTGAATAAATTTTTAATCAAAAAAAGTAATTATTGAGTCAAAATTGAGTGAAAGATTGATCGTTACAACTAGGGCTACTGACTTCTTCCTGTTACTTTTAAACAAAAATGTTCGATGTCGACACTAATTAATGACACATTGACATGAAGATTTAATGAAACGCTACAGACAAGAAGAGTAGTTATGAAAATGAATGAAACAATATTATTTTTATGATATACATGGCATAAAACATTGGATTGGCAAAGCCATTGCTTTTTATGATCCCCAACTACATTTGACTGCTTGTATCTAGATTTTGTCATTGCCTAACACACAAAAAGCAAATTTGATTTATTCAATTGTGAAAGGTATTATTTTCCTTGCAAGCTGAATAGATGTAGATAAAATAGATTAGATAATTGATATGTTTTTGTTGCAGATAGTTACATATCGTCAAGTACATTTGTGGAATTAATAAAAATTCAAATATCACAAAAGAGAATTATTCATTTAACAAAGAGATCATTACTGTAATGGAGATTATTAAATATCATTATAATAAACTGAAAAAAAAATTGATTAATAATTTAATAAACTGAAAAAAAAATTGATTAATAATTTAATAAACTGAAAAAAAAATTGATTAATAATTTAATAAACTGAAAAAAAAAAATTGATTAATAATTTAATAAACTGAAAAAAATTGATTAATAATCTAATAAACTGATTAATAATTTAATAAAAAAAAAATTGATTAATAATTTAATAAACTGATTAATAATCTAAAAAAAAAAAAATTGATTAATAATTTAATAAACTGAAAAAAAAATTGATTAATAATTTAATAAACTGAAAAAAAAAATTGATTAATAATTTAATAAACCGAAAAAAAATTGATTAATAATTTAATAAACTGAAAAAAAATTGATTAATAATTTAATAAACCGAAAAAAAATTGATTGATAATCATAATAAACTGAAAAAAAATTTATTAATAATTTAATAAACCGAAAAAAATTGATTAATAATTTAATAAACCGAAAAAAAATTTATTAATAATTTAATAAACCGAAAAAAAATTGATTAATAATTTAATAAACCGAAAAAAAATTGATTGATAATCATAATAAACTGAAAAGAAATTGATTAATAATTATAATAAACTGAAAATATTGATCGATGCCATAATATAATTGATATTTAATAATAATTATAATTAAATTAAACAGAAATGAAAACTTGCTGCAAGAATTTTATGGATTGCCCCCATTTTCTGAAAACGCATTTGCAGATCAAATACATTTTCCACGAACTTAGTTTCGGATATTGCTTCGAATCTTACCAATAGCACAAAAACACACAATCAGAAAAATCCCCCAAAGCTCTTAAACAGATGTACAATAAGCAAAAGCCCTACGTAAAACGAGAGGCGATTTCCAACGAGCTCTCCGTTAAACGGCACAGGAAATATAATAAATACATAACTCAATCTCTCTCTCTCAGTCTCCTTCCATACACAAACATCCCTTTCCGAATTACTACATCCGAAAGGAGAGATAGATAGAAGGAAAAACGGGTCACATTTTTGCTAGCGGAACATAAAATAGTGCCAGGAAGAAGACAGTTGAAAGCAAACATTCATCTCTTTTGCACACACATAACTATCTCACGAGGAAAAAGAAATAATATTTTCCTATCAATGATGAGATGGAATTGCCTCTCTGCAACTGAAATGGATTTTGGGTCCGAAAAATCCTTGCATTCCCCCATCCTTTTTTTTTTGGTTTTGTTTTGTTTGGTCTTTCTGAAAGGAATAATGCAGAAACAGAAGGGCTGGTTCTATTAATCAATATGGAAGTCTGAAAGCTGTCTTTCAGAAGGAAGGGAACAGAACCGCCTGTAATTTATTTTCTCATCTCTCAAGAAAGAGTTGCATTTAAGATCTAACCGAAGATAAATATACGAGTAAATTCCGCTTCGCTAATTTTAGATTGGAAATTGAGGAGTATAGTCTTAAGGCTAGGGTATTGTATATGTTATATAGAAGTAAAAGCAACTTTGGGGTAATTTTGGAAATGGGGATTGAAGAGGCAGCAAATACTACTGTGCCCAAAAAGTAAGACCCATTTTCAATTTAAAATTCCCGGGGCTTATGGAATTTCAATTTTTCTTTAGGTTGCTGGCACTGTTCTTGGCATGTGTGGGAAATTTCACGTCAAAATATTGATTAATGTTTGAGTTACGCTTGGCTTTGTGAGACGCTAAAACTAAATGTCTGAATTAAGCGAGCAAAGAACTTGCATTCAATTTTGTTTGCGGAAACGTACAGAATGTTGCAGAAGGCATTCAGCGAGCATTCCTACATCGGAAAGAAATGTTTACATGTGGTATAAACAGTTCAAAGAAGGCAGAGAACGAGTTGAAGACGAAGAGCCCTCTGGTTGACCCTCAACCTCAACCAACGAAGCTCACGTCTAAAATATTAAAGATTTGGTGCTTGCAAATCGTCGATTTACAATTACAGACCTTGCCGATGATGTTAGAATTTCAAAAGGATCGATGAATTCCATTTTGGACCTCAAACGCGTCAAATATCGATGGGTACCGAAAACACAGAATGCGCCAGCTCACACTGCATTGAGTCTTCGTGAACTTTTCGCCAAAAATGAAACCCACATCAATCCACAATTGAAAACTCCTTCCGTTTGGGTCCGAAAAATCCTTCCATACTTCCAACCCCCTTTCATTTCTTGTTTGTTTGGTCTTTCTGAAAGGAATAATGCAGAAACGCAAGGGCGGTTCTATTAATCAATATGGAAGTCTGAAAGCTGTCTTTCAGAAAGAGGGAAGAGAAACGCCTGTAATTTATTTTCTCATCTCTCATTATGAAAGAGTTGTATTTAAGATCCAACCAAAGATAAACATAAATTCCGCTTCGTTAATTTTAGATTGGAAATTGAGGAGTATAGTCTTAGGGCTAGAATTATGGCCGGGTATTACATAGAAGTAAAAGCAACTTTGGCGTAATTTTAGAGATGGGGATTGAAGAGGCAGTAAATATGCATTAAGTTGGGGTCCATTTATTTATGCTATCTAAAAGCATATTTTCCTGCTGTCATCAAACAGAATGCCATGAATAATTCATGCGCCAATAAAGCCGCAGACATTCACTCCTTTCCTTCCAACAGAACTGAACGCCTGTCTACTACAATAATTGAAATCACCAAGAAATGTTCCAGCAATTGGTTGCACAATCTTCCAATCAGTTGGTTGGTTGTCATTTTTATTTCCAATTATTAATAGAAATACTTGGAAATAATATTGACATTATTTTCGTAAATCAGATGGTTTCTGACATTTTCTCTATGATTAATGTGCTAACTGGATATTCTATTTGGCAAGAAAGTCTTTATAATATAAAATGTGAACGAATCACAAGAATAAAAAACTTTACAGTGAAGTAAATAATTAAAAAATAATCGTACAGAATATGCAGCATTAGTGATATTATTATGCAGCTTATCATTATCACGTAGAAAAATCAAATGGTTTCTGTCATTTCTCTACGATTAATGAGCTAAATGGATATTCTATTTGACAATGAAGGTCGTTAATATAAATGTGAACGAAATAGAATAAAAAAAAAAAAAAAAAAAATTTAAATTGAAGTAAATAATTCAAAAATAACAGTACAGTGACATATATGGCAGTATTAGTGACATTATCATACGAGTTCAACATATAATGTCCAATAAAATCAATGATTAGCCTAAAAAAGCATCTTTGGTGGACTTACTTGTAACTAAAATAAGAAAAATGTATTTTATAAACAATGAAACAAATCGACAGTAAAATGAATTTTTCAATTTTATTTGAAATTAGGTTAAAGTCATGATGGATGTTTTTCCCCTTTCCTTTATCAGAATAACCACCTAAATATTGAAAGAATATATTTGTAAAGATATTTTACAAAAATTTATAAAAAAAATAAAAAAAAAAATCATGATTTTTTTTCTTGCCAAAATTCATCTATATCAAAATTTTGGGATAAAAACGTGCCATACAATGACAAAAAACTGATATGAAAATGTTCCTCAAACTATTGAACAAACCCAATTCACACAGAACTACCACGACTATCGATACATTTTATTAATAAACATCAAAATCCCTGTCACAGAGGCACAGTGGGGTATTGAAATTCAAATAAAAAGAAGAAGGGATTGGATGCAGGCTTTCTGTCCAATCGTTTTTGCCACAAGGGGTAGGTAAAAAAAAAAAAATCACCCCCTGGAAAAGGAGCTTAGTGAAGAAGTGTGGCCAAAATCCCAAGGCAGGCGATTTCGCTGCACTGCAGCACCTGCGCTATTCACAGACGAATCTATTTCGGTTTGAGCGAATTGACGTCTTCAGACTGGGGAAAGGATTAAAGGTTCCCTGCAGTCCCACCTGCTGGTTACAGTTATGAAAGTGTCACTGAGGGAACGGGGACCTCATTATGTGGAGGAAGGCTGGCGAGGCGGTTAGCTGCTGATCGGTATGCACCTCAACGCTTTCAATGAATGATGGATCATAGTGGCGGTTGGAAAAAAATTGTTTTTCACGCGTAAAAACCTCGGGCGTTTCGTTTCTTTGCAATTGTGTTTCGTCACGGAATAACACGGGGTCCGTAATTATCACTTTATCAGATTTATGTGTTCAGTTTTTTTCCCCCTTTAATTTAGTACGAAACCACACTTTGTGATGGTTCTTCTTATCAAAGTTAATCTTTAGTTGTAATTTCCTTTAGGTTTAATTTATTAAAAAAGGTATTTCATTGCACTCATTTTTTTTTTTTATTTTATTAACTTTATAACACATTTATCTGAAATATTTTATAGGAAATACAATAGAGACATTAATTAACAAGGTGTTAATTATATCCTATCATTTAACATAATTATATTTATTATTTTATAATATATTGAGTTGCCAAGAAAGTAATTTCGGTTTTCGACATTTAAATGCATAGTAAAAACCAACGTACTTTCTTAGCAAATCTAATATTCATTTAAATTTTTTTACTCGTTTAAAATAAGTTATTCACAATAAAAAGGATTCGACTAGATTTTTAAAGATTTCAAGAATAAATTAATTTCGTAAGTCAAACGAAAACACGGCCATCATACCTTACAATGCTAACTGCCCAGCATTCGTGGGTCATTAAGGGTTTGGTTTATCGCTCTATGGTCATTGTGTGCACACTTTGGCCTAATTAGACCGGGATCTACAGTTAAAAGTAGATTCCGAACCACAAACAAACATCCATGTCTCCATCGAGATTCAAACCTGAAGGCTATGGTACCAAAAGCCAGAGTGCTAACCAATTGATCATCAGGTCGTAAGGAAGAACCGGGAGCAATTACATTAGGTAGCTTGATTGTCGATGCAACGTCGATGTCTGACTTATGCTGTGGCAATCACCATCAAGTTTCTGAATGGTTTGGTTTGTCGCTCTACGGTCATTTTGTGCACACTCTGGGCTAATTAGAACAGAATCTACAGTTTGAAGTGAATTCCGAACAAACATCCATACCTCTGTCAGAATTCGAATCTGAAGTCAATGGTACCAAAGGCCTGAACGCTCCAATCGGCCAACAGGCCGCAATACAGCGAAAGATGGGGTAGAGCAGTTCCAAAAGTAACCTTACAATGCCAACTGCCCAGCATTTACAGGTCTCAAGGGTGAAAACCGGGAACAATTCCATCCGGCAACTTGATTGTCAATGCAAGTCACTGACATATGCTGTCACAATCACCATCAAGTCCCCTTATTTCATGAAGCAGCGGCTTCGAAGCTGTGTCCTACTGGAATGTGAATTACCACTAAGCGACGAGTCGGGCAGTAGAGCTATATAAAATCTTTCTGCATCATCGTTTCAATTTCAGTTGCGTCCCTCGAAATGCCCTGAGAGCCTTAACGTATATTACCACCCCACCCCCAGTAACGGTTGCCGGCGACACTTCCCAGATATTTCATCCAATTGCTAGAAGAAGAAGCCTCCATTTAAGTGTCACGGATCATGCTTCCATTCCAGATCCGTATTTCATTTCAATGGTACACACACAGAGACGCTTGCGAAAGGTTTCGATCAAATCTGTCACCAGCATTCCCGGGGTCTGCTTTTATCTTTATTTTAAAGCTCTTCCTTCACTAGAGGAAGATTAAATTTTTATTACCACTCTCGCCCTTTATCCGTCGCGAAGAGAGAGTATTATCAAGAGTTTTTTCGGATTCAATTAAGTAGAGTTTTAATATTCTTCTTTTTTTTTAATCTTTCTGAATTGAGGTTGCGTCGGTTTTTATCGTTTAGCGTTAAAGGAGATAAGGTTTGTTAATGGATATTATAAACTGTGTGTTTGGAATAATGTTTTTAGTGTTTTGAAATTTTTTATTTTTTTTGTATTGAGTGAAGAATTAAGGAGTGAAATGACCCTAGGCTTTGAAAGCTGATTGGCTTAAAAAGGTTTACTGTTTAGTATTCCGGATAATGTACATCGTAAAGATGATAGGGTGGAAAAAAAATTTAATTTTTTATTTGTAAATTTGTAAATCAATCACCAATCAATCATTCCACAAATAAGTATCAAAACAGATTTAAACACAGATCACCAATATTAAATACCAGTTTTAATATTGTTCTAAGTTTAAATTATAAACAAAAGTTTACGTTATAGAAGCTTATACAAACTTACTTTAAATAAAGGAAAATCCACATAAATTTGCAATTAATTCAATCCTGTTCCGTAATGCAAACAGGGTTTGGTTTGTCGCTCTGCGGTCATTTTTTGCATACTTTAGGCTAATTAGATCAGGACCTACAGTTTAACGTGGATTCCGAACCACTCGCAAACATCCATGCATCCGTCAGAATTCGAACCTGAAGCCTGCGGTACCAAAGGCCAGAGCGCTAGCCAATTGGCTATCAGGCGCGGGTCTTTAGGAAGAAAACCGAAAACAATCCCATAAGGCAGCTTGATTGTCGATTTGGTTTGGTTTGTCGCTCTACGGTCATTTTGTGTACACGAGGGCTAAACAGACTGGGACCTACAGTTTAACGTGGGTTCCGAAACACTACAAACATCCATGCCACCGCCAGAATTCGAACCTGAAGCATGTGGTACCAAACGGCCAGAGAGCTAGCCACTTGACCACTAGTCCGCTGTATGTTACTAAAGCGATGGTTGATTTGATCGTATTATTGAACGATACTATTGAATTGCATCCTTAATATGAATTCCTAAATACAAAAACGTAAAACAGTATTTATAGTGATTTAAATTACAAATACTTGTATATAAAATTAAAATTGTTCAAAACTAAATACAATAAATATTTCATTAAGTTACAATAAAAAATAATTGTAGCAATCTAATTTAAATAATGAAGCTACTAAATTTAATCAAGAATACATAATATTATGCAATTTATAAGTCAGTATAATGAATTCATTACTATGCATATCATGAAATAAATTATGTAATTTATTCTGAATTAATGGCAAAAAGGGATGTTATTCTTATTTGCACAGCATACCAAAGCTTTATTTTAGTCACGATTTTATCTAAGTGTCCGTGCACTTCAACATAAAGTTAAATGAGTTCAAGAATCAATAAATCTGCTGGAAATATCACAGCTGTTTCGATTGCATCTACAGATGCAAATTATACTAAATCATTCATACAAGTACGGACTGGACTCGTTAAAATATGCGGGACATCACTTTTTAATGGTGCAAAATAAAATTTAATATAGCAAAAATGCAAATTAAACTAAACACTATACTTGCGTACTGAAATCAAATTCAGTAACGAAATGAATACTTTCTGTTCAGACAGGAAAGATTAATTGATTGGATTATTTGCGGGACATCACCTTTTAGTGGTGCAAAATAAAATTTCAAATATAACAGAAATAGAAATTAAACTAAACGTTATACTTATCGCATAACTGAAATCAAATTCAGCAACGAATAGTATTTTGAAATTAAACTAAACACTATACCTATCGAACCACGACATCAAATTCAGCAACGAAAAACATACTGAATTTAAACTAAACACTATACCTGTCGCACCACAAAATCCAATTCAGCAACGAAAGAATACTGTCTGTTCAGACAGGAAAAATAAATTGATTCGATTATTTGCGGGACATCACCTTTTAATGGTGCAAAATAAAATTTCAAATATAGCAGAAATGCAAATTTAACTAAACACTATATCTGTCGCACCATGAAATCAAATTCAGCAACGAAAAATATACTGAAATTAAACTAAACACCATACTTTCGCACCATGAAATCAAATTCAGCAACGAAAAATATACTGAAATTAAGCTAAACACCATACTTTCGCACCATGAAATCAAATTCAGCAACGAAAAATATACTGAAATTAAAATAAACACCATACTTTCGCACCATGAAATCAAACTCAGCAAAGAAAAATATACTGAAATTAAACTAAACACCATACTTTCGCACCATGAAATCAAATTCAGCAACGAAAAATATACTGAAATTAAACTAAACACTATACTTGTCGCACCACGAAATCAAATTCAGCAACGAAAAATACATTGAAATTAAACTAAACAATATACTTGTCGCACAACGAAATCAAATATAACAAGGAAAACTATACTGAAATTAAACTAAACACTAACTTCTCGCACCACGAAATCAAATTCAGCAACGAAAAATAATACTATCTATTCAGACAGGAAAGATTAATTGATTCGATTGCAATTTTAAAATGAATAAAGATTTCGACTTTCGAAACATTTTTCGGGGAAGAGGAAGGATAAGGAACAGGTTTAATTTATTTAGCAAATCGAATGGAGTTAAAAAGAAACTTTTGAACAAGACATACCACGAAAATACATTAGGTGATTCGTGACTATAGAAAAAAAATGAAAAAGCATGCTTACATACGAATACATTTTAATTCAGAAAAAGAAACATTGTTTGCATAACAAATTACAATCGATCTCATCAGTTACTTTCGTAAACAGTTTTCAGTATCTGGAAAATATTTTTACAAACGTTGCTAAACAAATATTGTTGAATTGCACGCTAAGAATTGGAAACTTCCTTCAGGGCATAAAATTAAATACTATAATCGAAATGTTCCTTTTTTTTTTTTTTTTTTTATTACAAAAAAAATCTATTTCTTCATCATGTATAACACCTCTATACAACCAGAATAAATAAATTGAAAAAAAAAAACCCTTTTAAGCCAGCTTTTTAATCTTTAAGTAGACACATATGAACTTTTTTTTCCCTCCTTCTTAACATTTAACTGTTTTTTTTTTTTTTTAATGAAAAAAAAAATCTCTTTTACTAGAGTTTGAAATGTTTTTTACCAGCTTATAAATTCATTATCTCACAAGGAATTGTTAAGTAGAAAGAACGAAACATAATTAATCGTCGAATCTAAAAGCTAAAAAACGAAAGAATGAAGAAAACAGTCAATTCTTTTGGTTAATTATTCTTCATTACAGATTAACAGCTTTTTTAACTCTTCTTTTGATCTTTTGAATAAATATTTCTTCTTTTTATGAAAAAAGAATAAAATTATTAATTAATGTTAGGAAGTCGTGAATATATCATTATCATATGACGCAAATTTTTTAATGATGCTAAATTTAAGAGTATAAAATAAAGAAAATTAGCCTATATTTTATTATTGTTCTAACAAAATTTTTTTAATCATTATCACTTTTTTATTATTATTGAATAAAGAGCTCATATATAAACTAAAAATATTAAGACGTAGTGATTTTTTTTATTAATAAAAATTTGCTCTTTTAAGCTATAGGAAATATTCAGAAGAACTGCGAAATTAGGTTGCATTAAAAATTTATTGTAATTAGAAATTTACACAATTATTCTGAAGGTTTCAAATAGAAATTTAAAAAATTCCTATTATAAAAAAACTTATAATATAAATAATTAAAAAACACAAATATAATCATTTAATAAAGAAATAATAAAGGGAAAAAATAAATAAAATAAAGGGGGAAATAAGTAATAAAAAGAAAAAATATAAAAAAGAAAGAATAAATAATAAAAATGGAAAAAATAAATAAAATAAAGGGGAAAATAATAAGTATTAAAATGGGGTAAAAACAACAATTAGAAAAAATAAGTACTAAAATAAAGGGGAAAATAAATAAAATACAGGGAAAAATACTTCGTTAATATCAGAAGACAAAAAATATTTATTAAATCTGAAGCTTTTCAAAATAAACTCGTTTTATAAATAGTAAAATTTTTTTTTTTTTTAATTTAAAGTAAAAAGATTTGCACTGCAACAACATTCGATAAGCAATGTGCTTAACCCACATTTCAAAGAAAGTAAAACATTGCCATAAGTTGCCACATAAAATTGCAACAATTATATATTTCAAAACCAAAAAATAAATAAATATTGATTTGAAAAATAAAATCTTTCTAAATAATAAATTATCAGCATAAACAAAATAACATGGATTTGCGAAATATGCATTGATAAATGGTATCATACATCAGAAGAACAATACCTATATTTTATTTTTGCAATATGTATACAACCCACCCAAACAAGCAACAGAAAAACATTTCTTTCCCAAGGATGACAAATTCATTCGGCCGAATTCAAATACTCAAGCCAATAAACTTAGTAGTTTCCGCTAAACTTTATGAAGGGTAATAAAAACTATGTATGAGTTCCCGTTCGATATTGAAGTACACATTTTTAAGTCGTAAGTACCCCAGAGAGAAAAATAAACAGAAAATAAAATAAATACCAGAAAAACACAAACGCACTTAACACCGATCAATAAACAATAACACAACAACAATAATAATAACAAAATGGAAGGTTACCAAACGAAAAAAAAAAAAAAGAATCCTTTCTTCATCCATTTTTTCGAAAATGCAGACGATAAGTTTTATATTTTACTCTTTTATTCCATGTTCCTTTTTAACAGAAAGGGAAAAACAAAACATTTCGGAAAATGTAAGTAAACATTGATCAAGAACACAAAACCAAATGCTTTCAAAGAGAGAAATATAAAAAGAGATTTTCGAATAGAAACTTTTTTTATTTTTTTCCCCTTCCTTTTCTGAGTTTGTTAAGTAAACTCAGAATAAAATAAAAGGGAGAACACTCAACTTCAATGATAATTTTTTTTTCTCTGAAACTTAAACATGCACTTAAATCTGTTTCTATATCTAACTGGGTTTTTTTTTTTTCTATTTTTTTACCTTCCTTCAAAATCTAGAATCCCAATTGAGAAAAGAAAGTATATCGAACATATGTAACATGACAACGTCAAGCATTAATAATAAAAAAAAAAAACTAAATAAAAAAAAAAAAATTAAAAAGAGTAAATATCCCAGTGAGAAAAACACAATACTGCAATTTACAAAAGATAAAAAAAAAGAATTGAATAGTAGGTAGGCAGAAAAGAGCTGCTTAAATTCTATTTTTATTTTACTACTGTGTCCAAAAAGTAACACCATTTTCAATTTAAAATTCCCGGGGCTTATGGAATTGTAATTTTTTTTTCTTTTTTAGTTTGCTGGCACAGTCCTTGACATCTGTGTGAAATTTGACGTCAAAATATTCATTAGTGTTTGAGTTACGCTAAAACTGATTCCGGCGATTTTTGAAATGTCTGAATGAATTGAGCAAAAAACTTGATTTTAATTTTACTTGCGGAAATGTATAGAATGTTGCAGAAGGCATTCGGTGAAAATTCCTAAGTCGGAAAAAAAAAATGTTTAGAAATGGTATAAACAGTTCAGAGAAGGCAGAGAACGCGTTGAAGACGAAGTGCCCTCTGGTCGACCATCAACCTCAACCGACAAAGATCACGTACAAAAAATTAAAGATTTGATGCTTGCAAATCGTCGATTTGCAATCAAAGACCTTGCTGATGAGGTTGGAATTTCAAAAGGATCGGTCAATTCCATTTTGAGCCTTAAACGCCTCACATCTCGATTGGTACCGAAAACACTGAATGTGCCAGCTCACACTGCATTGATTTTCCGAGACATTTTCGCCAAAAATGAACCTCATATCGTACCACAACCACCGTATTCACACTGTGCGACTTCTGGCTATTCCTAAACTCAAAAGACCACTCAGGGCGATGAAATAAATTTGGAAGAATAAATAAAGAGTTTTTGAAAAAAAAAATAATTGGTCTTATTTTAGAGCACAGTAATATTATGTTTTATTTATTTTTTAACATTCAGCTGGAAAACACAAAAATTATATTCAAACTTTTATATATTTATATATTATATATATATATATATTTCTATTTATTTATAAACAGATTTAAAAGATAGTATTATTAGTTTACATGATCAATAGAAATATTAGAAAGAATTTAAATTTGTTATTACAATTTTCCATTTTACCCTATTTATTTTGATTATGAAGGTCCTTTTGTAGTATTACGATATAATGCTGTAATACAAATTTCGATATAATGGTATGTTTTATCCTATTTGCACAAATTTTAGAAGGTAAATAAAATTAAATTAAAAAAGTTTATGAGAACGGTAAACTAGAATTTTATTATAGCAAATTCAGAAGAAAAAAAAGTAGGCCCTTTTATCACAGATAATACAATATAATTGAATAAATTATTATTCTGTATCTATACTTATACATTTGAAAGAAGAAAAAATTTTTAACCTTTTATAAACAATAATAATGTTATTTTATAGTTATGCAAAATTCATGGTTGCATTGCAATTTATATGCAAGGTTTCTTGGATATTTTGAATAATTATGTAAACAATTTATTTTTGAAAAGTTTAATTGTACAATACATGCATCTTATGAATCTTTTACATTTTTTGTTCGTCAGTTAAATGTTTTTAATACTATTTTTGCAGGTACATTACGTGCGGCTGAACTATAAACTAGAAAAACGATACATTAAATAAAGGCAAGTGAATAACTTTTCTTTAAGATTTTATTAAAAATATATTGCTATAGCTTATTGCAATTAAAAAATAAAAATGTATTTTATTAAAAAAAAATTTAATTTGGAGAAATTAGTGTGTATCGTAGTAAGTTGCCAGAAATTGGGGGGAGGGGGGAAAGTCTGCACTGATGAACGTTTTAGATTCGAATCACATTTCTAACTTAAAATAGATTAATAATAAACAATGGAACAATTATTTAGAAAAAAAAATTTATATTCCAGACTATAAAGAAATACATAAATGGATCCAAAACGTTTAAAATTACCTACTCAATAATCTACTGCATTAGCAAGAAAAATAAATAATTTATCTAAACAATTGATGCCAAAGATTAAAAATACAATAAAATTAAAAATTAAAAAAAAAAAAAAATAAATAAAAACAAAAAAAAAAAAAAAAAAAAACGATTTTAATTATATTTTTCAATATTTATCTTCAGCTAAATTCGAAATTAAATCCACAAAAAATGTTTATTATTTCTAAAAACGAAAACAAATATATTTCGATTTAAATTAATGAATATGAGAAAGCAACGAAATAAATAATTTAAATTTATTAAAAGTTAAAATTTATTAAAAATATACTACTATAATTTATGACAATTAAAAAATAAAAACGTATTTTATTAAAAAAAAAAAGCTTTAATTTGGAGAAAATCGTATAAAATATGTTTATTGAACATTAGTGTAAATCGTAGTAAGTTGCACGAAATTAAAAAAAAAAAGATTTTTTTTTAAAGAAATCCGCAAGAATTTTTTACATTCTAATTAATATTCTAATTTAAAATAGATTAATAATAAACAATGGAACAATTACTTAGAAAATAATATAATAATGGTATTCCAGAGTATAACGAAATACATAAATGGATCCAAAATATTTTAAATTACATATTTAATAATCTTTTACATTAGCAAGAAAAATAAATAATTTATCTAAACAATTGATATGAAAGATTAAAAATACAATAAAATAAATAAAACAAAACCACCAAACGATTTTAATTAAACTTTTCAATATTTATCTTCAGCTATTATTTTAAATTTATTAAAAGTTAAAATTTATTAAAAATATATTGCAATTAAAAAATAAAATGTATTTTATTAAAAAAAACAAAAAAATTTAATTTGGAGTAAATCGTATAAAACATGTTTATTGAACATTAGCGTAGATCGTAATAAGATGCAAGAAATTAAAATAAAAAAATTCTGAACGGAATGTTTTACGTTCGAATTAATATTCTAATTTAAAATAGATTAATAATAAACAATGGAACAATTATTTAGAAAATAATATAATAATGGCATTCCCGACTATAAAAAAATACATAAATGGATCCAAAACATTTAAAAATTACCCAGAAAAATAATTTATCTAAACAATTGATAGCAAAGATTATAAATAGAATAAAATAAATGAAACAAAACAACCATTAAATCAAAAATTATTCGAATGCATGACAAGCAAACGATTTTAATTAAACTTTTCGATATTTTATCTTCTGCTAAAAGTCGAAATTAAATTCACAAATAATGTTTATTATTTCTAAGAAGCAACACAAAAATATTTCGATTTATATTAATGAATATGAGAAAGCAACGAAATAAATAATTTAATTTTATTAAATGTTAAAATTTATTAAAAAATACTGCTATAATTTATGGCAATTAAAAAATAAAAACGTATTTTATTAAAAGAAAAACAACTTTAATTTGGAGAAGACCGTACAAAAAATGTTTATTGAACATTAGTGTTTATCATAGTAAGTTGCAAGAAATTCGAAAAAACGTCTGCATGGAATGTTTTGCATTCGAATTAATTTTCTAATTTAAAAATAGATTAATAATAAACAATGGAACAATTACTTAGAAAATATAATAATGGTATTCCAGACTATAAAAAATAATAAATGGATCCAAAACATTTAAAATTACCTATTTAATAATTTTCGTTTATTAGCAAGAAAAATAAATAATTAATAATTTATAACAATTGTTACCAAAGATTAAAAAATAGAATAAAATAAATGAAACAAAACAACCATTAAATTCAGAAATCATTTATTCGGATGCATGACAAGCAAACGATTTTAATTAAACTTTTTCAATATTTATTCTTCAGCTAAAAATCGAAATTAAATGCACAAAGAATGTTTATTATTTCTAAGAAACGAACACAAAAATATTTCGATTTAAATTAATGAAAATGAGAAAGCAACGAAAGAATAAAAAAATTAATAATAATAAGATTCGAATCTCACATTAATTTATGTTAGTAAGTTTTCCAGAAATAGAAAAAGAACAAAAACGATTTAATACAAAGCTTCCATTAGTTTATTGTTTGGTTCTCGGAGCAGACAAAGCGTAAAAGGATATTGAAATTTCTTTAAAAACGTCGTGTCCAATATTTAATGCATGTGCTGAGCAAAGAAAGAGGGGAAATCAAAAATTCAAGCGAGCATTGTAAAATGAGGAATTTGCAATTCAAAAACAAGATTTAGGTTTTTGTTGTGGAAGCATTCCATGCAATCAATATAAATGTTTTGCAAATTTTATCTGGCTTTCTTCCCCCCTTTATTTTTTCCCCCTTTATTGTCCCCGAAGGTTAGAAAGTAAAGATGATAAATGTCGTTGGGTTTTTTTTTTTTTTTTTTACTTTAAAATTGTTAACATTTTCGTTAACAGAAATTACTGTTTGCAAGACAAAAACTATTTATTTTGGAAGCTCGTTTAAAATGTGTGTTATAAAAGAAGATACCATTGCCCCTAAATTAATTTTTAACAAACCAAATTGTGTTTCTGACACAATGATTTGGTTTGGTTTGTCGCGCTACGGTCATGTTTTGCACACTTTAGGCTAATTAAACCAGCACCTACACAGTTTAACGTGGATTTCAAAACCACTCACAAACATGCATGCCACAGCCAGGATTCGAACCTGTGGTACCAAATTCCAGAGTGCTAACCAATTAAATGAAATTTTTACTTTAATTAAAAGAAATATCGAGGGCCTGATGGCCGAGTGACTAGTGCTCTATACCACAGGTTTCGGGTTCGATGCCATGGTTGTTTGCAGTGGTTCGGAGTCCACTTTAAACAGTAGTACTCAGTCTAATATGACTGTAGAGCGTTGGGCGTAAAGCTGACAACGCTACCCCGTAAAAAGAAAACATCTCCTGTCTTGAAATCTGCCAGTATGCAGACGGCCTTGGCCCACCATGGGGCTGTTGCACCGATGATGATGAAAAGAAATATTAAATTATTTTAGATTTCTTCAGGAAATGAATTAATAAATTTGATGTCCGACACGAATTATCCCAAAAAATTTAATAATTATTCCTACTTGTACCATCACCATGTCATAAAAGAAATTTATTGACATGTTTCCATAAAAAAAAATTAAAAAAAATATATAAATAAATTTTTCAGGTACATCTACTTCCGAAACAACAAAATTGCAGAATTTGACACGACAACTTCACTATCTGACACTTATTATTTCAAAGCAACATTCACCGACATCGAAACAAACTATTGATTGACATCCTAAGCGATGTCACTTTCGTGAAATCTGAAATCACCAAGAGATTATTATAGCCCGGGTGACAGCAGTAACTGGTGTCTAAAGAACTAAGAAGGGGGTCGTCGCCTTATTTTATTTTAACGTTTTCGCTTTTCGAACACCGAATCGATCACTGTCTCATTTGCATGTAAATAAAATACTTCAAATTCCATTTCATAACGAATACCGATTCCCAATTATTCCATCAGTACCAAGAACAGGAGGACATGTTACGCACATCTCCATGATGCACCGACGATAATAACAACACACCCCTCCCTCTTCTATCTCAAAAGAATAATACATGGAACAACTATTATCGCTCGATCTATTACGGCGCGCCGTTTTCTAAAAGAGAAAACGACTTATCGAATTATAGGTGTGCAATAACGGTTATTCAAATGCGACTTACTCCGATTATCGTTTGGTCTGCAACAACCCCTTCCACCCCCCCACCCTCCATCCACCATTTCATTTTCCAGTTCGCTTTTATATTTAAAAGGAAGAGTTTTAGAAAATAGGCATCGATCGTCTGCTCTGAAGGAGAAGCATTCGTAATTTTCAATTCAGGTGAAGACGGCGGGTGGGGAGGGGGTGGAGCATGAATTCTTCACGCAAATCGCTTTGATGAATATTTGATGCCGTGTTTAGCATTTTGCGACGAACACTTTCCATTGAACGTGTCTCTTCTCGGTCACAGTTACAAGAAGAAGCGGGCGGTTAAAGCTTTGAGATAACTCGGGTTTTGTGTGGTTGGTTCTTCTTCAGACAACAATGATAAAACAGAGTAAAAAAAAAAAAAAGAAAGAAAGAAAAAGAAAATAGTAGAGCGGATAATAGAATATTAGAATTAGAATATTTAATGAGCCTTTTTGAATTTGGCGACTGGCATTTTTCATTGAACGTGTCTTTCGGTCACAGTTACAAGAAGCGAGCTGTTAAAGCTTGAAATAACTCGGGTTTTGTATGGTAGAGGACTTGAAGAAAGCACAACATAGACAAGAATGATAAAACTGTATAAAAAAAGAAAATGTTTGGTTTGGTTTGTCGCTCTACGGTCATCTTGCGCACACGAGGGCTAAATAGACCGGGACCTACAGTTTAAAGTCGATTCCGAACCACTCGCAAACATCCATGCCCCACCAGAATTCCAACATGGAGCCTGTGGCACCAAAGGTCAGAGCTCTAACCAATTGGCCATCAGACCGCTAAGAAAACAATTTGAGCAGATAATAGAATATTAGATGCGTGTTTTGAATTTGGCAAGGAGCACTTTCAATTGAACGTGTCTCTTGTCCAATAGTCTCTCGGTCACAGTTAACAAGCGAGCGGTTAAAGCTTGAGATAACTAAGAGGATTTGAAGAAAGCAGAAAAGCGACAACAAAAGTTTTTTGAAAGCAGACAACAATGATAAAACAGAGTAAAAAAAAAAAAAATAGTAGAGCAGGTAATAGAATATTAGAATTAGAATATTTGATGCTTGTTTTAAATTTGGCAACGGGCTCTTTCGATTGAAGTCTGTCGGTCAGTGTTACAAGAAGTGATCAGTTAAGACTTGAGATAACTCGGGTTTTGCATGGTATAGGATTTTATTTGGTTTGGTTTGGCTTGTCGCTCTACGGTCATTTTTGGCACACTTTAGGCTAATTAGACCGGGACCTACAGTTTAATGTGGAAATTAATGTTTAATTCAGAACCACTAACAAAACATCCATGCCACTGTCCAGATTTCAACTGAAACCAGTGGTACAAAAGGCCAGAGCGCTAGCCAATTGGCAGGTAGACGATTTGAAGAAAACCCCACAGAAAACAATGATAAAACTAGAGAAGATATAACTAGATAAATATTAGAGAAGACAACGGAATATTTGATGCGCATTTGGAATTTGACGAGGGCACTTTCCATTGAATGTGTCACATAGACAAGCCTGTGGCCGCATTTAGGGGGATGGTTATAAGTTTGAGATAACTTGGGTTTTGTATGATTGTAGCACGATACCCGAAGAAGTATTGCAGACAACAATGATACAACTGTTTAATAAAAGAGGAAGGTGCTTTCAATGAGCATTACGATTTTTATCAATAGATGAATAGCCACCATTTGTCTTCATATTGATACTAATGGGAGATTGCTTTGCATTGAATATGTACGGAATGCAGACACAAAATACGTTATCTACTAGATTTTAAACTTGAGTATATGCATTGTTAAATGGAAGAGCAATAACCCAATCTGCTTCAATCTCGATTAATATTAAATCGTAGCTTTTCGGGTTACGTTAATCATCTGAGTTTGCATTGTATTCATAAGCTATGTGCAAACATTCTGCACGGCAAAAGTATTAACAAGATAACGAAAAAATACGAGAGAGAATATTTTGAATCAGTTATTCTTCAGTAAGATTCTGTTCAATACAATAAAAAATAAATAAATAAAAAAAAATTTCGCTACGATTCTCATTTAAATAATATTCTAGGCCAATTTTTGGTTTTAAAAACATCCCCCACTCACAAAAACAAAATTATTTTAAGAAACAATACTAACTATTCGAGTATACTATTATTATATATAATACTAGAAAATTCTATTGTTTTAAAATAATAATTTTCTAGATTTTGGATTTAACTTACACATACTTAAAAAACTTTTTAATGATCAATTGTTTGATAATCTTTAGGGAAAAACAATTTGGCAATCTTTTGTTTTAATGAATGGCTAATGTTTGATATTGGTATACTAGTTAGTAAGGATAAATGGAGTTCTACATTAAAAAGATTTACATATGAAGAATAAAAGTTTTAAAAATGTTCAAATAGCAAGTATTTCAATTCGAGCTCAACTTCTACTTTTTAAATTGTAATCAATATATTATTCTTGAAATAAAGTGATAAGCTAAATTCATCGTTTGAATATGTAAAGCAATACGATATACAATAACTTTTAATGCCCCTATTTAATTTGTTTTGTAAGATCTGAAATTAATATATATGTACATATACATACATTCCGAAAACAATATATATTTTTTTTTTTTTGTCATCTCTTCTACTATATTTATTTTTACAATCATTCTTTTAAGTTCAAAACTTATGCAGGGTGTTTTGTCATAATTTCAACGAGAAATACGTATTGATGCGTACAAAAATAATCAATAATCAACCACTGATCATTCTAAAATCTTTTTTCCAAGGCGTTCAGTAATTGTACAACTTAATAAACATCTTCGCTTGCAGGAAATCTTCTCTTTGTCAGTAATAAATATAGAAATATTCCCAATCATTTTTGATAAATTTAAAGCTTTTTTATAACATACACTGGTATGTAAATAATTATATATTATTTAAAAAAAAGTTATTCGTTAAAATATATATTTTAATTGATTACCATACTATTAGATCCAACCTCAGCACACATCGATATTACCCAAAAGTTTTTCGTGATGAATCACAATCAACCATGGCATATTGTCCAACGACAGGTGCATTGAAGAGATCAAAACTGCATGCAAATTGCAGGTATTGTCTTCCTTTGTTGGGCATCGAAGCCTATCGAAAAAGCAATGGTAAGAAAAGGAGGAAAAAGTCCCTAAAGAAATTTAAAGCCTACCCCCCACCCCCCTTGTTCGAAAAACTCCACAAATTCCCAAGGGAAGTGATAGCAAGTAGTGAGTGGTGCTACAGCATAACACAGATCTGTTCTCTCCCCGCTTGCAAAAAGCTCGCCAGCTGTTGGGAAAAGACAGGCAGACATGTTGCAGAGAGAGAGAGTTTGAAAAAGTTGAGGTCAGGTGGATGAAGGGGGGACTTATCACCCCTCCCTCCCCCCCTCTGGGCAAGAGATGAATAGTGCCCATTAGAAGGCAAAAAAGATGGCCCTTTTCACGAAAACAGGCTGGCAACAGCTGCTGCACCAAGCGGCTTGGAAGAGTCCCTTCATCTTAATCCCTCTTTTTCTGATGCTCTTAAGAGCAATATCCACTTTTCTTTATTTCTTCTACATCCCCCTTTCCTTTCCTTCTGCTGTTTCCTTTTCCTCTTTTTTAGAACTTTTTGGAAAATCCTTCAGCATTTGCAGTTGCATCCGTCTTCTTTAGGGATGTGGGATTAACATGGTGCCATTGCCATCCTACCAAATTAGTGGTTCCGAGGCAGGAAATTTGGAGATATTAAGATTAAGCTTTATAATGTGTCTAGAACTGATGTTGTAGAAGAGTCTGTTATTTATAACTGTTTGTATTTGTTAGTTGGTATTACATTGCATTTTCTTTGGTTTTTTATTTTTTATTATTATTATTAAGAAATCACATTTCTTTAAAAGTACCATTAAACAATGCTTTTCCCCTTTCAGCAATTGTTTCTTAACACCGTTTTAATAGTTACCCAAATTTTGCCTTACTATTATTAATTTGAAGATAAAATAGAAGATCTAATAAAAGATAAAGATCTAATAAAGATAAAGATCCGTCTTCTTTAAGGATGTAGGATTAAGATGGTGACATTGCCATCCCACCAAAATAATGGTTTTAGTGGCAGGAAATTTGGAGATATTCAGATTAAAAGTTTTAATCTTCGGTAGTTGGAATTACATTAAATTTTTTTTTCCCCAATTCCTACTATTAGTTCACACACTCACTATATATATCTTGTTCAAATTTTTAATCGTTCATAAAATACTTTTTATTCACCCACTCAAGTTCAAATATATTTTTTGTGAGCTTGGAGTGGATGACACTTGATGTTAATATAGTTAATATAATTTTTTCAAATATTAATTCATTCATTAAATTTAATTAAATAATTTTAGTTTTTTTTTTTTAGATTTAAGTTGCATGTATCTAATAATAGATGGCCCCATATGTAAGAAAAATTTCAACTTTATTTGTAAAGGACTTTTCTGCCATTTAAGGAATTATTTATTTAACACTGTTTCAATAGTTACTAATGTTAATGTTGAAAACAATTACGAATTTTTAAAGATAATTTAAAATTCATTAATAATAATAAATCCCAAATTTTGTTTACTATTAATAGTTAAAATAAGACACTCTACATCAAATTTCCTAGCAGAGTTCAATAAGAATAGTTTTAAAATAGAATATTAATAATTTTTATCAATAATAAAATATAAGAAAAATTAAAATAATAAAAAATTGTTTTCAAAAATAACGGTGAATTGAATTATCTGTACATCAAAGCAAAAATAGCGAGATCTTAATTGGATAGATACGATTTTACAATCAAAAAATTCTTATTTCCTTTTAATTTTAATTAGAATAGACAAAAGCTAGTTGTTAAAATACACCCACACACTTAAAAATTAAAACAGAACAAAAATATTTCAAATACATATCTTATCGATCTTTTATTCCATTTCGTCTGAATAAGGTAGGTAGATAGATATCTGTATTAAAAATAATTCCTCGTATTTGAAAGCATCAAAACTCTTATGACTATTTAAATTTCATTTGACAAGAATGCATTTTTCTAAATGTAAACATAAATATTTGCATTTTTTTTTTCCCTGCAAATATTGCTTCGACATTAAATTTTTATTAAATATTTTGCCGTTAACTTTATTTCTCATAAAATTTAAGCTTAACCATCATAGGAAAAAAAAAAGTAGCACATTTTGATAAAAGTATATAGTTTACTCTATTAGTTGAAAAGAATAAAAAAAATTGTTCGTTTAAAACATTAAAAAGACATCTTTAAAGAATGAGATCGAATTGTTTTATGTGCAAACATTTATTTTTATGTAGTTTTATATAGTAAATTTATCTTACAATAAACAACTATTTTATTTCAGGAAGAAATTAATTTTTAAGAAAGGAAAAAAGTTGAATTGAAAACACACGGTTATAGTACTAAAATAGATAGTCATAGAATTTCAGCGTATTTACTCAATTTATCTATTTAAGCTGATCTTATTTTGTTTATTTTTGATGGGGGTTATTTTAAAGAAATATATTTATCAATGAGCTTTTATTCAAATTAGCTTTTAATTCAATACTGGAATAAAAATTTGAGAAAAACAAAAATTTAAAAAGTAATTTTATTCTTATTTAGTTGAAAATTAAATTGATTTTATTATGACATTTTAATGCATTTATTTATTAATGGAAGTTTTTTTTTTTTTTTTTTTTAATTTATGATCGCTTCACAAAGGAATGTAAATTATTTATAAAATTTAAAAGCAAGATTTAATTCAGTATTTTTATAAAATGAAAATCATTCAACTGAATAAAATAATAAGTAAGAATATTTTGCGAAACTTAATTGAATTATTATTAACCTTGCTCAAATAATTGCTTTTATATGTATTTCATCTATTATTTCCCGTGTTTTACTAATATAAAGGAAGGTTTTATATGGATTAAATTTAAAATTGTGTACCATTTTTAGTATTTTGTTAAATAAAACATAATTTAAGAGGCACTTAATAAAAATAAAGATTCATAATAAAATTGATATGAAATAATAATAACTAAAATATTATTTAACAATATTAGTTTTTTATTACCAAAAAAAAAAAAAAAAAAAAAAAAAAATTTTGTCTAGATAATGTGCGTATTTAAGTCAGCAATATTTTTAGTATAATTATTATGTTTTTCCAAATAAATAGTTTATTTTTATTTATTTTTTTTTTTTTACTTTAAACAACAAGAAAATGCATTATGTTTTTAATTTTAAATTTTCCTTGGAAAGGGCTTATGAAGTGCACAAATTCAAGAATGAAATTCAATACATAAACCGTTTAATCATATAAATATCTTTGTTTACACAAATGTAGCTCTCCAATTTTCTCGTTGACTACATAAAATATAAACCAGATTATTAATCCTGAACAAATGGGCTTATAAATAATAAATGAATAACGTTTTTTAAATAATGTTTTATTATTATCCGTTCAATCATGTAAATATTTGTTTACACTAATCTAGCTCTCCAATTTTCTGGTTGATTACATAAAATATAAAACCCAGACTGTTAACCTTGAACAAATGGGCTTATAAATAATAAATGAATAACGAGCCTTTAAATTTTCCCTTGGAAAGAGTTTATGAAGTGCACAAATTCAAGAACATTCAATACATTTTTTTTATCCGTTCAATCATAGAGTAAATATATTTGTTTATACAAATCTAGCTCTCCAATTTTTGTTGACTACATAAAATATAAAACCAGACAGTGAATCCTGAACATCCAGAAAATGAACAAACGGATTATAAATAAATAAAATAATAATTGAAGTACATGAATCCAAGAATAAAATTCAAGACCAGACTTTGAGTCCTGAACATAGAGAAAATAAGCAAACGGGCTTATAAATAATAAATAAGAAATGAATAAAATGAAAAATAATAAATGAATAAAACAAATGAAGCACACGAATTCAAGAATGAAATTCAATACATTTTTTTATCCGTTCAATCATGTAAATAGCTTTGTTTACACTAATCTAGCTCTCCAATTTTCTTGTTGGCTACATAAAATACAACACTGCACTAATCCAGTTCTCCAATTTTCTCGTTGACTACATAAAATATAAGACCAGACCGTTAATCCTGGACATTCAGAAAATGAACAAACGGCCACGGTTTATAAAAATGATGGCTGCAAACAGCCGCACGAATGTTTCGGCAACGTGTTTTTAAGCCATCAAAAGATGTGCGCTTGAATTAGACTTTATGAATAACGGCTGCCATAATTCAATATACCGTCAACATAGTTTATCCCCCTTCTAACAATATTTCTTGGCTGACGGCTATTAAAATTCTATGAAGGGAAGGGGGGGAAGTCTTAGAATAGTTCGGAGAACAGAAAGAAAGCTCTTCTACGTAAATTATAAGTGACAGATGTGATGGATTGTGGCTTTCATTTTATGTTATTCAAATTTCTGTTTTTTTATGTACGACACAGCTACGCGGGAATCTTGCGATTGTACTGAAATTGCAGTAAGAAATAAGTTTACTCAGAATGATTTTTAGATTTCCCTCGGTGTCTTTTTTTGTTGTTTTGTTTTATATTTATTATTTTTTATATTCAACTTTTTTTTTTCTCCCCCATCCACGGATTGTATTCAGGTTTAGATGCAAATTTTTGTAAATGGATGCTCATGCAATATGGTACATGTATGAGTTATGGGTCGCAATAAAATACCGCTAAAAAACAATGTGTATGTTTTGAATTAAAAGTATTCAAATAGTTATGGCTTTCAAGTTGGATGTTTCTTCCAATTGATAGAGCAGATTTTTCAAAGCTTATCGATTGTTGAAAGTTTTCTTTAAAAAAAACAGCAAAATTTTCTGCAAAAAATTAAATTTACTCCATATAGATAAAAAAATATATTTTTAAAAAAATAAATAAATAAAAAAAATCAAACAAGATAAAAAAAAAAATTTTTTTAAATATATAAATTTTAAAAAAATTAATAACAAACATTAAGTTTTATTTCTGATGTGAAATATAAATTAACAACTCACATAATTACTCTGCTGATTATAGTTTCATTTTTATTGTGGCATTATGACAATTTCGATACATTTTTTTTTTAAATTAGATTTAATTAATTAAAAATTCATGTGTTTTATTCTGATAATGAGAGATAAATATCGACAAATAAAGTGACTTTTTTTATTCATTTACGCCAAAAATTTCAGGAGATTTACTATATTTATGACGGTTTTTTAAAAGTATATATAAACTCAAATTTGAGAAAACTTAACTAAAAAAAAATGTAACTAACTAAATTATGCAAAAAAACAAAAAACCTATCCTTTTGAAAACAGTTTCACAAATTACTCATTTAAAATAGTCAGTGAGTGTCGATGGCATTAGCGGCCTACATTTACTACAGAAGGTATTAATTAAACCATGACTATTCCCATAATTTTTATTGATTAGACTGAAAAAGATGCCGATTTTCCAAGTTAGAATAAAAAATTCAGTCATAATGATTCATTAACTCCATTTGAACATTTTTAAATTTAGCTTCTGTATAGCCGATTACCAAGCTAGAATAAAGAAATTCAGCCATAACGATTCATTAAACTCCATTTGAACATTTTTTAAATTTATAGTATCTATATATAAGTCCAAACAGCTTCTATATACATAGCATAATACACCACTTTCTATTTAATTTCAAAGAATAGATGTCAAATATAACTTCAGACAAATATAATTCGACTGTCTTGTATATTTTTATACGAGACGTCTGCTCCATGTATTATTATTTTTATACAAATTAAATTTTATATAACATTTGCAGAAATCCTTTCCCAACTGTAATGATTCTAAACTTAGGACTGTCTTCCACCTCTCTTTCATTTTGCGTCGGCAAAGGATTATTACAATATTTTTCATAAAAACAAAAAATAAAGAAAGTGCATTATAATATAGCAAGAAAATAAATTTATCCTTTAAAACTGAAAGAAAAAAATGGATACGAGTAAACTAAAAGAGTCTTCTTGAAAAAAACTATAAAATATGATATAAACGCATATGAAACTCACGCAATATGACACAATTGCATTTGTGATGGCATAATTTAAAATTCGTAGGATATTGAAAATGTTTTACAACAAAATATAAAGGCTGAAGAATGAGATAAAGCGAAAAGTTGTTTTGTCAGCATAACAGACGAAAGAAATACAACATAACACATTCCCAACTTAAAGGTTCTGTCATTTATCCGTCATTTCATATTGAAGTATCCTCGGAAAAAAGGATAAATTGCAAAGCTTCTCTCCAGTAAAAGCTCCATATATATATAGATATATATATATATATAACAGAGAGAAAAATCCATTTTGGTTGGTTACTGCTGTTTCGTTTTATAACTTTTTAATAGATATTGCTTTCGAAAATGCTTCTTTTTTTCTCCCTCCCTACTTTTACGCCAAACCTTTTCGTTTTCTAGCAGGCATTACAAAGAGGCACAAAATAGATATGAAAAAAAATAGAAAAGAAAATCGGGAAATAACCATTTTTTGTTGAAGACTTTTAAAAGGAAAAAAAAAATAATAAGAATAAAGAAAGGAAATATTCTTCAGTGAGTTCACATCTGAATCGTTTTCTAGCGGGCAAATTTGAAGCTTAATGGAGATGTTCTTCCTTTTAGATGTCGACTTAGGAAGAAAATGGGGGGTAGAAACGTTTGTGGAAAATTTTTCCTAAGTAGCCTTTTGGGGATGAGCGAAAAGGAGAATAAATAAATATAAATAAATAAATAATAAATAGGCAAGCACGAAAAGTACGTAATGACATTTTACAACGTATTCAGTCCAATCCTTAATAACAAACCATTCTATTTCTTCAAAGAATGAATAAGAAAAATAAAAAAAAAAAAGGGGGGTATTGGATAGAAAATGAAGAAAAGAGGTGAATTTCCGTTAAGAGAAAATTTTCTTTTGCTGCTTGCTAGAATTCGAAAAATGCAGCTGTGTGCCTACTTTTATTTGTCTCCTCAAAATTGCATGTCTCAATGGAAGGATTTTAAGTTTTAAAATTCATTTCAAATCCTTTAAGGGCTTTTGTTATCGCTTATTTTATCGAATCTGTTTGAAATTTAAAGATATATATAAATATATCTTTTTCTAAGGTAGTATTACCAATTCAACAAAATGTTATTCACTATTATAATAGAAAGATTTTGAACGAAATGCTGATGAAAGGAAATGTCTCCCTTTTTCTAAATAAATATATGTATTTCACAGTTCTTTACAAATAGATAGAAAAAAAATTGAATTATGTTTATTCGTAAGAACTACGACATAATAAATCAATGCGAATGTTTACATTGTAAAATAAGATTTTATTTCGATTTTAAGAAATAGAAAAATAAAGTTACATTATTTTGCAACGGTAAGAATTTCAAACTTTATTTTACTCGTTTTAAATTCATGAAAAGTGTAAAATATGTGTATATATTTATTTATTTTTTAGATGCCAATATCTTTGAAGAGGAAGATTTCTGAAGAATTGGAAATGTTACCAATCACACATAGGTAATCAAACATTTTCTATTAAATTTCTTTAAAAAATATATATTTAAATTTCTTTTAGATATTGATAAAATTCTAAAATTGATATCAATTAATTTCAATAAGTTTTAAATCAATTTAGCCTAAAATTTTTTTAATTGAAAAAATGGTTAAAATTAATGGTGTGGTTAAGTTAATGATTACGGTTATTGATTATGATTAATGAAACTTATTGAAATTCATTTCTATACGTTTTAAATCAATTTAGCCTAAAATTTTTAATTTGAAATGATGATTAAAGTTAATGATTATGGTTAATGGTTATGGTTAAGTTAAAGAAACTTATTGTAATTCATTTCAATAAGTTTTAAAATCAATTTAGCCTAAAACTTTAAAATCACAATACTTTCAAAATTAAGTTATTTTATCTCAAAAAAGTAAAGTCTGATACGTATTTTAATTTTAATAATCCCAGCTGTGGGGATTATGCTACAATAACCTTCCATTGAACCATTAATATTTTCACAGGAAACTGAACAGAATCTAATTTCCATACATCCGTTTGGTAGTCACGTTGGCAAATAAAGATCACGATTTTTTCCATTAAAGTAGTTTTTTAAACAATCTAAAATATTTTATTTCCTTCTTTAACCATTTAATTAAATGTATCTGTGACATATAGCAGCAATAGTAATAATTATAATAATAAAATCCATTAAATTTAATAATACACAAATACAAATTTCTCAATTATTTTTAGCGCAAAATACTGACATCAATTCTGCCTTTAATTAAATAAAATTAAAACAATATTTATTTATTTATTATAATAACAGCATTTTTAAATTAAAAATGTTTACCGAATTCAAATCAGAAAAACAATACAATATTTTCCATTATATTTTAATCAAAACGATCAAATAATTACTGTAATTCAAATAGAAAAGTCTATAAACACATTAATCAAAAAATATTTTTATTTTTTTTATCAATATTTGTTGTAGCGAATTTGCGCTTACGTTATTCATTAGTATTTAAATTAAATTAAAGCATTAAAAAATGAAAAATAAATGTTGACCTGAAATACTTTTAACGTTAAATAAAAAATATATCTATATAATCAACTGAAACCTTTTAAAGGTTAAAGGATCATTTTCCTTTTCAGTTTTCAAAACAGTTGAATTGTATGTCTGCAAAGATCAATTGTGCAAAAAGATATGCATCATTCATTGTTTTATCTCATTTGACTCCGAAAACAATGACAGTAACCAGCAAATATTCTGAAAGCGAAATCTGAGTGACCTTGTTGCGAAAATAAAGAGCAATTTTTCAATTATTCAATCGTTTTTTTTCTTTTTAAATAATAGTAAATAACTGCTATAAGATTAGTCGATTTGAATGCAATTATCTAAAAAAAGAATCTTTAAATAATGCCGGATACTTTCTCGAATGTAACATATTTAAAAAAAAAATAAAAAAATCGAACTAGATCACAAGCGGAAGGGGAAAAAAAATAATAAATCATTTTAGAAACTTGTACATGAAAAAGGTACAATGGTAAATGTTGCCGAATATCATGAATAATTTTTTTCAAGCGTATCTGTTTTTCTCTGTTTTTCTTTAAATGTAAATAATTTTTACTCATGGTTATCACGATTATTTATTTTAAATTATTAACAACAAAAACGTATAATGGATAATGTAATTTTAAATGAAGTATATATAGTGTAATCATCATAAAAAAGCATTTAAATAAATAACATAATACTTTCTTAGTTCTTATTTCTTTTTGTTTATATAATGGAGCATTGAAACATACTGCTATACTGAAAGCTACGATTTGAATTTCTTTCTAATGTGACATACGTGCTCTTGTAATATCAGATAATAATTACTTGCAGATACAGTGATAACGGTTAATGGATTAAATAAACTATGAGGTAATGTTAATATAAAATCTAAAAATTATGAAAGCTAGGTTTGGTTTGTCGCTTAGTCTTTGGTTTAGACGAAATAGACCGGGACCTACAGTTTAACGTAGATTCCGAATCACTCACAAACATCCATGCTACCGCCAAGATTTGAACCAGGAGCATGTGGTACCAAAAGCCAGAGTGCTAGCCAATTGGCCATCAGTTCGCTATTATGAAAGCATCCAGCAATTGACCGGTAAGAATATTTGTGATACTTCATGACTGTCTTCCTCTAGCATTAACATACCATTTTGACTACATGTCCCTTTTTACTTGGCGCCCTTCCCTCCTCTTAATTTATAACTACGCCTTAAACAATTAGGCCATCCAAATTGATTTTGTGACTAGAAACGCACGGTGGTGATTCACAGGTAATCCCCCCTCAACATGGAATTCCTGGAGTAATTTGTGCATTAGGTAACGGTGCAGATTACAATAAAGCAGGAGTGACGTATAAATAACGCTGAAAGAATTCGCTATTAAACTTTAATGGGGCAATCCCGATACTCGCATTCGCTACGCTTCCTACAGTTTATATATATATATATATATATATATATATATATATATATATATACTTCTGGCTTCTTTTAGCGAAAGCAAATTAAATAAACTATGAGGTAATGTTAGTATGAAATCTAAAAATTATGAAAGCTAGGTTTGGTTTGTCGCTTAGTCTTTGGTTTAGACGAAATAGACCGGGACCTACAGTTTAACGTGGATTCCGAACCACTAAGACATCCAAATTAAGATCCATCTTAAGATTCGAACTTCGAGCCTGTGGTACCAAAGATTAGCCAGTTGGCTATCAGGCCGCTATTATGAAAGCGTCCAGCAATTAACAGAAAGGAATATTTGTGGCACTTCATGACTGTCTTCCTGTAGCATTAACAAAATAACCGTTTTGACTACATGCTCGTTTTTTCTATGCCCTCCCCTCCTCTTAATTTATAGCTACGCTTTAAACAATTAGGCCATTCAGGTGGTGATTCACAGGTAATCCCTCCCTCAACCAGGAATTCCTGGAGTAATTTGTGCTTTTGCAAATTGGGTAACGGTGCAGATGATCATAAATCAGGAGGACTGATGGATAAATAACGCTGAAAGTATTCAGCGCATTCGTTACGCTTCCTACAGTTTTTTTTATATATTTACCTACAGCTTAACGTGGATTCCAAACCACTCACAAACATCCATGCTACCGCCAAAATTCGAACCTGAAGCCTATGCTACCAAAGGTCAGAGCGCTATCTAATCGGCCATCAAGCCACAAACAGCATTAGGTTTCGTTTGTCGCACTACGGTCATTTTGTGCACACTTTAGGCTAATGAAACCGGTACCTACAACTTAATGTGAATTACGAACCACTCACAAACATGCCGCTAAGATTCATGAATAGTACCGTATATTCATGAATCCGTATATACATGGCCGATATTATGAAAGCTTCCAGCAATTGACCGGAAAGAATATTTGTGGTACTTGATGACTGTCTTCCTGTAGCATTAACAAAATACCGTTTTGACTACGTCCCTTTTTTCTAAGCGCCCTCCTCTCTTCTTAATTTATAACTCCGCCTTAAACAATTAGGCCATTTAAATTGATTTTGTAGACTAAAACCCTTTACCTAAAAACTTTAAACGCACGGTGGTGATTCACAGGTAATCCCCCCCTCAAAACTTTGCAAATTGGATAACGGTGCAGATGGTAATAAAGCCAGAGGAGTGATGGATAAATAACGCTGAAAGAATTCGCTATTTAACTTTAATGGGGCAATCCCGATACTCGCATTTGCTACGCTTCCTACAGTTTTTATATATATATATTTACTCCTGGCTCCTTTTAGCGAAAGCAAATTAAACACACAGGCGTTTCAATTTCACGGAAACGGTGTTTCGAACCGCACCCGTAATTTAAAAATAAATGAAACTCAAAACAGAAAGGAAGGTAGAAAAAAAATTGTACTACGATGGCAGATCGGAGACCCCATGTTAAAAATAATAACCCTCCAGGCGTGAACAAATCATGAACAACAAACGGTTTTTGCCAGTCGCAAAAAAAGTTCTAATATCGCCATCACGTTGTTCAATTATAAAGTAGGGCGTAGGGGGCCGCTTAGAACCAGTTGGGCGGGGTCCAAATGATCCTTAAGTATTCACACTCCGCATAAAAATAAAAAGGAGTGTTATAAAAAATTAAAAAAATCTGCTGGAAGCACCAAGGTTGTGCTTCTGAAAAATAAATTAATAAAATAAAGAAATAACAATAAGTTATGGTTATATTTTAAAAACAACAGCAGTAAAGGTAGGAATAAGGAAATTAAAAAAGCTTCGTAGAATTTTACGGATAATTAATAAAATGCCGGCATATTAAATACCTTCAACGTGTTCGACGAGAAATTTATTTTTCCAAAACATATCAGTCGTTATTATTTTTATATTTTTTTAAAGCAAGAATTTCTTTATGCGAAATTATTTCACTAGTAATAGTAGTCTCTATGGTATAGAATATTTTTGAAATATTTCAAACGTACTGCCAAACAGGGCATAAAAATAAATCGCATAGCAGTTGCAAGTTTTTTTTATTTTTTTATAGCAACATTATTTCTTCTGCTTTTTTACTTTTATTTAATACTTATAAACACGGAAAGAAAAAAAGAAGAAGAAAAGAATGGCTCGCTAAGATTTGTTCCAATACATTCAAAATGATGTTGTTGTTCTATTGCAACTGGCAATATAGAGACAGCTAATCTTTATGCCATAAGCAAGGGCTACACGGCTGTTACTCATTTAGCACTACGCAAGGCACACGTAGAGCTTGAAAATATGCTATGGACGCGAATAACACTACCCGCAAAAGGCTCTACAATCATTTTAGACGGGGACCAACGATTTAAAGTTGATTCTGAACCACTACAAACATCCATGGTACTGCTGGCACTCGAATCCGAAACCTGTGGTACCGAGAGCCAGAGCGCTAGTCACTCTGCTATCAGGCCTCAAAAATAAACTGCCCAACCTAGGACTCTGTTGATGTCGTAACTTGACTCCATAACGCTCTTACAATCATATTAGATCGAGATCTACGATTTAAAGTGGATTCCGAACTACTACAAACATCCACGGCACCGCCAGGACTGGGACCGGAAACCGAGCGCCAGAGTGCTAGCCACTGGCCATCAGGCCCCATTATTTAATAGAAAAAGGATTTCATGTTCAGCTTGGAAAATAAAATATGATTATATATAAAAATCATATTTTATTTTCCAAGTTGAACATGAAATCTTTTTTCTACGTCCCATATTTATACAATTAAATCTCTTTTTACAGTTCTCAAAATAGAACGAGACCTGCCATGAATCATACCATTAAAAAAAAAAAAAAAATTGTGTTTACCATTTTGCAACAGAAACCCTCAGCACATTTCCGTCACTACCCATCAAACACTCTAAGATCCTATTAGACCGGGACCTAACGTTTAAAGTGGATTCCAAACCACTACAAACATCCATGGTATCGCCGGGACTCGAATCCGAAACCTGTGGTACCGAGCACCACTAGCCACTCGGCCATCAGGCCCCATTAATTAATAGAAAAAGGATTCAAAATAAAATATGATTATACATACAAATTAATTATTAAATTATATATATAATATTTTATTTTCCAAGCTGAACATGAAATCCTTTTTCTACGTCCCATATTTATACAATTAAAGCTCATTCTAAAAAAAAAAAAAAAAAAAAAATTCTTAAGTATAGTATAGTTCTCAAAATAGAAGGGGACTTGCTATGAATCATACCATTGAAAAAAAAATCGTGTTTACCACTTTGCAATAGAAACCCTCCGCGCATTTCCGTCAACCTACAATCTCGTATGTTTCACACTCAAGTTGGTACTCCTCAATAGAGGATCTCACATTCGCATCACAACGGTGAAGAAAAGAGAGGAAGGGCTGGTAAAAAAAGAAGAAAAAAAGAAAAGACATCCTCAGAAGAAAACTTCACAACAGCCACTCCACAAAACACGATACCTCATCTATTCCGGTGTGCAGGAGAGAGGAAAAGAAAAAACTTTTATTTTTTCTTTACCTCTTTGCGGTGGGGGGTCGAGAAAATGCTGCAAGCTTCTTTTTTGAATCGCTGTCTTTGTGACAGCAGAACCAACGGATGGTAAAGAGGAATGTTAATCTTCAGACCAAAGGGACACACACTGCTCGCATATGGAACTATAAGGAAATGCGAGTGTTTTCTGTAAAACAACACTGCTGGAAAGATTTATATGCCCTGTTGTAAGATGGAAAAGAATGCCAGCAAGGTGCAATACAAAGGGATATAGCAATATGCAATATAATACCCCAACGGAACTCCTTTCAATAAGTGATACTGTATTTCACTAAAGAATTAATTTATGGTGAAGTATGGTATTAAGTATTTTTCTGTAAAACAACACTGCTGGAAAGATGGATATGAAGTAAGATGTCTGTAAGAATGTAAAATTAAAGTAAGAATGTCAAATACAAAAGGTGCAATACAAAGGGATATGGTTATATATCACGCCACCAGATATTCTTTCAATAAGTGATACTGTGTTTCATTAAAGAATTACTCCATGGTGAATACCTAACTTAAATTAATAATAGAAATACTTCCCCTTCAACCATGAGTAATTTTAAATGGCAACACCACTAGTGAATCATTAATTTTTAATCAGCCAATTGGGATAAGAAAACAATTGTGCATTTTTAAACAACATTTTTAACATTCGCTTTTTTTCTGCATTATACATTTTTAACATTCGCTTTTTTTCTGCATTGCATATTTTTAAAATTCCCTTTTTTCCACATTACATATTTTTATAAAACGAAAGATTATTTAAAAAGTTAATTGATCGTACAATTTATATAGAACAACATTCTTTATGTCGAATTCATAATAACAAAATATTATATTAAGTGATTTTCAGTGCTAATATTTGAATTTATTATTATTGTATCGAATATGAATGAATATTTGAAAAAAATTTGCGATATTCAAATTTTTTAATTTGCATTCTTTTATACATTTCAAATCTTTCTTAAACAAATTTCAGAAAATGTTGATATTAAAAATATTTTTAAAAAATTTTTAACTTAAAAAATTATGGCTATTTTTAATATAATATTTTGAGATAATTGATTATTATATAAAAATCTAAAATAAATAAACAAAAACTATTATCAAAAGCATGAAGAATTGCTTATAATAATCCTCAATTAACAAAAACAATCCAGTTGATGAAAGATATAAACTACACCTTTCTTAAGTTAGTTATTTTTCTAAACAAATTAGCAAACACACGGCTGTATCCATCATACGCATACCACATTCTCAAACTCCTATTTAATAAAAGGCGTTGCTTTTATAAATAATTATTAGTAATCTGCAGACCTGATCTTTATCGGTGCATTTTTTTGCAAGGTGTATCAACAAAGACATTGCAATGTCCTAATAGCCGTGCCCAGTTGTAAATAAAATCGTTAATCAAAAGTTTTAATTTTGCCGGTCGCAAAAAAAAAAAAAAAAAGGTTAACTGGAGGCACCCGGGCAATAACCGGTCCCTTGTAATGCGGCAGTTAATTTAAGTACCCCTTGCAGTCCGCGCACTGACAGATTTATGGAGTCTGACCGTAAAGAGTTTTTATGACTTCCCCTTAATAAATTCCGGAATTAATAATGCGGAGGATGGATGACTTCTCGATGGGAGAGATTGGACAGTCCCGATTTGGAAAGGACATCAAGAGGTTTCGTGACCGGAATGGAGATCGGCGAAAGAGTTTTGGTTTTGTTTATTTGTTCTGGTACAGCTTTTCAAGTATTACTATGTCCTAAAAGTAAGACCCATTTTCAATTTAAAATTCCTGGGGCTTATGGAATTTTTTTTCTTTCTTTTTGCCATCTCTGTCTTTGCTATTCTTGTTATAAGGCTATTTGTCTTAGTTTTGTTTAACTAAGGCAGAGACTTCTTTGGGTAGTTCTGTTCCTCTTGTTCTTTTGGGGAGGATTCTCTGTTTGCCTGGTAGACGGCAGAAGAAAATGTGTTCTGGAAAATTGACTTCCTAGAGAGATGCATTGACTTTCGCTGGAATTAGTTCGCTGTGTTTGCACGTGGGGTGACAAAAGTTAAGGACTTTTATACCCTCATGAAGAAGATGGATGATGACATAAATCTTCTGTTTGCTCAAAGAGGGGTCATCATATGTAGTATATATTATGCATTGCACTACAGTAATCAAAAAGTAAGCCCAATTTTCAATTTAAAATTCCACGGGCTTATGGAATTTCAATTTATTTATTTATTTTTTAGGTTGCTGGCACTGTCCTTGACATCTGTGTGAAATTTGCCGTCAAAAGATTCATTAGTGTTTGAGTTACGCTTGGCTTGGTGAGACGCTAAAACTGATTCCGGCGATTTTTGAAATGTCTGAATTCCTCGAGAGAAGAACTTGCATTCAATTATGTTTGCGGAAACGTATAGAATGTTGCAGAAGGCATTCGGTGAGCATTCCTATATCGGAAAGAATTGTTTAGAAGTGGTATAAACAGTTCGAAGAAGGCAGAGAACGCGTTGAAAACGAAGGGCTCTCTGGTCGATTCTCAACCTCAACCGACGAAGCTCACGTCCAAAAAAAAATGAAAGATTTGGTGCTTACAAACCGTCGAATTACAATTAGACACCTTGCTGATGATAATGGAATTTCAAAAGGATTAATCAATTCCATTCTGGGCCTCAACGCGTGAAATCTCGATTTGTATCGAAAATACTAAATTCGGCAGCTCACACTGCATTGAATCTTCGTGACTTTTTCGCCGAAAATGAAACCCATATGGTCCCATTACCACCGTATTCACACAGTGCGACTTCTGACTATTCCCTAAACTCAAAAGACCACTCCGGGGACACCGTTTTGAGTCGAATGAAGAGATTCAACGTGAATTGCCACGCGCTTTGAAGGCCGGTGACTTTTTAGCATGCATTGAGGATTGGAAAAAAGTTGGCATAAGTGCGTTGTGTCCGGAGGGGATTACTTTGAAGGCAATGAAATAAATTAGGGAGAATAAATAAAGAGTTTACGGAAGAAGAAAAAAAAATAATAATAATTGGTTTTACTTTTGGGGCACAGTAGTAGTTGAGACTCCTCTTTTTAAAAGATTGTTGCCTTGAATTCTTCTTGAAAAAAACGAAAAAGCAATTGCTGATTTGGCATAATCTTGTCGTGTTAGTTAAAAAAAATTTTTAAAGAAAACGAATCATGCTATTAGTATCATTGTTTGGGTTTAGAAATATAAATATTAATTTTTATTTTAATGTAAAACGAAGTTGAAAGGCATTTATCCTGTGTTGCTTTAAATAATTGAGGCTTATTTTTTGTTATTGTTTTTATATGTTTACAATATAGAAAATTCATTTATTTAGATTACTGTCACTGAAGAATAACATGAAAAAGTAATATTAATTTGCTATAATTATGTGGTTTTTTATATTACCACATAATGATAGCTACAAGAGATGGAATAATTATGGCATTAGTATAAGTAGTTAGTGATGTTAGTTTCTACACTGACTGTTGTTCTTTTTTTTATTTCAGATGTTGAAAAAAACACCTAAAAAACCTATTCTATGAATGAGAATTCTGACAAAGATACATACTACTACATACTGTTATATCCCTAGTAATGTATTTATTTATAACATTGTAATGATTTACATGTGTATTTATTTTGTACGATTTAACGTACTTAAAAAAAGAAGAAAAGAATGAATAAAACGATTTGATATTTCTATTGAGAATATTATTAAAGAAAATTCATCGATACAACGAACATTTTAAAATATGACTACATTCATTAATCAGCAATTAAAAAAATTAAAAAAATTGGCAAATATGCATTGGTAACTGTAATGCGAAATGTATAATATTTTTCTTACTTTAAAAACTACTGAATAAAAATGGGCGGCAGTTTATCGACGAATGTGAGAAATATTATAAATATTAGTTCTTCAGTGATTTTAATTCAATTTCATACTTTATGAATGAATAATGAAATTATCTAAGAAAATTTTAAACATTTCTAAGACACTTAAAAGAAGTCTTTATTTAACGCAAGTTCATAAGCGTTCATCATGTAAAGATATTATACTATACGGCAGAACAAACGAAACATTCCAATATTTATTACGTCAAAAAATTCTTAGTAAAATTCCAGATATTTCAAAAAATAATTACTTAATTCACGAATAAAAATGTCTTCCTTATACAATTTAATGCTATATCAAAATAACTAGCGACACCTATTGTCATTCTATAAAACTAAACAAGTGTGCAATTCATAACATAGATGGCAGCACATAACAACCACATTAAAAAAAAATCGTATGCTGCCATCTATTGGCAAATAAGTGGATTGATTGATTACAGCACATATTGACGATATAAAATAAATATATGATATAAATGTAATCTTCGATAAAAAATTTTAATAATTTTTGTACTGATAAGTAGAATTAATATTAAAATGGAAAGATTAAATTTTTAAATTTATTTTAAATTTATGATTGTTCATTAATATTCATATTTTACTATTTTTATGTTTTCATAAATGCAATGTCTTAAACATTGTATAGGAAACAATACAGAACAAGGAAATAAAACTGATTAGTTTTATTTTATATTCAAAATACAAATTTACAATATATATATATATATTTACAAAAATAAAAGAAATTCAAAACTCACCACATCTTGATACAATTTACGAACAGGAACTTGTTGATCAGATTTCTTCTTTAGAACATCAAATAAAGATTTTAAACTACCGTCCTTAATTTAAATAGCAGAAAAAATATTAAGCTTGTTTCACAAATCCGAGATAAAATTCCAGTACAACTCTTAGCATACACCATCAAATCAAATCAAACAAAAAGTGCTTTTTAATTAATTTTATAACAATATTATTTTTTTTTTTAGTTTAGTTTATACCCAATTCAAAAATTCGAATTTGGAAACTTACATCACTATGTTAAATACAATTTTACACCAATTCAACATAATTGTCATTTTAAAAATTTTAATTAATGATTTAAGTAATTTATCTCTTTTATTACTTTAAAATTAATTTTTCCAATTAAAATTTTCAATTAATTAAATAAATTTGAAGTAATTTTAAATAAATATAATAATAATCTTCAATATAAATAACAATCATAAATAACAATTTAACAATCATAAATATTCAACATTAAAATAAAAAATAATCATGGGATAAAAAATGTTAAATGACTTTTAGTTTGTTAAATAATGAAAAGTAAAATTAAAAATTAATTAAGGAAAGTAAAATTTTATAAGGAGGGAAAAGAAGACCAACACCAACATTTAAAGGCATGCGTTAAAATTTAAAGGAGTGAGTACAGGGTGCTCAAAAACTAAAACCTATGTAATATTATTTGTAGATTTATATTAATCACATTTTAATAAATTATTTCAAATAAATTTTGTTAAGAAAATTTCTTAAAATCTTGTTAAGAAATAAATTAATTAAATACAAAAAAAACATTAATAAACAAATTAACTAAATATTTATATTATATAATACTTAGTTTTTACAAATTTATTAAATAATGAAAACAACCAAATACAGTTCGGCTTACTACATTTTTTTGGTAACTTTAAAATTTATCCTGATTTTATTGCACATGATTAATAGATTGCTTTATTTATTATGATTTGTTTTGTATTTAAAAAGTTATTTCATAATTAGCAAACCCAAAGCACACTGAAATCTTTAAAAAAATATAAGAAATTATATAACACTGAAGAATTGTTGTTAATGCAAGACACCCTGTACATTGATAATATAAATATAAGTTAGATTGTACACTGATTGTAAGACAACTTAAACTATCATACATAAACATGCTTACATGCAATATTAGACTCACACACTTACATACAGAAGAAAGTAGAGTTAAAGGAGGAAGAAAAAATAATACAGAAACTACTTCTAAGCACAAGAAAGAAAAAAGTGAAACTAAATATGCAGCAAGGTACAAGCCAACCCCTTTCTTTCGTATACTGACACTGCATTTGTTAAACTACTGGAAACAGACTATAAATGTAGAATAAATTATCTGTATAGTTGTAAAATAAATTATATGTATTAATAATGAGTGACTGAAGTCCACGGAATTTATGGGAATAGTGTATATTACAAATTAGCATAGATGTTCCTTATATTTCAGAAAGAAAAATTATTCAAACAATTAAATTTTCCCAAAAAGGTATTGCACATCATTGAACTGGTCTTAATTGTTTTTCAAAATGGTTTGGAAAGAAAGAGAACACTAACTTTAAGGATTCCCAAGTGAAATTGGCATTTTTCAAGCAATAAATATAAGCTAGGTCAAGTAATAATCAAGTTGTCTAAACATATCCAATGTATTTCTAACAAAAGTACTTTAGCATAGGTACTGATTCGCTATCTCCCATAATGCCAAGAATATTAAATGTCTGAAGAGATTTGGGTTGACCATTGCTGATGTATATGTGTGTAGTGTTGGAGGTGCCCAAAATATGTTCCAAGCTAGTGGTATATACACCAAGCTAGCTACAAAAGAAAGATATATTAAACTTATTATGTGAATTAAAAGTTTGAAATGTACAATTTCTTCCTTCTTTTGGTTTTCTTTTTAGAAAAATTAGGCTTTCACATTTCATTAAATATTCTTCACTTGTCATGTTATGATTTTTAATGTTTATTAATCTTACTATTGGCAGTAATAGAATTTTATTATTGTATATTATTTACAATTGTATATTTTAAATGTGTATTATTTACAATTGTATATTTTAAATGTGTATTATTTACAATTGTATATTTAAATTGTGTATTATTTACACTTGTATATTTAAATTGTGTATTATTTACTTGTATATTTAAATTGTGTATTATTTACTTGTATATTTAAATTGTGTATTATTTACACTTGTATATTTAAATTGTGTATTATTTACAATTGTATATTTAAATTGTGTATTATTTACACTTGTATATTTAAATTGTGTATTATTTACACCTGTATATTTAAATTGTGTATTATTTACTTGTATATTTAAATTGTGTATTATTTACACCTGTATATTTAAATTGTGTATTATTTACACTTGTATATTTAAATTGTGTATTATTTACTTGTATATTTAAATTGTGTATTATTTACACTTGTATATTTAAATTGTGTATTATTTACTTCTATATTTAAATTGTGTATTATTTACACTTGTATATTTTAATTGTGTATTATTTATAATTGCATATTTTAAATGTGTATTATTTATAATTGCATATTTTAAATGTGTATTATTTATAATTGCATATTTTAAATGTATATTACTGCCTCATGTACTTGTCGTGCATTGTGGTGCAAGAGAATATATAGAATATTTTAACTTTAAAATTCTATTATTAAATATATGTGAAAGTTTCTATATTTTTCAAGTGATTTTTTTAACAGAAATTGGATGCAATAGAAACATAATTTAACTAAACTCGCCAACATTTAATATTTTATCTTGAATCATATTTAGAAAACAATGGAATTCTTTTTCCCTTTTCAAGCAAAATTATGCAGTGTCAGCACAAGAAAAAAGTGTCCCACACAAATATATATGTTAAAAAAAAAAAAAAAAAAGGTGAACAGGCAAAAAGGATTCATTTTGTAGAAATGAAAGAAGAAAAGCATTCTCGAACGAGGAGGAGGAGGTTTGTGGGGTGGTTGTACGTTTTTTGAGATTCTCACCTGGTTCGGAAGCATCTGACTGTGAGGGGGTGGGGGCTGCGGGTGAGGGGACGGCTGCGACACTGGCTGCTGTGGCGGCGAGGGCCTCATGTGAGAGTTCTGCGGAAGGGAGAAAGCAGGGTTGTTCAAGCGGCTAACACATTCACTATAGGCACACCACACAGATGGAGTGGCAACTGGCTGGCCTACCCCGCTTTCATTACCACATGGATATGATGATAGTTACAAGGATCACACATTATAACCATACTGCTACTCATTAAAATGTTAATTTCTTCAATTCCTACTATTAGCTCACACTCTCTCTTTATATATATCTTGTTCAAATTTTCAATCCTTCATAAAATACTTCTTATTCATCCACTCAAGTTCAAATACATTTTTTTCGATCTTGTAGTGGATGACACTGGATGTTAATACAGTTTTTTCAAATATTAATTCATTAATTAAATTTAATTAATTAATTTTAGTTTTTTTTTTTTTTTTTTTTAGATTTAAGTTGCATGTATCTAATAATAGATGGCGCTAGATGTAAGTGGAAAATTTCAACTTTATTTGTAAAAGACTTTTCTGCAATATAGTGAAAAAAAAGTAGGAATTGACTTTAAAATTTTTTTATTATATTACTTGTTTAATTATGTATAAAATAAATAACAGTTGAAAAGCCGCTTGGTTCTTCTCTCAAAAAATAAATTTCATACTTTAAGGTATCACTAGTTAAAGAGGAAAAAAATTTATTTATCCAGCAGTAATTTTCTTAATCTGTGAATGTGATGTGGTGTTTGTTATGAATTGTTAAGAAATTATATGTCCTTGATTACAATATACCATCTAATTACAAAAATTATATACTGTGACAAAATAATTAAAAATACATCTATAATAAAAACTATTAATTAATTCATTTAATTACTTTTTAATCTGTTTTATTGAGAACATCTTATGAGGCAAGTAGTTACAATTATAAGGGAAATATGATGCTATATTTTAATTCTTTATGAAGAACAATAATGAACATCTTCCAATAAATACAAGCATTTATCATTTATTATTAATTTAATAAAATAATAGAAAGTATCATGGATGTACTAATTAAAGAATTCAAAAGCTGTCAAAGCATTTAACCTCTACATCATATAATAAAAAAAAAAGAATTTGAAGAAATTAAAAATATATAAAGTTAAAGAATAACTACTAACTATTAAAACAATTTTTTGATGAAAGTCATTTTCAATTAAAATTAACTTTGTTTGCATATGGATAGTAAGTAAATACACTATTTAGGTCACCAATGATGTGGTTAACTTTCAATTTTCCCAATATGATGACTTAAAAATAAATAAAAAAAAAGCTAATGCATTATGGAGGGAGGTGTGTTATCTTAACTAAAACTAAATGTTGTCAATATAATACTAACTAAATTATCTAATATTAATTCAAAATCCTGCCAGTATAGCATTTTATTTTGCTAAAGTCTAATCATTTCCTATTTATGCTGTTTTCAAGATAAAAAAGGGAATTCATGGAATTCTTTATTGCTTATATAAAGGAATTCTTAATTTGCCTTAATTTTATTGATTCAGTGATAAAAAGGATTTTATCATTGAATTTTATAGAAAAATATAATAAAAACCTTTAACAAATGGAGTTGATATGAAATATTTATAAAATAAATTATAAAAACTTATATTAAAAGACATCATTAATGTTGAATAAAAGTTAAACATTAAGAAATTGATCCCACAGACTAATGTAATAAACAAAGAGTGATGATAAATTTTTCTTCAAATATTATGTTACAAGATAGCTACTGGTTTATAGCGTTTTACATAACATTAGAAACATGCCACCCCATCACTTGACTCTACAGAGACAATAGGCAGAGAAAAATGTTGAGCACTGCAGAGTTTGCTACAAAGAGCGACAATTGCTACATTGAAATAACATGCACAACATATCTAGAAAAGTGAGGTCTAAGAAATTTATAAGTATGAGTATTCTGTCAGTATCATTCATCTTTAAAAAAAAAAAAAAAAAAATAAGAGACTTTCTAAAACAAAAATTACTACTAATAGAAGTAATAACGCTTGCTATACTAAACTGAACTAAGTAAGTATATTTGAAACTGTAGTTTGTGCTTTTAATAATAATAAATTCTGTACAAGATTAAAATGAATTAAATTTGTAAAGAATACACTAATACAATATTATAATAAAAGTTAAGATAAGCAGAAGTCTTTATTATTTTTATAATAGATTAAGATCTACTTAATATGTCCAGAACATAAATTTTGAAAAATTATTTGCAGTACTTGTCATGCAAATAATTTTTAATTATAATAAAAAATACTATATTATAATTCAAAAATTAGTATTAAATTATTTTTTAATGAAATTATGTATTATCTATCTTAAAAATATATTCCAAATGAGAACAAATGTCATTAATAACAAAACTGTATAAAAACATTATTGGAATGGTTAAATAAACTTATTTTTTAATCTAATACATTCTAATATTAGAAAAAAAAATGGTATTTTTTAAGACTTTCCATGAAGACTCTGTTAAGATTAAAATAAAAATAACAATATAATATATTGGAAAATTAAGAAATATAACAAATTATCAGAAATGAATGAACTGACAGACACTCAAAATAACAAGAATGTGCCACATCCTTATCTTTCACACCACTTCAAATAAATTTTTGAAATATACATTATATATAAAATCTTCATCTATATAAAAAAAATAACTAAAATTTTAAACTTTTTTATTGACAAATCATTATACCTTTAATATCATTAAGCATTAATTAAATTCTGTCACAACTCAATATTTAGAGTTAGTGTAGTTCAAGACAATAAAAACTGGTTGGCATAATTCTTTAAATTAATATTTTTCACAATAGATGGCAGCACCAAATATATTTCCAGCTTAAATGGTGAGTAATACCCTCGATAGATGGCAGCACTGGAAAGATTCCGGCGTACTACATAATCCATTTTCAGTTTTATACCTTGTTTCAGTGGTGCGTTGGAAGCTACACTAAAAATTTTTAGAACTGCATATAAACCTATAACTTACAGGAAAGAAGCCTGCTGGAGCCATAGGACCACCTGGCATACCATCATTTGGCGGAATTTGACCTAGCGGACTCGGCGCTGTGGGATTCTATAGAAAATAAAAAAAAGAAGTGTAAGAAAAAACAAACTTTAACAATGAAAACAAATTTAATTCAATTTCTTAACAGTTTTTATTTAATTTTTGGTCAATAACTTTCCACCTTTTATTAATAGATTTGATTTTTATTGAAACTTTAACTTTTAATGCAAATTAACATTTTTCGAAAAGTTATAAATATAACAAATAAACCTTAAAAATAATATATTTATCACATCAACAACACTTCCAAGAAGAAATTGTTTATGAGAAAAATAAAGATGTTTTACATACCTTTTCGATTGAAATTTTAAAAAAAAAAATCATAATTCACTACAATATTTAATAAAAAAAAAATTTTGTGGGAATTTTTTTGTATATTCTGAAATACTTTTTAAATTATCCAAATAAAATATTTAAATCATACAATTTTTTTTTTACAACTACATAATACTTTACAATCATACAACTTTTAAGCAATTTTATAATTTTTGAAGAGCAATACATAATTGTATGCTTAATTACACTTTTCTATTAGAGACAAAAATATTGATAAATGGATAATAGATTGTTTACTTAATACGAGATTAGCATCATAATTTTTTTAACCTCTTAAAACAATTGATGTTAGTAACTACCAATTATCTTTATTATAACATACATTTCATGAAAAAGAAATTGCTTTATATTACTGATATCAATTCAACAAAGACATAAAAAACAAAAGTTGAAATGATAATACATATATATTTTAGATATGATTTTAAAAAATGGCAACAAGAAAAGGCTGCATTTATAAAAAATTAATTTTGGGGTTAGGTAGGGTTGTTTTTGTAAAGAGTTATTATTTGTTATGTAGTATTGACATTTAAAGAAACATACATTTTTTTTTAGTAGTGTAATAAATAGTTGAATTAGTAAATTGTATAAAAGGTAGTATATTTGAAAAATTGCTGGAAGCATTGAGCATATTAATTTACTCAGAACTTAGTTTCAGCAAAAGAAATGCAACATATTTTCAACTTAAAATCTTTGTAACAAAGAGGGTAAACAAAAGAGAAGAAACATAAGTGCCCCCTGCATACGAGGTTATATTCCATTTAACTTGCATGATTTCTATTAATTCTGTTATGCAGAGACAATGAGACCATTATGGAAATTTATATTTGAATAAAAGTTTCAAACTAAGATATTATCATGGCAAACATCATGAGTTTTTAAATAAAATTTACTTCTTAATGTCTTTAAAAGGTTTAAAAGAAAAATCAACCTTAAAGTTTCAGTAATAAATTCATTGTCGTCAGGCTGGATGGAAACTATTTTCCAAAATGTATAAACGGAAACATTTAAAAGAAAAATCAGCCAAAAAAGGGGTTTAAAAAAAAAAAAAAAATCAGCCAAAAAAAGTTTTAAAAGAAAAATTCAGCCAAAAAGGTTTAAAAGAAAAATAAACTAAAAAGGTTAAAATGAAAAATCAACAAAAAACTTTCAGCAATCGATTCCTTGTCGTCAAGCTGGATAAAAACTATTTTCCAAATGTATAAACGAAAACAATAATAATTATATTTAATAAACATCAAAAAGAAAGCATTTCTTACAATGGAGGTTACGTTTAAAACATTGAAATATACTCTCCGACCCACGTTGTCAATTCAATAACGGATTTAGAGATAACTAATACTGTAAATAACTTCACATAGGACAATCAATAAGATTATCAAACGATACAATGAACGTATAACTTTGTCATTAAAAACATTTCTAAAATACATAGTAAATACATTTAACAGTATAAAAAAAGAAAAAAACTCCAATGTAATCTTCATTTCAATTATATCACAGACGCTTGCAATGAAGAAAAAATAAAATAAAATATATGTGTCGCAATTCGATATCTAAAAAACGGGAATTCATTCAGCCACTTCTGAAAACACGCGAACGTTTCGAAAGTTTGCATTTCCTCGTTCGCGCTCTGAAAACCGGAGGAACTAATGCACCGTTGGCGAAGAGGGCGGAGCGCCAGCGATCGGAAGAGCCGTCGACTTTCGGGGGAGGTGCGCTTTCCCAACGGCAAGGACGTCTACGTGTTGTGAGTCGCCAACTGTATATGTGGCAACATTTATCGCTCTTTTGGCGACAAAGCGCTAATTTATTCAGATTTAAATATTTAACACACGATGGTTTCCAAAGTCTACGGTATACAGCTAAGAATGTCAATAAAATGCTGACCTATCTATTCATAAAAATTAATGATTCAAAATGAGAATTTTTCTAATATATATTAATTGTTCTTAACAAAATTACATTAAATATTTTAAGAACATGATAAAACTTTAAAGATTATACGAAAATTTTATATAAATTTTTTCTAGACATATTAGAACATTTTTTACATATTAGTAAACATCAAGTTCGTTTAATCAAACGTTTTAAGTTATCATCGTAAAATTTGCGTATTGGAAACAATTTTTAAAAAAAATCAAATTAGCTATCCAAAGTACACGGTTCTCAACATTCACTGATTTGTATTATAAATCGATTTCACTAATAAGTGCTGCATTATAAATAAATCTCACTAATAAGCATTGTAGCATAAATATATCTAACTAATAAGCATAGTACATAAGCGCTGTCAGTACGTATTATAAATATATATATCACTAATAAACATTGCATTATAAATATATTTCACTATAAGATCAGTAATAAGCAATATATTATAAAACGATCTCACTAATAAGCATTGTATTATAAATATTTATCTCACTAACAAACATTATTATAAATCGATTTCATTAATAAGCATTGTATTATAAATGCATTTCACTAATAAGTACTTGAATTATAAATCGATTTCACTAATTTGTATTACAAATAGAGTTCACTAATTTGTATTACAAATAGAGTTCACTAATTTGTATTATAAACAGATTTCACTAATTTGTATTATAAACAGATTTCACTAATTTGTATTATAAACAGATTTCACTAATACGCATTGTATTATAAGCAGATTTTACTAATAAGCATCATATTACAAATAGAACTCACTAATTAGCATTGTAATATAAATAGATCTCATTAACAAGCATTGTAATATAAATAGATCTCACTAACAAGCACTGTATTATAAATAGATCTCACTAACAAGCACTGTATTATAAATGGCTCTCACTAACAAGCACTGTATTATAAATGGCTCTCACTAATAAGCATATTATCTGTGTAAGTTTAATTGTTCTGTACGATATTTGTAAACATTTTAAAATACCCAAGACCCTGTTAACAAACAACAGTTGGCAAACAGAAATTACTAGTTCGAAAAGCAACAGTTGTCAGTACGTAGAGATACGATTTCTCTCTCAGATTCAGAAAAAAAAAATCTTTGTTAAACCGATCCATAGCCGTACCCGTAACGAGCAAGGAGAGAAACAGAGAGCGATCTATCACCATGGCAACGAGTCGTGCGATGCGAGAAAGTTACAAAATGGGAACTGATAAGGGGAAAACTCGAGAAAGTGAGGGGAACACTAAACGTGCGGGCAAAAATGACGAGGAGGGACCAGGAGTCAATAAATCACGCGTTTCTAAAAAAATCTTCCACCCATTTTCGTCAGGTGAAAACGAACTACGGTTCCACGGTGTCAAGGGATCTGCGGTAGCTAAGTTTCCCTTTCAATCATATCACTTGCCATGTTGAGTTTTAACCGTGCTGGAAAGTTTTAAATTCAAATAGCTGTGAGTTGAGTAACAAAGTATATGAAGTTTATATATTTCAGAATGAATGGTACATTACGATTATATAATGAATACTTAGATCAAAGACATATTTCTAAAATTAAAAATTTGCGAATGATATGAATAAGTATGCCTCTTCTAGATTACTGGTATGGGCCAATATCAATCAGTTCAAAGTTGTTGTGTCCTTGTTTTTTTATCCCGGCTTGGTTTTGCGAGAGCCTTCGGGCAGGTCGCTCATAACTACTTGAACTATCCCGGCTTGGTTACATCTAAGAAAGTCCAAGAACCCGTATGGATTCATGGTTGAAAGGAAAGGGACAGCTTCTGCTGTAGTAGAGCACCCGCAGGTAGAAGTTTGGCTTGGCTCCATGACGCTCTTACATTCATATGAGACCGCGACCTACGCCTCCGAACCACTATTGCACCACAACACTGTGCCTAGAGCTGAGTTGGCCCTATACAGTTTGGGAATGATGTGAGTGAGAGAAGTCTCACTGGGCTCTGTGACGCTCTACGGGCATATGAGACCGGGACCTACGGCTTAAAGTGGATTCCGAACCACTACAAACATCCACGGCACCGCCGGGACTCGAATCCGACACCTTTGACTCCGAGCTCCAGAGCGCTAGTCACTCGGCCATCAGGTTCCGCATTGTGTTATAAATAGATCACACTAATAAGCATTGTATTACAAATAGATCTCACTAATAAGCATTGTATTACAAATAGATCTCACTAATAAGCATTGTATTATAAATAGATCTCACTAATAAGCATTGTATTATAAATAGATCTCACTAATAAGCATTGTATTATAAATAGATCTCACTAATAAGCATTGTATTATAAATAGATAGCACTAATAAGCATTGTATTATAAATAGATAGCACTAATAAGCATTGTATTATAAATAGATAGCACTAATAAGCATTGTATTACAAATAGATCCAAAGTTCAATCGATAAGTATTGTTCAAATTAAATCGATCTCAATAGTTCAATAAATAATAGTTCGTGAACAGAAATTATTAGTTTAAACAGCAACAGTTGTGAGTACGTAAAGATGCGTTTTCTCTCTCAGATTCAGAAAAAAATCTTTCTTTAAACCGATCCATAGCCGTACCCGTAACGAGCAAGGAGAGAGAGCGATCTATCACCATGGCAACGAGTCGTGCGATGCGAGAAAAGTTACGAAATGGGAACTGATAAGGGGAAAACTCGCGAAAGTGAGGGGAACTCTAAACGTGCGGGAAAGAATGATGAGGAGGCGGAGAGGGACCGCGAGTCAATAAATCACGCGTTTTTAAAAAAAAATTTCCATCCATTTTGGTCAGGTGAAAACGAACTACGGCTCAACGGTGTCGAGGGATTTGCGGTTTCCCTTTCAATCACCGCTTCGCTATGTTAACGGTGAAAGGAGAAGTTTTGGAAAGTTTTAAAATTAAGCAGCTGTAAAGTTCAGTAACAAAGTATATGAAATTTATATACAAAGTAATTATAATTAAAGTCCCACTTTCAAAACTCGTCGCAATGAATTCAAATTTGAACTGAAGATACTTGGAAGAAGGGGGAAACGGTATGGCATCGAAAAAAATTCCACCGATTTTTCCCATCCAATTTGGTATGACCTTGCCGTGATTGATGGGCTTTCCACTAACAAACTGTTGAATGACTTGGAAATCACTTTTTCCATCAAAAAAACACTCAAGCACATTGAACACTACATTTATTTTAATGTGCAACTCATGCCAAATACGTAGTAATTTTGATTCAAAATATTACCGGCAACCGAATTCACTTTCTTTAGGCCGCTTACAGCGCTATCTATTAATACACTTTGAAACGTTTTTGATGCCGTACGGTTTGCCCCCTTCTTCAAGTATCTTCAGTTCAAATTTGAACTCATTGTGACAAGTGGTTCTTTTTTTTTTTTTTTTTTTTTTTTTTTTTTTTTTTTACAGCATTTTTAAAATGAGTTTTAAAAAAAAAAAAAACTAGGTAAAGTTTTGAAAATACTTTAATTATAATCACCCTGCATTTCAGAATGCATGATATATTTCAATTATATAATGGATACTTAAATCAAAGACATATTTCTAAAATTAAAAAAAAAAATTAATGCTTTGAATAAGCATGTCTGTTCTAAATAACTGGTATGTGTCAACACATCAATCTGTTCAAAGTACTTATATTCGCCCTTTAACTTTAACAAATTTGTTCCTATAGGTAACGGGGAGAGGGTCCGGGACTAATTAGTCTAAAGCAGGGGTCGCCAACTTGCGGCCGCCTTGAACAATTTTTCTGTCCGTGTGATTACACCCACACTTTTACAAAATATATTTATTTTCTAATGGCCAAGGTAGTGAAAAATAATGTATTAAAAAAATACATTATGTGTGCATCCATATATTCAAAAATTAACTGTCGAAATTAGTTGTCTAATTCGGAGTTAGACAAATACAACAAAGTTTTTGAAACATATTCATATCTCTTTCATGTTGAAATTGAGTCGACCTCAGAATATCTCCAAATATACAAAACAAGCTCAAACATAATAGACGCAACACCCATTACGATGTGCAAATACCCAAATTGCGATTGATTTGCAAAAGTTAAGTGAAAGAGTGGAGACACAAATATCGCACTAGTGAAATAAATATTTTTTAATGATTTCATTTTTTTTATTTCGTTTATATTTCATTTTGTTATATATTTCTTTACAGTGTGCGTTTAGTATCATTATTATTATATTATCTATGTTTACATGTCACGAATAATAGTAAACACAAAAATAATAACTCATTATGTTTCCATTTTTCACTCCAAAAAATGTCTACAGTGGTGTCTAAATCTAATAGGGGAATATATAATTTTATAGGCGGCCTGCGAAGTTAGGATGCATTTCCAAAGTGGCGCGCGATATCATTTGGGTTGGCCACCCCTGTCTTAGTCAAAAAAGAATTGTATTATTATTAAATAGGAAATTATCTGTGATATTACTGAAGTTGATATCTTTGCTTAACAACAAATGTCCCATCGATAAATGATTTCCACAACAAAAACAGTACTTACACGTTTCATTCTAAACTAATGAAACTTAAAACATTAAAACAACAAAATCTACGAATTTATCACTAAACTTTATAATACAAGTATCACCTAGATGTCACCTAATATATTTCTAACTGAAAAACCATAGGCAGAATCAAGAAACAAACATACAAGAATTAAAAATAAAAACCGGAATAATTTTCAGGAATAATGAGCGAAGCCCTTGAAGAGAGCTTGTGCATACGGATCACTGGTAGGTAGGGAGGGAAAAAGGAGAAAAATTCAGACGAGGTGAATCTGCCAATAGAGCTGGCAGGGTGCCATCTTCCACGGGCACCTATTTACCACGAGGATTACGTCTATAAAATATGGAGGATGTGGGGGTGCGAGGACGGGCGTGTGGATGTGTGCATGCATCAACGATAAGGCGAACCAGGTAGGATCGATGGGGGAAAAAATCGATGGCAGAGTTTACCACCTTCGGAAGATAACGGTAGATTGTATGCCGGATAAATGAAAATGAAGCCTCAAAAGTGCACGTACCTGCTTTCAACTGCACAAAAGATGTCATTTTATATAAAACTTGCAAATATTCTGTGGACGCATCAAAATATGGCTTTGGTAGTTGGATAAATGGCAAAAAATCTATGCGCCGATAGATTTTAAAATGTTATATATAAAATATCAATCTTTTTAGATTTGCTCTTCTTTTTTCACTTAACAATAAAAAACTTAATTAAAAAAACATTGGATATAATATTAAAATTAATGTCATAATGGATCTTTAAATATTGGATGTTATTTATTTAATAGCGGTAACATACAAATAGCAAAATTAATTTGAAATAAAGCGACACTATTATTAATAATATAGCTTAAAAATGTTAATCTCAAGAACTTTAATTTCATTACATGACAGGGCAAGGTAGGCTATTAGGATAGACTACGATTAAAAGCGTAAGAATGTTAGGTACAAATGTTTTATTTTTATTACTTCACTTAATAAATTTAAGTATTCAAAACTAAAAAGAATAGCATTTTAAAAGCAATTTTTTTTCAAGTCGTTATAATATTAGATAGCTTTTTTTTTTTCAAAATTTTTGTAGAATATTTGGTAGTGATTTTGAGTTAAAGAATTGTACTCAAATTAATCGCTTTTGCTTCTTCATAAACTTATAATAATTTATAATAGGTTAGGTTAGTCGCTCTATGGTCAATTTGTGCATATTTTATGCTAATTAGTCCACATCACTGTGCCTAAAGCTGAGTTGCCCCTTTACAGTTTGGGAATGATGTGAGTGAAAAGTCTGACTGGGCTCTGTGACGCTCTACACCTTAAAGGGGATTCCGAACCACTACAAACATCTATGGCATCGCCGGAATTCGAACGCGAAACTTGTGGTACCGACCCCCAGAGCGCTAGTCAATTGGCCTTCAGGCCGCATAGGCAATAGGTAAATATGTGTTATAAATAATTTTATTTCAGTGCATAATGTGTAGATAGATATTAATTAATTTAATTTATATCAAATCTAGTATATTCTTTATTCTATCTATTTTTGAAAAATATAACTTTCATGTAGCTTTATGCTTTTAAATCATTAAAAAATGAGTTAAAATTTCATTTTAAAAATCAATTCATTCATAAATTAACTAAAAATCACATATTTTAATAACAACGTGTTAAGTGGACATATTTAATCTGAATGCACAACTTAAAAACTACTTGTTTATAGAAATAAAATAGTTCCAGAATCGATTAAAAATTTATTCGCCATTCGAAATACGCCATTTATTCGCTACAAAACACAATGTACACAACACATTTGTTGATGATCCCCATCGTTGTTGATATTTGTTTTAACACTATCCCTAGCGAACAATTTCTTTTAAGGGTGGCAAAACAAATGTCAAAATCTGTCATCTTTCACAATTCACTAGCAGGCGAAAAAGAAGTAGTTGTTAGAAAGTAGTGAAAAGATGCCGTCAAATCTGTCAGCAGAGACCCAGAAGGTCACGTGGGGGGATGGGGTGGAGAGGAATCAACAAATAAATCATTCGCCACAAGAAAAGGACGTGAGGCCGACAACGTGAAGTTGATGCAACAAACAACAGAACAGAGGTCAAACCGCTTTCGCTCAATTGACGGAATCAGAATTCTGGATGCATCTCGCAATGGTGTCCTGGAGAGTCCAACTCCTTTTTTCTCAAAGCGTACGAATTGTGGTTAAGGAAAATATGAGATATGTTTAAGGAGTGTAATTTTTATCGAACTGCAATTCATAAATCCCAGTAGTAATTTTTATTTGCAATAAAATGCTTATCTTTTAAAAACGTTTTTACATTTATATGATATTCATTTTAATATTCATTTTATTCGCTTCCATTCATTAATTTAAATCTGATAATTGATGATATATATTAAAATATATATTGCAAATTATACAAGATGATATTTTAAGATAATTGATGATATATAATTGATAATATAATTAGATTTATTTAAGAAGATGACTTTTTTTTATTATTATTTAAAAAGATTTATTATTAAAAGATGACTTTTTTATTTTTTTTTAAAAATTTTTATTAAAATTAGATTTTTTTTTTTTTTTTTTTTTTTTTTTTAAATATTTAAATGTGCAATCCTTAATGAACAAGAAAAAATTATAGAATTGATGTTTTTGAATACTCTATTCGCTGTAGAAAATATTGCATTATAAATCTAAATTAATAAACATTTTCTGAGATATTATTAACAAACGATTATCAGTTAGCACGCGCAATATTATATACAATCGTCATCAGTGACGTAACAGTCCCATGGTGGGCCAAGGCCGTCCGCCTACTGGCAGATTTCGAGACATGAGATAGTTTTCTTTTTTACGGGGTAGTATTGTTAGCCGTACGCCTAACGCTCTACAGACATATTAAACCGGAACCTATGGTTTAGAGTGGATTATAAATCACTACACTAATCCGTGGCACCGCCGAGATTCGAACCCGAAACCTGTGTCGCTGAGAACCAGAGCCATCAGACACTTTAGTACATACAACACTTTCAATAATAGTGTGTGTATGTGTGTGTGTGTGTGTGTACGTTAATTCATTTCTTCATTTAGAAACTGATGAAATATTTAAAACAATGTAAATATTTTATCCGTTTTATAAGTATATCCCTGTACAAAGTGTAAATAAAGTAAAATAAATGCTTAAAGCGATAAAAAAAGAACATCATACAAAAGAAATTTGAACCATCGAGCAACCTAAAAAACCATTTGACCATTTGAAATCATTCTTTTACATTATTTGAAAGAATGACGCCTGCTGGTTTTAATAACCAAAGCATTCAAAATACAGGGAGTTTGGTTTGTCGTTCTACGGTCATCTTGTGCACATTTTAGGCTAAACAGACCGGGACCTACAGTTTAAAGTGGATTCCACTACAAACATCCATGGCACCGCCGGGACTTGAACCCGAAACCTGTGGAACCGAGCGCCAGAGCGTTAGCCACTCGGTCATTCAGGCCCCAAAATACAGGGAGCTCAAGATAAACATCGAACTCCTTATTTCGTTTGTACTTGAGTGTGGCACACTGAGATTAAAAATATTTATAAACGTCGATGTCGAAGCCATGTCATAGCATCTTACTGGGTGGACCACGCCATGCAGTCTAGAATTATTTGAATATAATTTTTTTTATTAAAATCTTATTTAGAGAAAAAAATAATGAAAAAAGAAAGCGAACATCACTGACACACACACAAAAAAAAATATCAAAGGTTTAAATTCCTGCATCATATGCTTGGCTTCAAATTATATTTGGCACAGTTATATTCATATTATATTTGTAATTGTTTACTTATCAGTACCTTTATTTAAAATAATTTTATTCGCTGTTTCCGGCTGATCAACATTTATTAATATTAAATAATCTGACAGAGCGCATTACGTATATCTTAAGTAAATGACTATGTCATGCAAGTATTTATAACGTTACTACAAAACCTGCGGCCAACGGCCGTACCATGCTGAATATACCGGTTCTCGTTAGATCACCGAAGTTAAGCATCATTGGGCGCGGTCAGTACTTGGGTGGGTGATCACCTGGGAACACTGCGTGCCGTTGGCAATTTTGGGACCTGAATGGTGGCCGAGTGTCTAGCGCTCTGGCGCTCGGTGCCACAGGTTTCGGGTTCGAATCCCGGCGGTGCCATGGATTTTCGGAATCCACTTTAAGCCGTAGGTCCCGGTCTTCTATGACTGTAAGAGCGTCGCGGAGCAAAAGTCAGGCTTCTACCTACGGGTGCTCCATCACAACAGAAGCTGCTTCCTTCCCCTTCAATCATGAGTCCATATGGGCTTGTGGGCTTGGCCAGCTAAGTGGGATAAGAAACAACAACAACAAAACCTGCATATGTGCAAACATTTTCAAATTAAGTCTGACGTTAGAAATAAACTGAAATTTATACATATTTAACTATTAGCTTTACTGATCAACCCGAATTTAACTTCTACAAATGCTGACGACATTTAGGAACAATTGCAGTCCAGATAATAATCTAAAATCTATTTCGCAATAAATCAGGGAGTCACCATGTCCGCACTCGTAAAAGAAATCGTTTAACTACATGGTTTAAAAAAAAAAAAAAAATAGAGCATATGCATTGTTAGTTGCGACAAAAAAATAATTTTTAAGGATTGTTTTAAAATCTTTTGTAAAATCATCAAATATTTGTTAAGTAATAGTGATGAAGATTAAGCTTTATATTAAAATAATTGCAAAATTTGTGTAGGTGTGGCAGATATCATCACGAGAAATTTTGAAAAATTTATTAAGAATGCATATTAGGAAATGTTATTTTATTTAAGTTCTAAATTCCCTTTACAAAATCAAATTAAGATTTTTTAAATAAATTAATATTTTTAAAACAAATATTTTCTTTTTTTTTTAAATATAAATCTGCTAATGTAAAAATAGTTACATAATTTTGAATGGTAATTCCGAATATATCAATATTTTTTTCTATTATGAATAATATTCCTGTTAGAATTGCACTATTAATCAGCAATGATCCTGAATTGATATATGAAAAAATAATTTAATACACAAACATAATAATAATAAATAAATAAAACTTTCTAAAATAACAATCAATCCTGCCACATCAGCTGCGTTTTTGATAGTGCTGCCATCTATCGGTCAATGTTTAAGAACTTGTAATTTTATAGTAATCAGTAAATTTAATTCCTTGAAATAATATGCCATTATTATTTTATTTACCTTCGAATAAAATAGCAGTATGATGTCATCACAATCAGAAAAAAAAATACATTTAAATAAAAAATGTGAAGTAAATTGTACTTAAATTTAAAAACAGCAATTCGTAACGAAATAAAAAAAAAAAATTATAATTGTACTTAAATAATAAAGAAAGACATGATGACAATTTAGAAGAAAAATTCTTCACTTACATCGTAATCTATTTAAAAATGCTTTTACAAATTAAATTTAAATATCATGATACAATTTTGCACCATAGTTACAAATGTTTAAGAAAAGTTCATTGATTTGATTTATACGTAATTAAAAAAAAAATCAACCAAATGAAATTTGACAGCTAGATAAAAGTATCTTATAACGATATCAAAATAATGAAAATATTGAATATTATGACGTTGGTATTAACAAAATTATATACTTCAGTCGTTTTGAATTAGACCGTTTCGAAAAAAACTGTAAGTAGAATAGCTTTTTTTCTTTCTGGTTTTTCACAGCAGCACGTGCGAAATAAGGTCTCGGTCGAGTGACGGCGTCACATCCGGTCTCCGGAAGTGACCGGAGACTCTCAATACGAAGGGGGAGGAAAGAAAACTAGCGGAAAGAGTTTGGGCGCATGCGCACAAGGGCATGCTTGGAAAAAGACAATGACTTCGTAACCGATACGGCAGAGGAAACCCAGAAGGCATAAACCCAATCGAAACGTTTTACATGAGAACCATATGCTACTGGAACAACAGATGTATCTTTTGTTTTGTTTAATAAATTTATTTTTTAATTAAATTTATGAGTGATTTTTACCGAGGCAGCAAAAAAAGCAATTGCACTAAAAATTAAATTTTTAATCCAATAGGTACGATACAAGAAATGCAAACACATATGCTGCCTCTAAATTATCCCTATCATAAATACAGGGATTATCAAATATAACTTTCAATAAATACTACTGTGTCCAAAAAGTAAGACCCATTGTCAATTTAAAATTCCCGGGGCTTATGGAATTTCAATTTTTTTTCTTTCTTATTGCTTAGGTTTCTTGTACTGTGCTTGACATCTGTATGAAATTTCACGTCAAAATATTCATTAGTGATTGAGTTACGCATGGCTTTGCGAGACGCTAGAACCGATTCCGGAGATTTTTGAAATGTCTCTTCAATACACTCAAAACAGTGTCCCCGGAGTGGTCTTTTGAGTTTAGGGAATAGCCAGAAGTAGCACGATGCTAAATTAGGTGAATAAGGTGATTGTGAAACGATATAGGTTTCATTTTTGACGTAAAAGTCACGAAGAATCAATGCAGTGTGAGCTGGCGTATTCTGTGTTTTCGGTACCAATCGAGATTTGACGCGTTTGAGGCCCAAAACATCGTTTAAAATGGAATTTTGAAATTCCGACATCATCAGCAAGGTCTCAAATTGTAAATCGACGGTTTGCAAGCACCAAATTTTTAATTTTTTGGGCGTGAGCTTCGTCGGTTGAGGTTGAGGATCGACCAGAGGGCTCTTCGTCTTCAACGCGTTTTCTACCTTCTTTGAACTGTTTATACCACTTCTAAACATTTCTTTCCGATATAGAAATTTTCACCGACTGCCTTCTGCAGCATTCTCTACGTTTCCGCAAACAAAATTTACTGCAAGTTTTGCACTCAATTAATTCAGGCATCGCCGGAATCAGTTTTAGCGTCTCACAAAGCCAAGCAAGTGTAACTCAAACAGTAATGAATATTTTGAAGTGAGATTTCATACAGATGTCAAGCATTGTACCAGAAACCTAAACAATAAGAGAGAAAAAAAATTGAAATTCCATAAGCCCCAGGAATTTTAAATTGGCCTTACTTTTTGGACACAGTAGTAATAATAATAATAATAAACACCACGAGAAAATTTGAAATATCCAATTTTAAACTGAAGAACATTTACAGATCGGTTTGGTTTGTCGCTCTACGTTCATTTTATGCATACTTCAGGCTAACCAGACCGGGACCTACAGTTTATCTTGAGTTCCGAACTACTCAGAAACATCCATGCCAACACCAGGATTCGAAGCTGAAGCCTGTGGTACCAACGACCAGAGCTCTATCTAATTGCCTATCAGGCCTCGAACATTTACAGAATCCGTATTTATTACAGATATAAAAACATTGAGTATCATACTAAAATGAACTAGTACAAAAATACAAAAATTCCTTCTATATCTCTTAAATTTTCAAAAGAAACGCGTTCTTAACTAACAGCGTATTTTTTTTTATTTTATTAACTTTTACCGATACTTCCAAAAAGCACAGATCGTACGCAGCAGCAGCGTGTAATCCACTCAGAGAAATAGTTTTTCACTATTCCCCCCTTAAAAGTTTCCACATATTATTCCAGATTCAGCAAATTATGAAGACTGAAACTTCGTGTGTGATTTCTAATTAGACAGAAGATATGTCTATAAAAAATCATAGTTAATAAAAGTTTTAAGTTTAAACCACACTCGAATTTTGTGTATCCATATATTAAACACCTACTGTAACCGATTCCCCCCCCTTCATTAACGCACCAGAATAAAAAAAAACGGCCACCTTGACGGCTTTTGGGTACGAAGGGCAACCACCCGCTATACGCATCCCCGGCAGGAGAGGCGTTGTCCTCTGTGACCTTCAGAATATAAAACAATTTGAGCCCGCTGCAGAGAGGGGACGCGCTACCCTCCCTCTTTCTCAATACCTATCCCACCCTTTCCACACGACCTTGGAATCTTCTGGCGGCACTATTTTTTTTCTTTTTCTTTTTTACACATATTGGCGGGATTTTAGCAAACCGAATTAATTCTGAAATTATCAGTAGAAAACTTTTCAATTTATTCATTTGAACTAAAGCAGAATATGGCGATAAACGAATAATGATAGTAACATTTGCTTTTCAATATATAATGAGTTTACAAGGAAGAGTTGATGAGTTATAATGCGGATAGTAATAATATAATAGGGAGTTTTTGCATACCGTAAGTTAGTTACCGTAGGACGTCCATTAGCTTTTTTCTCCCTAGCGCGCATGGTCAGTTTCCTATGAGCATGCGCGCTAGGGAGAAAAATGCTAACGGACGTCCTACGGTAACTAACTTACGGTATGCAAAAACTCCTTAATATTGCAACAATTTCAAAAATAACGTATTTTGTACTTCCCCATAATTTTAATAAACTGACAGAAAATTTTTCAATTTCTTCATTTGAACTAAAGTAGATTATAAAAATAATGACAGCAGTAACATTTGTTTTTCAATACGTAATGATTTTATTAAAAGGAAGAGTTGATAAGTTACAATGCGGATAGTAATAATATAATACTGTAACAATTTTAGAAATATTGTATTTTGTACTTCTTCATAATTTTAATTTATAATCGGAGGTATTTAAATATTAAGGCATAAAATAATATCAAAGCAAAAAATAACATAAATATAGCATATATGATATATTTTATGATGATATATTAGATATTATTTTATGATAATTGCTGAGGAGCAATTATCATAAAATAATATCAAATCACAATGCAAATCAACAACAAAAAAAATTTCATATTTTAGAGTTTGAGTAGACAAATAATTTAAAACTGCAAAATATCTTAGTTTGTTCCATTGTAACTTCGAATGAGTTATAACGAACCTAATGGAAATATTATAAAATATGGAGAAATATTTGCTATAAAAACCATTTAAATTACTAAGTTAAAAAATTTTTGCAGCTCTTTAAAATACGTTACGAAGAAATAAGATTTAAATCATTACTTAACCACAATTATAGTTCATATTATGTATTTAAGATCTAACAACATTTTAAAAAATAAGAAAATAACAAAATATTATGCAAGATTAATTATTAATATCGAGATATATTTTCTATAAAAACTATTTAAATTACTAAAAAAAATTTCCAGCTTTATAAACATGTTACGAATAAATAAGATTTAAACAATTACTTAACCATAATTACGCCTCATATTATATATTTAAAATATAACAACATTAATAATATAAGAAATCATAATTAATATTATGCACGATTAATTAATTAATATTAAATGGCCACTGAACTCAATAATTATAATATAGGCTGTGCAAGTTCTGCAATCTCTATTACTACAGCATTTGTTTCTACATTTCGTCCCTAGATGGCGCTACAGTCAGACAGAAATCGACTACCGGAGCACGTGGTTTTTCGGATGAAATAGTTCTCTGCCTTGCCCTTTTTTTTCCCCGCTCTACCCCTTTTCTTTCAGTTTCAGTTTAGGAAGCGGAGGGGAAGGAGTCAAGGCATTTATGGGTAATATCACGCTTTTTGGGAAGACAATGCAGGACTCTTGGTATATATTGGTAGTAATTTTATACTATCAATAAAAAATAATAGTTGTTGATCTGGTAATAAAGTTTTCATTTGCAAATAATGACAAACATTATGAAGTATTAAAATAGAAACATATATTAATTTTCCATAACATTTAGAATCAAATAGAGAAATATAAAGTTAATAGAATCATATATTATTAAAACTATATTTCCTTTAAGATATTTAATAATATATATATAAATATATTTCGGAAAATATTGGGAAGTTAGATATTCTATATTATCTATCTTAACTATTTTATCTACTAATTTTTTATTATAATAAAAAGAAAATATTTGTATGCAGGTATACTTAAAACTTAATTTTATTAGAAATTGTGACATTTTAAATTTTCGGGAGAAATCAAAAAGAAATTTTTCTATTATGATATTGAATAAGTATTGATTTTTTTTAATTCAATACCACAATTTTCACATATTCACACTGTATATCACAATACCACAATTTTTTAATATTTTTAATCGAATTTTTTTGTTATGTATTCAATTAAGTAATATTTAAATTGTTATGCGATACCTCTGATATACTAATTTAATTAAATCACAATATGGCCACACTTAAATATGCATTATTAATGTAATTATGAGAATGAAAATTTTAAATAAATTTAGCATAAAAATTTTACTCATATGACATTTTTTAGACGTTTTTCTTACTCTATTCAAAAGAAGAAGAAAAAATTAAGGTCATAAAATGCTAAGAAACATATAATGCAATTAAGACTTAATGTGATCTTTTAGTCTTAAAAAAAGTTACATGTTAAATATGAACGCATTCATAAGACAACATTAGTGAAAATTACCTTAAATTCCCCGATTTGATGTTTGGTTCGTCGCTCTACGGTCATTTTGTGCACATTTTAGGCTAATTAGACCGGAACCTACAGTTTAACGTGGATTCCCAACCACTAACAAATATCTATGACACAGTCAGGATTCGAATCTGGAGCCTGCGTTAACCAAAGGCCAGATCGCTATCCAATATGACATATAACATTTAATAATAAGTTTTACTTTTTTTTTTTCACTTTTATTTGGTTATTAAAGTGTTTTATGTTTTTATTAATTTGGGAATTAATTTCAATTAATGATTTCTTTGAAGAAAAATCGATTAAAAGAAAATCTTAAAAATCTTACTGAGTATTAACATAATTTATTATTATTTTTTTTTTAAAAATCATATCTTTTATTGCATTTTACGTTAAAAAAAAAAAGGTAATTTAGAGAGAGAGATATACGGATTTTTTTTTCCCTTGTTATTTATTTATAAAAGAACCTGAAGCCCGTGGTACCGATTTGATAGGATTTTGTGATAAAATAATATCGTTGATCACTATAATTAACGCATGTTTCTGTTTTGAATCAGTTCTATATTTTTTTGTTATCAGATTTTAATATAATCTGAAAATTTGAGAATCTTTGTGGGCATTTAATTTTTCTATTTCTAAAAACAAGTTTTGATAATTTTATGATTCTTCCAAAATTTATGAATTATGAATTATGTAAATTGCATGAATATGTATGAATTAAAAATATATGAAATTATATAAAATTTAAATATATATATATATATACAAACGATTTTTTGAATGTCAAAGGTGAAGACGCAAATAAAAATATCGTTATTTTTAAGAAATGATCAAGGTTTGGATGGAAAGACTTTAATATACTTTTTTTTTTCTTTCTAGTGCAGCTGGCAAACACTTAGACAGCTTGGTCATGGATGCCTTAAGGCAAGCGCTGCACCGATGTTACTCACTTTGCATTAACCAGGGGAAGCGTGTAACTTGAAGATAAGCCACGGACGCGGAGTAACAATGCCCCCGCAACGCTCTACGATCCTATTAGGACCGGGACCTACGGTTTACAGTGGATTCCGAACCACTACAAACATCCATGGCACCGCCGGGACTCGAACCCGAAACCTGTGGTACCGAGCGCCAGAGCGCTAGCCACTCGGCCATTCAGGCCCCGCTTTAATATACTTCATCGTGAAATAAATATCAATGGCTAAAGATTGACAATAATTGCAGCTTTAAAATGATTGCAGTAATATTTTTTCAATTAATATGTATGGTTTAAATAGATCTTAATTTCTGTTTAAAAAAAAAAAAAAATGTGTGTGCAAAAATTAAAGCATGAAGAAAATTAAACTTTATAATATGTGTCTGTGATGGAAAGAGGACATTTTAATGTATTAATTAACAATTCTTAATCTCTTTAATTACTATAAAATACTCTAACAATACACCAGAGTATGGGGCTAATTATTTCCGTTGCTGTTTTATTAAATATTGTCAAAATATATCTTACTTGAAATAAAAATCTGAACTGTGTCAGGGAATAAGGACTTTTTCGGGTTGAGAAATCTGTTTAAATCACAGTTCATAAAAAAAAAAAATTTTAAATCAATATTTTTTTTTTTTTTTTTTTTTTTACTCCTTTCTATATAAAACCCCTATTAGATCTATTTTGGTCTATGACTATAAAACTCGGACTTTTGCAAGATCTGATGAGGCCCATTTGGGTATATTTTAGCGGGAGATTATAAGGGCTACTTTTGGAGGTGCTAAGGAAAGTGATTGTTCAAGATGGTACAACGCAGAAATTTATAAATGCTATGAAGACCCAGATATTATAAAATGTATTAAGATCAATAGATTCAATAGTTGCTCCTGTATTTAGAATAAATGATTTAAACCCTGTAAAAAAGCTCGTTTTGGCAAAGCCACAGGGACAAAGAGGAAGAGGACGACCCAAGTTGCGTTGGATAGACGCAGTTGAAGAAGCTTTTGCTGCACTAAAGGTTAAAAATTGGAGGACCCTTGTCATCCAGAGGAATGCAGGGAAATCTCTTCAATCAAAGGAAAGCCTTGACCCATTCTCCACTATCGTGATATTGATGATGATGCTTTTATGAAATGGATACATTATGTGGGCAAGTTAAGGATACAATTCAGCAAAACGGTAAGGATACACATCAATTTTTTTCGTTTAAAAGCAGTGGTGACCATTTAAATCGGCAGGTAATAAACAAAAAGGAATACAATATTCTAGGTTTTTATCGTAATCAGTTTCTAATCTGAATACGACTTTCATTTTGAATTAAATTCACCGTTAATAAGATTCATACAACACAAACAATCGGTAGCGTACAGTGTGTTGAAGCAATCCTTATTCTTATGAAACAGAACGATTCTATCAATGGAGGCATGAAATGACGACGGGCGTACATAGATACAAAATGAACACAATAAACCGCCTACTTCCGTAACAAAAAAGGTTGCTAAAAGGTTATTTGAAGACTAAAGAAAAAGCAGATATGTATTTAAAAATTAAACGTTAATATTTTAATGAAAAATGCTCTTTATTGTCCACCAAAGTACAATAATTAATCACAATCATATACTAAGTCCATATATATATATTTTTTAATAATAAAAGGTCAGCTACGATTTAATTTACATCGTGATCTACTTGCTACACATTAAATGATTATTATATTATCAACACAAAAAAGGAAAATTCGCATATTTACTAACACACCTACAACTTTTATAAAAAGCGGACACGTATTCTTTTCTCTTCCATTTTTGAGTAATTCAATGCCAAAAGACTACTCTGAATAATCTGTTTATTCGTTTAATTAGCGTCCTGGTGACTAGCGCTCTGCCCATTGGTATCCCAGGCTTCAGGTTCGAATCCTGGCGGTGGCATGGATGATTGTGACTGGTTCGGAATCCACGTTAAATTGTGGGTCCTGGACTAATTATCCCACAGTGTGTAGAAATTGACTGTCGAGCGACAAACGACACCAAACTGGATATTTGATTCGATTTTTATCATTTTGTAATGATATTTAATAATGTCCTATGCAGTAATGATTTCATATTAAATTAATATTAATTATTCAATTTAATTAAATTTCATATTAAATTAATATTTCATTTCATTTTAAATGAATAATTCTCTTTTGTGATATTTGAATTCTATTAATTCCACATATGTACTTGACAATATGCAACAATCTCCGACCAAAACATATCGCGGTCTGATGGTCAATTGGCTAGTACTCTGTGGGCATTGGTTCCACAAGGTTCGAATCCTGGCGATAACATGGATGTTTGTGAGTGGTTCAGAATCCACTTTAAATTGAAGGTACCAGTCTGCTAAGCTCGTGTGCACAAAATGACAGTAGAAGCAACGAACCAAACCATTCGTTTAATTAATCTGTATCACAGTAGCAGCATGTTTAGATACCGAAAAAGACCAGTAAACAAAATTTGAACAAAAAATATTAATAATAATAATTTTGTCTAATGTGAATTCAATGTCAGGTAATGGAAATATTTTTTCTTTCAAATAAAAAATAATTTTTAAAAAAATTTCCCAATATCCTGAAAATCAAAATTCAAGATAAACATAAGCTTCTAAAACGCGATGAAATTTCGTACATGTTTTGAAAGATATATAAATATTGAAACATACGTTAACATAATTAATAAAAGTTGTAAACTAAATTATTAATAAATTAATAATGATTTAAAAATTGTAAAACATCGTTGCTTTCTACGAAAAGTGACATCTTTATCTGATAGTCCTCAATGTTGTCGATACTTGCACCCAAAAACTAATGGGCGGCCATTGGCACTCATGCAACTCGCACCAAGAAGAATCCGCAACAAGCAGCGAAACTTCTTTTCCTTCACTTACAATGGAGGCATAACTCACCTTTACCCAAAGTGTTCCGACTCACGCTATGCACCTTTTCTTTCCGCTTACTTCGGGAAAAAAAAGGGGAGACGGAGTGCCTGGGGCAAATTCCTGCGGAAACCCCTCCCTCTCCGGCGGCACGGTCACCTCCACCTCCATACGACGAGGAACATTTTTTTATATTTTTCTTCCAGTTTACATTATTGTCGTTTTATTTGGTTCGTTTTCGAGTTTTTTCTTCCCGTACCGGGAGCATCTTCGAAAAAGGGGGAAGGACAAAGTCGCACACCATCCCGTCTCTGCAAGGGTTGCTCGGGGGAAGGGAAATCGACACATTTGGCATGAAATCGTGTTTTATAATATAATAGGTCTCATGATCTTTATATGTCAGATACTTAACATTAAAACACATTCACATAACTTGATGGCAATTTAAACACATTACTGTACTTATATTTAACATTGCTATTCGAAAAGAAATCAATAATGGAGTATTCAACGGGTTAATATTTAAGTTTCCTATGATATAATAACGGACGTCCTACGGGTACGGTATGCAAAAACTCTAATATTTAAAATAAAAAAACGAAACGCGTATGTAACGAATTAATAGTTTGATCAAACTAATTATATTAATTTTTAATCTATCAACCCTATAAGTTTAAAAAAGGAAAAATATTAGCATATTTTCACAAATTTTAAAAAGCAAATAATGATATCATAAATATAAGTATTTATAATTTGTCAAGAATTTATAATTAAAGAATTAACTTTTCAAATTTTTATAATTTTTTTATCGATTTATTTTTAAAATTAATAGGAATTGAAAGTTTTCATTATTCAGTATAAAATGCACTAATATGAGGATTACACAATTTTTATTAACATTTTAATTAACAATATATCGTTAATATTGCAAAATATTAACGATATATTGTTAATATTTGTAGTTGTTTAGTTATTGTTAATTTATTGTTGTTAATTTTTTATTGTTGTTTGTTACTGTTTTATAATTGTAAATATTTGTTGTTGTTTGTTTTTGTTTTTGTTTTTTTTCTTGTTAATCGCACAGATGTTTTCCCATTCTGTTTTTTTAAAACGTTTTTAATTAACTTTTAATAAACTTTAACTTAAAAAAAAAAAAAACTTTTTAAATAACAAATCAAGAAATATATTTTTCACATAATTAATTTTCCTATTGGTATTTTGGCCAACATACTTAATATTAAGCTCTTTTCTTAATTCTAATAGAAGCAATGGCACATTTGGAAATCCTACCACTATTTCCTTTTCTATTGCTATTTTGTCCAATATTATTCAATGGCACATCAAATATTATTTTGTTCTTAATTTAATTCTAATAGAAGCAATGGCACATTTGGAAATCCTATCAATATTATTCCATCAAATACTAAGCTCATTTAATTTTTCGAAATATTTTATCCAACTCCTATCCATCAAAAATCATGGGACAACACACCTTACACAGCAGCAACCGCAAACAACACAAGAGCGTACTATGACTACATAGAGAAGCCGACGACAGCTCAGAAAAGTCACCTGCGACTGGAAAAAGTCCGCCAACAAAGTGGCCTTTTGGCGCAGAGGAGGAATGCGACAGGTGAAAGTGGCAACCCCCACCGGTGTAGTCTCACCTTTAGGGCAGAAGCAATGTTCATCTTCGGTTCAAGGTCAAACGCGGGCGGGGTCTCGCGGGAAGAAGGGTGGGGGAGGGAGGAGAAAAAGAACAGGCATTATTCCGCCGCGTGTGTAAACCATACCCTTTGGGTCCCGACCACCGGCCATGCGTGTGGCCAGTGCGAGATTGCATTCTTGGGGTAACAGCAAAATAAGGCTGAAAGTTTTCTCAATGATTGCCTCGTAGTAAAAAATACGATGCCTTATTGAACTCCTTCTATTAGCTCACACTCTCCCTATGTATATATCTTGTTCAAATTTTCAATCGTTCATAAAATACTTTTTATTCATCCACTCAAGTTCAAATACATTTTTTTTTTCAACTTGTAGTGGATGACACTGGATGTTAAGACAGGTTTTTCAAATGTTAATTCATTCATTAAATTTAATTAATTCATTTTAGTTTTTTTTTTTTTTTTTTTTAGATTTAAGTTGCATGTATCTACCAATAGATGGCGCCAGATATAAGAGGAAAATTTCAACTTTATTTATAAAGGACTTTCTGCAACAAAGTGAAAAAAAAGTACGAATTGACTTTAAAATTTTTTTTTTTTTTATATTACTTGTTTCTTTTAGAAAAGAAGCAATTTATAGAAGCAAACTTATAAAAGCTCATTCAAAATCATAATCTAAGACAGGAGCGGCCACCAAACCAAATGAACTTGCGGGCCACTTTGGAAATGCACCTTAACTCCGCGGGCCGCATGTAAAATTATATATCCATTATATAGACATTTTTTCGGAGTGAAAAATTGGAACATGAGTTACTAATATTGTGTTTACTATTATTATTATTACATGTAAATATATCGGTAGTGCATTACAAAAACTTATTATGTTCTGCAAAGTTTTGCATACTTCAATGAAATTACGAAAACTTTATAATAACAGGAATCTAACAAATCCATTGATAAGCAATTGATCAACGCATAAATTAATTAAATAATATTATAACAAACAATACAGCCTTTTTTTAAAATAATTTTTTGCATAACATTATAAAGCATCATTTCATTACATATTTAAATAACTCTCAATTTTATTTGAATTTCAATAATACACCTTGTACACCAAATAAGCAGGGGTGGCCAACCCAAATGATCTTGCGGGCCACTTTGGAAAAGCACCCTAACTCCGCGGACCGCATATAAAATTATATATCCTTCTATTAGATTTAGACCCACTGTAGACATTTTTTTGGAGTGAAACATTGAAACATGATGAGTTATTATTAGTGTGTTTACTACTATTCTTACATGTGAATATGGATAATATAATAATAATGATACTAAACGCACATTGTAAAGAAATATATAACACTAAAAAGGAAATAATTACAAAATATATAAATATAAACGAAATAAAAAAATGAAATCATTAAAAAATATTTATTTCACTAATACGATATTTGTTTCTTCACTCTTTCATTTAGCTTTGACAAATTGATCTCAATTTGGGTATTTACACACTGTAATGGGTGTTACAGGTTAGCGTCCGTTATGTTTGAGCTTGTTTCGTGTTTAGTCAACATCATTTTAGGAGAGGGAAAAAAAAAAAAAAACTTTTCGCAGGTGTAAGTTGAACCAAAAGCGCCAACAACTTCAAATAAGAGTCTGGTTTGCACTGCTGTCAACAATGAACTGTGCGTATCTAGGAATGGTCACTTAAAGTGAAACATAGAACTGTTATATTAGATGTTCCAAGATGCGCGCGCCTCATGAGTTCGCAAAATATAATTTACTTATTCTGCGAACTCATGACTGTAAACTCATCAATAAAGTAGGCAATATCTGTCCTATATTCGCAAAAATATTATTTTAAAATCAAAGTTAATTTTTCTTATCATTTGGACAGTTAATTTTTGAATATAGGGATGCACACATAATGTATTTTCTTAATACATTGGTTTTTACTACTTCGGCATATTATATAATAAATATATTTTGTAGAAGTGTGATAAAACACACGGGCCGAAAAAATATATAAGACGCGACACATGCGGCCCGCGGAAAGCGCGTTGGCCACTCCTGGTCTATCAAAAAGAGAGAAACAGAGTCAATGTTCACAAAAATTTGAAAAAAATATTGTTTACATACTGATGAAAATCCATATATTTTTTAAAAAATTCATAAAAAATGGCATTCTTTCAATATCAATGAATAATGATTAAATGATACAGATTGAAACTTAGAAATAATTTTAGTAAATAAATTGTTATATATAGGAATGCGAGCAAATACAATTATTTTAAAAATTAATTAAAAAGAATCATATTCGATAAATGTAACTGCGATAAATGTCTTAATAAAACGCCCCAAACATAGCTTTGAGATTAAAATGTCGATGTGAGAATTAGTTTGTAATATTCAAATGGGCACAGCTATTGATTTGGTCCGCATCAGTATTTAACTCACGGCACTTATCACTGAAAGCTTCACTTGGACAACATATTACGCCAATTAACATAATTGTGATGATCGGATATTGTACAGATTCTTCCTCACATTTAATCCTTGGTTTTTTTTTTTTGGAGAGAAAAAAGTCAGTAGAAAAATCAAAACACTTAAAAAAAATTTCGAGAAAGCAAGCCCCTTCCTTCCAAGCGACCTGATAGCCAGTAGGCTAGCGATCTGGCCTTTGGTACCACAGGAATCGAGTTCGAATTCTGGCGGTGGTATGGATGTTTGTGAGGTGTTCGGAATCCACTTTAAACTGCAAATAAGTGTCTAAGTAGCCCAAAGTGTGCAAAAAAAAATTACCGTAGAGCGACAAACCAAACCTTCCTTCGGATCAACCACCACACAAATCCAATATTGACAGATAAAAAAATGAGTCTTCTTAAAGTAGTCAGTTTCCATGTATTTTATTAGTTTCCATGCATACGATTCATTATTTTGACGGAGGAGAAAAGAAAATAGAGTTTCCCCACGTGATATCTCAAGAACATTAGAACCGCAAACCTCAAACCTGCCTTCTTATTCAGAAACAAACACCACCACCACATCCTGCATTTCAACAGATGAATAAAGAAATTCCACTTTGAAGTAAACAACGCTAATAGCCACAGAGGAATCTATTATGACGGAGCCAGGAGGTAGCAGAAAACAGATACATCACACAGACTTTAAGAAGTGACAGCGTAGAGTAGCATTTAAGTGAAGAAGATGTACTAGTTCTTTAGGGTCTTTAGCGGCTTTTACACCCACTGTAGTCAGACCCCGCTTCCCCTTTTCAAACTATATAATTCATCCATCTTTTCATGTTACGGACAGAAAGGTCAATGTTTCACGAAATTGAAAATAAACAAGTACCAGCTTTATCAACAAATGGAAATAGAGAGAGGGACAATGGAATAGAGATTTTGTTTGTCGACCATTTTTTGCACACTTTAGCTAATTAGACCTACAGTTTAACGTGGATTCCGAACCTGAGGCCTGTGAACAGGGAGAGGAGACAGTGCCTCCTAATTTTATTTCGCATATAAATATCAGTGAGCTGACACAATTCCTTTTTAAATGGAAAAAAATGTAAGTAATAATATCAAATAATTTTTAAAGAATTTTATGTTATTTCTTAAATATGAATGAGAGAACGATATTTAAACATCAACAAAATAACTCAACGTTTTTCAAATTGTGAAGAATGACTAGAACGAACCAGGAAATAAACAAGTTCAACAGGAAATGGCAAGGATCAATGGATTTCTTTCAAATAAAAAATTTAAATTAACATACTCAAGTCAAAATTAAGGGCCTGCCGGACTAGCGACTAGCGCTCGGTGCCACCTGTTTCGGGTTCGAGCGTCGGCGGTGCCATGGATGTTTGTAGTGTCTCGGAATCCACTTTAAGCCGTAGGTCCCGTCTAACATGACTGTAGAGCGTTGGGCTGACAACCCTACCCCATAAAAAGTCAACGCAGACTTCTACCTACGGATGCACCATCACAACAGAAGCTGCCCCCTTTCCCTCCTTCCATGAAACCACACGGGTATTATATTCACTTTTATTATTCCGCAATATATTTTTAAATTTTAAATTAAAAATCTTGTGGCTTTTACAAAATTGTATTTATAAAAAAAATTTGTTTTGTGGGTCTTTACATATAGTTTTTTGTATAACTTTGCGATAAAACTTGCTACATATATATTAATGTGGTCTTTTCGGGTTTTTTTAAGAAACTTTTAACGTTATCATGTTCTAAAGGAATGAGTGCAGCAAACCCTTAAACCATTTAGTATTAAGAAGAAAAAAACATTATATATCTCAGTAATTTATTATTTGTTTCAGTACTTGATTTTATTTCTCCACAATTTTTTGGAATATAAAGACTATATAAAACTATAAGTGAACAGTTTAATTTTACTAATATTTGATATCGTTTACAAGGCTTCAAAAACGTTACAACTTTAATAGGTTACGAAGTAAATTACAAAAATTATGACGCCGCGATAAAATAATAATAATAAAAGTTTGGAAAATACTGAGTTAAGCCAGTTTGAAGTAAGGTATAAGTAAGAAGGTTTGAAGTAAGGTATAAAACTTTGACATGATATGTGTTTATATGATAGCTTTACGAAACATAAAAAATTTTTAATATACATATACACTGAAGTGACAAAAGTCATGGGATAGCAATATGCAAATTTTCAGATGGCAGTAGCATCGCGTAGAACAGGTATAAATGCGCAGTGCTTTCATTTCTGTTCAAGTTATTCATGTGAAGAGGTTTTGACATGATGATGACCGCACGACGGGAATTAACAGACTTTGAACGCGGAATGTTAGTTGGAGCTAGACGCATGGGTCATTCCATTTCGGAAATCGCTAGGGAATTCAACATTCCCAGATCCACTGTGTCAAGAGTGTGCCGAGAGTATGAAATTTCAGGCATAACATCCCACCATGGACAGCGCAGTGGTCGACCGCCTGCACTTAACGACCGAGACCGGCGACGTCTGCAAAGAGTCGTAAATTCTAACAGACAAGCAACAATGCGTCAAATAATCGCAGAAATCAATGTGGGACGTACAAGGGACTTGTCTGTTAGAACTGTGCGGAGAAATTTGGCTTTCTTGGGCTATTCCAGCAGAAGACCGACTCGAGTGCCTTTACTGACAGAACGACATTGCTTGCAGCGACTCTCGTGGGCACGTGAGCATATCGGTTGGTCCCTAGATGAATGGAAAACCGTGGCCTGGTCCGATGAGTCACGATTTCAGTTGGTAAGAGCTGATGGTAGGGTTCGAGTGTGGCGCAGACCCCACGAAGCCATGGACTTAAACTGTCAGCAAGGCACTGTTCAAGCTGGTGGTGGCTCCGTAATGGTGTGGGCTGTTTTTTCATGGCATGGACTTGGTCCTCCCGGTGCGACTGGACCGAACATTGACTGGAAATGCTTATGTTCAGCTACTTGGAGATCACTTGCAGCCATTCATCGACTTCATGTACCCAAACAACGATGGGATTTTTATGGATGACAATGCGCCATGTCACCGGGCCACAACTGTTCGCGATTGGTTTGAAGAACATTCTAGACAATTCCAACGAATGATCTGCCCACCTAGATCGCCCGACATGAATCCCATCGAGCATTTATGGGACATCATCGAGAGGTCTGTTCGTGCCCAAAATCCTGCACCATCAACGCTTTCACAATTATGGACGTCTATCGAGACAGCATGGTTCAATATTCCTGCAGAAGACTTCCAACGACTTGTTGAGTCCATGCCACGTCGAGTTGCTGGACTTCGCCGGGCGAAAGGAGGTATCTAGTCGAGGCATTAAGAGGTATCCCATGACTTTTGTCACTTCAGTGTATAGTTAAAAATAAAATACGAAAAGAAATAGAAGATTCATCTAGTAATAAAGAAAATTTCCTGCTCAGAAATTTATTAATTATTTATTTATTATAATTTAATATAATAATTATTTATTTATTACTTATTGAGGCTCAGTAATTTACTATTTGCTTCAATACTTTCAAAATTTGGTTTTATTTCTTCACAATTTTTTTTAAATATAAAGACTTTTAAACTATAATACAAGTAAACAGTTTCATTTTAATAATATTTGACATCGTTCAGAACAAAAAACTTCAAAAACGCCAACAACTTTAATAGATTACGAAGAAAATTACAAAAATTAAGATGCCACAATTTGAAAAAAATACGGAAAATACAAATTAAAAAAAAAAACCCAAAAAAATACAATACTGAAATAAGTTTGGAAAGTACCGAGTTAAACCAACTTGAACAATTCTTGATAAGCGTTGACATGATATGTGTTTGAATTATAGCGTTACGGAACATTAAAAAAATGGAACACAGAAAAAATAATTAATACACAGATATAGTTAATAAATAAACAAAATCTTCATCTAGTAAATAAAGAAATTTTGCGGCCCAAAAGCCGTTTTCGAAAATCCCCGTTTGAGAAAAAGTGGGACAAAGGAATCAAAACGAAAAACGACACTCAGCACAAAGAAAAGGCCCATTGCTCTCTCCAGCGACAAGTTCACCTTGACCTTTGACCTCCCACGTACGCGAAAGAGTTCGGCAGACTTCTTGGTTTTCATCTGGTTATCTAGTTTTTATCGGCATGTAACTAATGAGAAGAATGGATCGCACTCCCACATACTTCTTTTCCTCCATCTTTGATGCTTTTTTATAAATTGTATATTCGTTAAATTATGCTCCATTTGGGAATTTAGGACCATTGAGAATTTAAAGCAATGAATTGTGGGAAATGAATGAATAGTCCCTCTCCGAGCGTGGGCTCGTTTAATATTCTTTCTTTAGCTCATGTTTCGGATTTTAAAATTTTGTTTTTAATAATAATTATTGATATGGAGGTACGGGAAATTCCCTGGTACTCCAACTAAACACCTACCGTTACCGTTAATGAATAGTCCAACTAGTAAACAAGATTATTATTGAATTGGAAATATAAATATTATTAACCAAATTAATTTCTTCATGAGAAAAAGTGCATCTTTAATTCCCCTCAATAAATGCTGGGTATTTGAGTTGTTGATCTCTATCTAATGTGACAAACTTTCTAGCAGACCGAGCGTTACTCTGGATACAATAAATGATGGTTTGGCTTGTCGCTCTACGGTCATTTTGTGCACACTTTAGGCTAATTAGACGGGGACCTACAGTTTAAACCTGGATTCCGAACCACTCACAAACACCTATGCCACCGCCAGAATACGACCCTGAAGCCTGTGGTACTAAAATCCAGCAATAAATGATGAGAGTATCGCAAGAGGGAAGGAGGATTGGAGTAATATTTTCCAAGAGAATTTCAGAAATGACTGCCCTTATTCTGCGTATCGTGTAATAAAGAAACCCAGAAAATTCGAACCAGGCAATTAATTATCAACGTGTCCCCTTAACAAATATTTTTTTCGAAATAATCAATGGGTTGAGCGTACAATGAGAGATTTTAATTTACTTAAGTCATTATATGAATGCCCGAATTATCTTAAATTTAATATCAAGCCCTTTATTCTACACTAGATTGCGCTTATGTTTTGTAATATTAATTTTTTTTTAAGTTTAGACTCGAAGGAAATGCTGCACAAGCAACTCGAGACATTTTTTTTTTCGTGTATGCAGGATCTATATAAATGACAGTCAACATTGGTTCAAAAGTTCCAAGAAGGGAATTCTAGTCTTGATTGGTTCGGTTTGTCGCTCTACGGTCATTTTGTACACACTTTAGGCTAAATAGACGGGGACCTACACTGAAACGTGGATTCCGAACCACTTACAAACATCCATTCCCCCACCAGGATTCGAATCTGAAGCCTGTGGTACACCAAAAGGCCAGAGCGCTAGCCAATCGGGCCTGAAGTACCTTTCCGGCCTCCGAAATCGCCATGCCAATATAAATAAGAACTTTCGATTAGATACAACTAGGCCCTGATGACCGAGTGGCTAGCGCTCTGGCACTCGTTATCACAGGTTTCGAGTTCGAATCCCGGCGTTGTAGTGGTTCGGATGTTTGTAGTGGTTCGGAATCCATTTTAAACTGTAGGTCCCGGTCTAATAGGATCGTAGAGCGTTGTCTCTTATCGTGCGTCTATTCAATTTCACGCACATCATTCCCGAACTGTATAAGGCTAACTCAGGTGTAGGCACAGTGATGTGGTGTGGTGTAGTAGTAGTATTAGGTACAACTAATCAGATTTTCAAAACCCAATGCGTATTCTCAGAAATCTAATTTTCAACTAGCGTATATCTAAATATTTTATATTGCGATCCAAAAATATGCAGACGTAAAATTACACTTCAAATCTAATTTTCTTCGCATTAAATTGAATATTTTTCTGGCAGCAATCTTATTTTAAATACTAAAATTTTAATAACTTCTTTCCACTCATTTGTAGAACAGGGAAAAAAGAAAAACAAAAAACTTCAATTTCCCAGTGTGTGGCTATTATGATTACGACACTGTTCGCGTTCTTTCTTCTCCTAGGAAACTAAAACAGGTTTTTAAATATGTATAAGCCTTATCAGTAATTTACAACCGTTATTTCATGTCGTTAATATTGCGCTTATCATGACCAACCTGCGTTTCACTTTTGAGCAGACATATGCTGTTCGAAAAAGATGAGATTTTGAGCGGGGAAAAAGAAAAACAAATTTTTGAAACTTTTAAACCAGATTTTCAGAAATAGGCCATGTTGCTTAAAATAACAAATAAGCTTTTATGGTTCATCTCCTGTGTCTGTTTTATACAGATAAAATGTAGATAATCTAGATTTGATTTTTACTTTATTCTATAGTTACTGATCAAATATGAAGGGAAAAACCTTTAAATATATCAAATTAAAACCAAGTAATAATGACGACATTATGGTATGGTTAGTTTAATAAAACCAATTATTTGAAGAACAAAAATGTAACCTGAAGATTCTATTCCAAAAATCAGAAACGTTGCAATTCTGAAAATACTTCTCTGATAAAAATCCGAAAGATAAATACAAAGAATATTGAAGCTGATAATATCATAAAAAATTAGCGGCCATTCAGCACCAAGTGTCTATCGCCCGGTGCCACAGATTTCGGGTTCCAGTCCCGGTGGTGCGATGGTGTTTGAGTGGTTCGGAATCCACTTTCAACCGTAGGTCCCAGTCTAATAGGTACCGTAGAGCACTGTCTTGAGGTTTAGTCAATCTTTAACCCTCATGGTTCCTTGCTAAAGTGAAGTGGCATATTACCCTTAACCATGCCCAGTCGCCTGCGACGGGGTCTTCTGGACCTGGTGTAGGCTTTCCTGCACCAGGGGGAATTAAATAACAAAATTTATAAGATACAATTACATTACTATAAAGATTAAACTTAACATTTACTTATTCCATTATATATTTTAAATGATACTAGCAGAACACGGCATACGTTGTCCAGAAAAAAAAATGTATTGTAGACAATTACATATCGCGAATATATTCTCCATGTTCCAATATATGTACATACTAATTTTCGTGGATATCGTTTGAGCCGTATACAAGATGAAATGCTGCAGCACCCTCTGGTGGCAAGTAACAATGAAGTGGATAGCGCGAGCCTATTTTCCATACTCAAATACATATTAATACCCATTTCACAGCGATTTTTTGAACGGTACGGAAGTTGATATACTGCACCACCATCTGGTGGCGACTTACAAAGGGATAGCATAAAAACATTCTCCGCGTTTTGCCAAACACAGAAAATATTTCATCAAAATCGATCAAACCGTTTAGAAGTTCAATGACAAACACACGTACAGAAGAACCCGTTTGCCGCACCAATTGTGAATCTAAACCATCCAGGGACCCACTCAAACACACACAAAATATTTCATCAAAATCGTCCAGCCGTTTAGGAGGTGTTCAATGGATAAACACATGTTATATATAAAGATAGTCGAAAATATTATTTTTTAAGACAATCTTTGTTCGAAATCTTCGTAACATACTTTTCTCTATCCAACTGGCGGTGGTATGGATGCTTGTGAGTGGTTCGGAATCCACCTTAAACTATAGGTCAGAGTCTAATTAGCCTAAAGGGTGCACAAAATGAACGTAGAGCGACAAACCAGACCAAAATCAACGTTTATGATATCAACGTTACAGCTGATCCAAGAATTTCTTACACACTATAAGCATTTATTTATTTATTATTATTTTTTTTTAAGTTACCAATAAGGTTTTAAACACACATTTTTCTACTATTCCCTGAAAAGAAATTCCTCTGAAGTGCAAAATATTTCGAAATAGGAAATAAAAATAACAAAATAAACAAATAACAAAAAATGACGAAAACAATCCAATGACCCTTTATGAATAGAACATGGTGGATGCATCAAATTAAGCAAGAGAGGAAACGGGCATCGCATGTTAAGAACAATCGGAAATCCGAAACGCGTTTTAACTGAAAAACCTACTCGCTGATTATTATTCCCACATTTATTTATGAGAGAGGTTTTTTTTTCTTTCATTTTTTACCTTTAAGCCTTCCACTCCTCAACACAAGAGAAAGAGATCATGTTCTCACGATTCTACCTGGTGGTTTCGGCGGGGAAGGGTTCGCCGTGGGATGGCGCTGGTGCTTGTATAAATTACACGACCCCCCACTGGATGGCAGGGGGGGGGATGCATTAAAATTGGGACCCCCCATCGGTTGCTTGAGACAAGGCTGCTGACCTCTGGGTAGTAGGGAAGCTATTAGAAGGGTTAATTCGGAAGAAAGTTGTAAAATGAAGTGTACCAATTCTAAGTTGCTGAGATTTCAGATTATGAATGTAATCCATCATCTTTTGGTTTTTTTATTAGTAATATCAACATTTACTATCAATACTCCATTTAAGATTTTTTTTATTCATATACTATTTATTTTTTTTCCTGACAGACGAGTTATGAATATCGGTCATAATTGCACAAGAATATTACGATGTGTTTAGATTTCAGTATTCTCAAACACATCAATTCTGAATAATTTACCAATACAACCAACTCATAAGCTGAATAATTGTGTGTGTTGCACTCATTGCTTATAGGAAATTATATATATATATATATATATATATATATATATATATATATATATATATATATATATATGACAACGTAGAGATTATGAAAGATTGTCTAATATGGCCTATAGATTAGGTTTGGTTTGTCCCTCTACGGTCATTTTGTGCATTCAGGTCCCAAGGTGGAACATAGGTAAACCTCGTGCATGCCACGAACAGCCCACAGACGGGTGAAGAGGGAGGACAAAGACTCCCAGAAGGACTTTTAGGGGTAACTGCCACGCATTTGCGTTTCGTATGGGAGAAAACCTGGAACATTCCCACGAGTCCCACTACCGATTATCGATGCGAGACACAGTGTCAGAAACCCCATCGAATCTTCTCGTTTTTGAAAGCACTGACAATAACCCAGCCGCCCATGGATTCGAACCTCAGCCCTCCTCAGTGCGCTAGCTGTGCACGTTGCCACTGGGTCAGATCGATAGATAGCCAGTGACTAGTGTTCTGGGTTCGATTCCCGTAGGAGCCCTGGATGTTTGTAGTGGTTCGGAATCGGCCATTCAAGTCCTTCTTAAACCAATAATAAATATTAGCAACTGCCAAAAATAGATTCCCCTTAATTTTTTTTTTTTTTTTTAAATCCTATCTATTACAAAAACCCAGACACAACAATTACATTAAAAAAAATTTGAAAAGAAAAAAAAAATCTTTCTGTCAAAGACAAAAGATTACTTTCCAGTGACAATGGTCGAAATCAAGTTTCCGCGAACAAAGAGTGAAATGCGGAGATTTGGAGAATAATAATAGGGCAAACAGTACCTGAAATAAGACAAAAAACCAGTTGACCGCCACTCTCACACAGTTTGGAGAAAAAATCCATCACTCCCTCTTCCTACCCAAGTTGTTGGAGGTTACAGGATTTTTGCTATCTTTAAAAACTGAACCATTCATTCATGTCCAGTTTTAAAATTGCATTTGCTTTCACTATAAATAGAGCGTTACAGTTGAACGAGAAAGAAAATATTTTAAATACCGTCTATATAAACATTAGAAAAGGATTTTCAAACACAATTATTTAAATTATATACAGTGTTTTTGCTTCGTTTTGGCAAGATACAATTTAAATTTATAAATTTTGACAGCAATTGAAAAAGTTCTTGGTAAACTCAAGAATGACAGAAAAGTTTCAAAAACAAAAGTTTTAAAACAGATTACTTGAATCGTGAACCTGAAACGCCATGGTGATTAAATTTCTAGCCTGAGAAATACGATTAAATCCAAAACCAATACGATTAAATTTGTAGAACGAAAGTTTCAACCAAATTTGAATTTTCTATTGAAAATTCTTCAAAATTTCTCTGTGTTCTTAAAGCAATACCGATCACAAAAAATATATATTGAATATTAATTTATATTGATAGATTGTAAATTGTTTAATATCAATTAATATATAATACCTTTTTATATACTCCTTTTAGATTATTATTCTATATTGACGACCACAAAGAATAATTGAAACAAGTTTTTCTATTTTTGATAGCTTAAGAAGTATCAATTATATCAATAATTTGAGTGTGGCCTGATGGCTGAGTGGCTAGCTCCGTATCACAGATTTCGAGTTCGAGTCAAGGCGGTGCCATGGATGTTTGTAGTGTTTCGAAATCCCCTTTAAACCGTAGGTTCCGGTCAAACAGGATCGTACAGCGTTCCGGGGGTACTATTACTCCGCGTTCGCAGCTTATCTTCAAGCTACACGCACATCCTGGATAGTGCTAAGTGAGTAACGTCGGTGCAGCACTTGCCTTAAGGCATACAAGACAATTGTCAAAGTGTTTGCCAGCTGCATTAGAAGAAAAAAAATTCCAAATTGTTGAATTGGTTTGGTTCGTCGCTCTACGGTCATTTTGTGCACACTTTGGACTAATTTAGGGGTTGCCGACCTAAATGATCTTGCGGGCCACTTTGGAAATGCATCCTAACTCCGCGGGACGCATATACAATTATATATGCTCAGATTAGCTTTAGACCCACTATAGATTTTTTTTGGATTGAAAAATTGAAACAAAATGAGTTATTATTGTGTTTACTGTTATTATTACCTGTAAACATAGATAATATAATAATAATGATACTAAACGCATATTGTAAAGAAATATATAACACTAAAAATGAAATCATTAAAAAATATTTATTTTACTAGTGCGAAATTTGTTTCTCCACTCTTTCACTTAGCATTAGCAAATCGATCTCAATTTGGATATTTACACATTGTAATGGGTGGTGCAGGTTAGAGTTCGTTATGTTTGAGCGTGTTTTTCTGTTTGGTCAATTTCATTTTAGAAAACAAACGATTCGCATATGTAAGTTGAACTAAAAGCACTAACAAGTTCAACTAAGAGTCTGATTTGCTCTCTATCAACAATTAACTGTCCGTATCTAGGGATGGCACTGCGTCGCTTAAAGTGAAACATAGAATTTTTATATTAGATGTTCCAAGACGCGCACGCCTCGCGATTTCGCAAAATATAATTTAATTATTCTGCGAACTCATTACTGTAAGCTCATAAATAAAACACAGCAATATCTTTCTGCCCTATATTCCAAGAAGATTATTTTAAAATCAAAGTTAATTTTTTCTCATCATTTCGATAGTTAATTTTTAAATATAGGGATGCAAACATAATGTTTGTTTTTCATATATTGCTTTTCACTACTTTGACCTTTATAAAATATTTTGTAAAAGTGTGATAAATCTCATGGGCCGGAAAAATATTGAAGGCGGGCCGCTGGTTGGCCACCCCTGGGTAGACCGGGACATACAGTCCAAATTGTTCCAAATAATGGTGGAAGTGTGCGAATTGTAATTGTACTATTACCGTGATAGATATAATTACGATAGACACTGATTATAAAAATGCAGTAATACCAGAAAACAATATATAATTAAATTAAGAATTTTTATTTAGAACAAGAGTCAACATTTCCCACATTGTTTTGCAATTATTGGGCTAAAAATTTTACATTAAAAAATGTTTTGTAAATATTAATATTTTTCAAAAATACAGAGTACTTACTACATATGAAAATTCGATAGATTAGGAACGTTTTTTTTTTTAGTAAGGGACAATATATGTCAACATAAATTCCTTCTAAGAAAATGTTCTTGTAAAGATCTTCTCGAATGAGACCAAATAATAAAATTCTACAAATGAGAAAAACTCTCCCGCACCAATGACGTTGTTTCAAAAAAGTGCTAACGTCGTTAAACTTACTAAGATAACATATTCAGTATTTTATACTAGTTTAAAAAAAGGCAGAATCAAACCATAAACGTTTTCTTTTGCAGATTGATTCGGTTTGTCAATCTACGGTCATTTTGCGCATCCTTTAGGCTAAGTAGACCGGGACTTACAGTTAAACATGGATTCCGAACCACTCAGAAACAGCCATGCCACCGCCATGATTCGAACCTGAAACCTATGGTGCCAAGGACCAGAGCGTTACGCTATCAGGCTGCTATAACTTAACTCTACGAGTGGGGAGTTATTGGTTACATAAACCGGTATTCGGTAAACATATTTCGAGTCTCATTAAATCAATACGTATCGGTTAACGTACAGAAGAGCGAAATCTCGAAATCATTAAATATAGCAAACCATATCAAACCAACACTCGCCCAATCTGGGGGGATATTCCAAGTTTTAACTAATTCGATACATAATTCCCTCCCTCTGTAGTCCTCCACTTCAACGACAACTCAATCTTCAACGATAGTTATTGTTGTTTCTTATCGCACTTGGTCAACAGTAACAGTTAGACCAAGTTCAAGAACCCATATGGTCTCATGGAAGGAGGTAAAGAGGGACAGGTTCTGTTGTGATGTCCCAACTACTCCCAACGTTATACAATCATATTAGACCGGTTGAAAATGGATTCCGAACCACTATAAACATCCATAGCACCGCCGGGACTGGAACCCGAAACCTATGGCATCGAGTGCCAGAACGCTAGTCACTCCGCCATCGGGCCCTACGATAGTTATTAAAGAGTACTATGAAATATTGAGTTTCCAATATATATCAAGCGTTAATAATATGTGTACATATATCATAGAATTGTCACTAGTTAAACGTTTTTGGGCAAAACTTGTTTTCAAAAAAATAATATAAAATATATAAAATAAAACTAATAATATAAAATATTACAAACAAATAATATAAAATATAATCATGTTTATTAAAACAATAACAAATGCAACTCAATAATGCAAACATCTTTAAGAAAAAATGAATCGCACATTAAAAAACTGCAACATACAAACGAAGGGAACCAAACGGATGGGGGACATGATAGGCACATAACACGCAAAATAATAAACCGACAACACCTCTTTTCATCTGAAACACGTGTTAAAATCGGTTCGAAACGCGGAGGGTTAAACTGAACAAAAGTGCGGTTTTCGATCATCGCTGGCACTTTTCCTTTTTTTTTTTCTCTCTCTTCAAAAAAAATCTCGATAAACAGAATCGATGAATGCACCATTTTTTTTTCCTTTCCTTCCCCTTCCCTCTTAACTAGAAAGACGCATCGCTGGGATAAAAAGGGGGTGAGGTTCAAAAATCAATGAGCACATGCGCTTCTTAACAGAACAAAAAAAAGAAAAAGAAAAAAAGAAGAAAGGTAAAAAAAAAGTAAAAGTGGTCCTTCTCTCCGTAGGGGGTAGAGGAATTAAAAAAATATTATTATTATTTTTTTTTTTTTAAAACCAGAGGGTGAAGAAGAGAACAGACAGTGCGTGCGACGGAATGTTGAAAAGGGGGTGGAGTGGGAGGATGGGGATGAATAAGATCAAGAATGAAGAAGATTCCGAAGGGAGCGAGTATCTTCTGCGGCAACTTAATCTTCCATCAAACCGAATCGCAAGATTCTTCCTGTAAGTGGTTGTATCGACTTTAATTGCATAAGAAAAAAATAACTGAATTTAAAAAAAAATTATTTTTTATCATTATATTCCTAGTTCCTCAATATATTCCTAATCCTTATTGATATATTCCTAAAGTGTTCAGTTCATTTCATATGAATAAGCAATATCGGGACTGTGGAAAAGGGGGGGGAAAGGTAACAGATTAATAAAAGTAACAGATTTTGCGTTATCGAAAAAAATATTTGAAATAAATTAATTTGAATTAATTAAATACAGATAAAAAAAATCACGCAACTTTTACAAGAATTAAACAATATTTTTGAAATTAAAATGTTACAAAACTAATAAAATACAAACGGGATAAAAAATAAATATTATAAAACCAAAATATAAGTGTTTAGAATTTCGCTAACTATATACACCAATCTATTAAAAAGATTTTTTTTTTTTTTTTTTTTACTATTTGGAAATTTAGGCTTATATTAATTCAAAAATTATAGAGGTGTTACTGAATTATTTTTTGCAAAAAAAATTTAGCAGATTTAAATAATTAATTGTATTTTGTCTCATGTCGATAAATTTGAAAAATAAAATCGCAAATATTAAAAAAATCGCAAAGGTAATTTTGTCAAAAAGGAACTCTCTTTTTTTAAGTATAATTCTGCATAACAAAAAATGTAAAAAAATTAGAATTTATGCAATAATACATAGATTATTAAGTATATCTAATTCATACACAATATTTCTTTTCCATTTTTAAAATAAAAAATAAATAATAAAACAAACATTTTAATTTAAATACTGTAATTAAAAAAATTACATAAATCTGCCTGCTCTTAAACTGTTAAATTTCACAATCTCCAGTATAACATTAAAATTTGTTTAAATAACTATACAAACAATCTACTGAATGTTCGACTTCAATATAGTCTCTTATGAATACAAAAACAATGAATAAAAAATTATTGAACAACCCTGGAACTGATCGATTCCTACAACCGATCCCCTTAATCCAAACACAATATGGAGAAAGCCCCCTCTGCGAGAGATTTTTTTACATTTCCCCTCCCCCTCCTTCCCCGCCGACGCAACTCCATCCGTCGGGGGCCGGTGGAGGCAGCAAAAAGAAACAGTGGTTGCCTAGCAACCGCATCTTCCCACCGCTATTATTCTTCCGGCGTGTGTGCGCGCTCTCTCTCCCGTGCGGCCGCACAAGGTCACGGTTGAGTGTCGGATGGCAAGTGGCCAAAACGGCACGCTGATGTTTTCATACGAGGACCTCTCCGTGCCAAGCCACGGATTTTTAAGTATTGATCAATCAGCACTTGGCGGAAAAATGGAAATTTGGCATCGTAATATATGTCTAACTGAATTTTATACCTGCGTTCCGTACTTTTGAAATTGTATCGTTACCACTTGGAAGGAAAAAAGACATATTATGATGCCAAATTCCCATTTTCCGCCAAGTGATACCGATAAAATTTCAAAAGTACGGAGCGCAGGTATAAAATTCAGTTAGACATATTATGATGCCAAATTCCCATTTTCCGCCAAGTGGTAACGATACAATTTCAAAAGTACGAAGTGTAGGTATAAAATTCAGTTAGACATATTATGATGCCCATTTTACACCAAGAGCTAAAGATACTACTATGTACAAAAATGTAAGACCCATTTTCAAATTTAAAATTCCCGGGCTCTTGGAATTTCAATTCCCCCCCCTTTTTTTTTGTTTTAGGTTGCTGGCATTGTCCTTGACAGCTGTTTGAAATGTGACGTCAACATATTCATTAGTGTTTGAGTGACGGTTGGCTTTGTGAGACGCTAAAACTGATTCCGACGATTTTTGAAATTGTATCGTTACCACTTGGTGGAAAAAGACATAATATGATGCCAAATTTCCATTTTCCACCAAATGGTACCGATACAATTTCAAAAGTACGGAGCGCGCAGGTATAAAATTCAGTAAGACATATTATGATGCCAAATTTTCAAACTGAATTTTATACCTGCGCTCCGTACTTTTGAAATTGTATCAGTACCACTTGGTGGAAAATGAAAATTTGGCATCATAACATATCCAACTGAATTTGTATAGCTACTTTTGAAACTGTATCGTTACTACTTGGCGGATTATGAATATTTGGCATCATAATATGTCTAACTGAATTTTATAACTATTTTTTTAATCACTGAAATTCGTATCTCGAGTTCATGAAAGTAATTTAAGGTCAAGTTGTTGATTGAAAAAAGAAAAAAAAAAAGGAAAAAAGAAAGGTGCGCTTAAGGCAGTTTAGATCAGGATACACAAAAAATATTGAGATCTCAGAAGACACTGGAATGGTTTGTCGCTCTACGGTCCTTTTTTTGCCCACTTCAGGCTCATTAGACCGCGACCTACAGTTCAACTTTGATTCCAAACCACTCACAAACTTCCATGCCACCACCAGGATTCGAATCTGAAGCCTGCGGTACCAAAAGCCAGAGCGCTAGCCAATCGACCATCAGGCCGCACAGAAGACACCGAAACATCTGCTAAAGAATTTAACTGAAGTTATTCGCTATTGAAGTGCCAGATGTACGACAGATTCAACTTTATTCAAGGTATACAAAGAACCTTCTATAATCTCGTATAACCTATACAATGTATACGACATTATTATACATATACGAAGAACCTTCTGCACTGCATAAACAATATGCCACTATAGTTTAGAACGGACATCTTAGGAAGACATTGGAAAGGGTTTACGCCTTTCTCTCAACTCTTTCAGCCCAACAGGAGGATGTTTTGGATCAACGTATTTATAGTATCTATTCCTAGCATAAACACGGAAAACCTCGGATGAGAATCGTTCATTGGGTTTCGAACCGATTCCCTCAGTTCGGAAATTCTACAAATTTCTCTCTTAATTCGGAATTTCTACAAAATACCAGAACTTACTCGAGCAATAAGTAATACAAATTCATGTGAAATATTTTACTCATAGTTATTCGCTATTGAAGTGCCAGAATGTACGACAGATTCTGCATTATTCAAAGTATACTACGAAGACCCTTCTACACTGCATAAACATAGTGCCACTACAGTTTGGAACGGAAACCTTAGGAAGTCGGCGGAAAGGATCGCGCCTTTTGCTCAAATGTACGACACATTCAGAAATATTAAGGGTATACTACAAAGACCCTTTTACATTGCATAAACGATATGCCACTACAATTTGGAACGGATATCTTAGGAAGACATTGGAAAGGGTTTACGCCTTTCTCTCAACTCTTTCAGCCCAACAGGAGAATATTTTTGATCAGCGTATTTATTGTATCTTTTCCTGGCATAAACACGGAAAATCTAGGATCGGAATCATTCAATGGGTTTCGAACCGATTTCCTTAGTTCAGAAATTCTACATGCTTCTCTCGTAACTAGGAATTGCTACATGATATCAGCATTTACTCGAGCAATAAGTAATACAAATTCAAGTAAAATATTTTGTTTTTAGTATAATTTAAAAATACTTCACATATACTGAAATCAATATTCGAGAGTTATGAAAGATTTACCAATTTAAACCACTGAGTAATGGAGGTCTAGTAATTAAATAACAATTGTAGTACTATTGATGCTTAATTGGTATAATATTTGAAAGCCTTCGAAAATTTATTTCCCATTTACAATGGTATTACAACACGAAGTATTAAATTTACATGCATTCCCAACTAATTTTACATTTGTAGTAATTGCTTTAATTTTTTTTATTTCATAACACCCGATAGTTCAATTTTTTTAAACGATCAGAAAATAAACAAAACTTTTACATTTATTATACGAAATATATAAAGCGAAAAAATATTATTAAGAGTAAACTCATGTAAATTTAAGACATAATAATACATAAATGTGTGGTACTTACATGTGCAATACCGTTAACAGCATACCCAGAGTTGACAAAACCCTAAAAATAAAAATAAATAATAAATAAACAGAATTTCCAAAAATTATACAACAAATATTGAACAATAAACAGCAATTTAAGAAACATTGGCAAATCTTTTTTTAAATGGATAGTCTTAGTATCCTATCCTTTTATTCTTCAAATGCGTTCTTTTCATTTTGTTCTTAAGGGGATAAAATCCCCTAACCCATCACACACAAACAACCGATACACTATTTCGGAATTCAACTGTATCCATTAAGTTTGTATTAATCACAAGAGTAAATAGAAAAGGGGATCCTTTACAAAGAGAAATCGATTTCAACTAGAATTAAAAGAGTATGGAGCAATCGGTAAAACGAACAGAAATAAATACATGTCTCTAAATCCTCTCTAATCCGTTATTTTTTAAACATTGTATTGAAAGATTTTAGAAATATAAGCAATTGATAGAAATTGGGAAATTTGCTATTAATACTGGTGATAAAAGATACTTCTTCCACAATATCACTATACTAATATTCATTTTGATAAGGCCTGATGGTCGAGTGGCTAGTGCTCTGGCGCTCGGTATTACAGACTTCGGATTCCAACTCGGTAGTGGTTCAGAATCCACTTTAAACCGTAGGTCCCGTAGTCATTAACAGGATCGTTGAGCGTTGTGGGGGTATTGTTACTCCGAATCCGTAGCTTATCTTCAAGCTACACGCATCTCCTGGGTAATGCTAAGTGAGTAACGTCGGTGCAGCGCTGCCTTAAGGCATCCAAGACAACTGTTTAAGTGTTTGCCAGCTGCATTGATTGTTCTTAGGTGGCTTTTGTAAACACAAATTGGAGTACGAATAGGAGAGGGGGGGTACAATTAAATGTAAACAATATATTACAAATGCATTAGGTACTTTATAAGGTTTTTTTAAATAAAATTCTATACGCTTTTCTTTCTTCAGATGCTTATTTAGCAAGGTGTCCAAAGAAAAAAAAAATTGACTAAGATGTTGACGGGGTGAGACAGTAGATCTATCTCCCCGTGGTGCACCCTGGTAACGTACTAGGCTTGTAAAAGATCTACCATAGGCATACAGCAATGCTCAAGAGTGATCACCTTCGTGTAGGCTGTGTCTTACAATGGAATGCGGGCGGCCTGTCACAATCTAAGAAAGTTGAGATTCAACATTCCCTTGCTGGCTACGACGTTGAGACTTGCGACAGCCGAAATTGCCCACTCTGTGGGAAAGACGAGATCATGGACAGGCACCCTATAGCAGTATGTCCGGCCTTGCAAGGGGACTCCGAGGTGAAAAGATATTGGAGCGCTAGAACTTTGCTGATGAGACATTGACTTTTATCCCTCGTTGTTTTCTTTTTTTCTTGCGTGTGCTTTATATTATTTTGATCTCGTAAGAGTTTGTCATTTTATCTTGCCATTGGAAATAATAATAATAAAAAAACACCAAGGTGTTGATAACTTACAAAAGAAACATAATCATTTTGATGTATCAACGCTATTTTCTTTGGAAGGCTCGAAAGCAATACCTTTCGTGAAATAGTCTTAGGTATTTCTTCACATTTGTAAAAGAGAAAATATAGGTTTTTTTTTTTCTTTCTAATGCAGCTGGCAAACACAGACAGCTTGGTCTTGGATGCCTTAAGGCAAGTGCTGCACAGACGTACTCACTTTGCATTACCCAGGAGGCGCGTGTAAATTGAAGGCCACGGACGCGGAATAACAATGCCCCCCGCAACGCTCTACGATCCTATTAGGACCGGGACCTACTTTTTAAAGTGGATTCCGAACCACTACAAACAACCATGGCACCACCGGGACTCGAACCCGAAACCTGTGGTACCGAGCGCCAGAGCGCTAGCCACTCGGCCATTCAGGCCTCAGAGAAAATATAGTAAAACAATAAAAAAAACAAAGATACCCCCGTGTTACAGAACATAAAATTTGAAACGCTCATACTAGGCGCAACAATCACAATCGAGTTCATTTGTCTTTTAAAGTGGTTTGGAGGGTTTGATGGCTGAGTGACTAGGGCTCTGGCGCTCGGTGCCATATGTTTTGGATTCGAGTGCCGCCGATGCTCATAGTCGTTCGGAATGCACTTGATGCCTCAAGTCCTGGTCTAATATGACTGTTGGGCGTAGGGCTGATAATCCTACCCCTTAAAGTCAGCGGCACGGAGCTAAGTCAGACTTCTACCTACGGGTGCTCCAATACAATAGAAGCAGCCCCCTATCCCTTCAACCATGAAACCACACCGGTTCGTGGGCTTGTTCTAGATGTTGCTGTCTACAAAGTGGGATAGGAAACAACAACAAAGTGGTTTGGGCAATACACGGGAGCAGTGGAAGTTAGACTTGGGTATGCTCGCGAAATAAGTAAGCACACAGCTATCATTAGCCGGACAGTGTGTGTGTATATATATATATATAGTTGAAATCAATATAAACACTTTCAAAGAGATTAATTTGATAGGTTAAAAAAATATATATTCATGTAAAATGCTATCAAATTATCTTGTAAATTTTTAATAAATATTCTTGTCTATCTCACACACACACACACAAAAAAAAAAAACTCATCTATTTAATAAAAAAGTGATAATTGTAAATGACTTCACATTTTATTGTCAAAAAAAAAATAATAATAATTATCCAAGTTTTTGATCAATAGCTAGTATTAAATTACGAACTATCGATATATATATATATATATATATTCTTCATGACTTAATACACAAGATGTTGGTGTCATCGCAGACGCGATGAAGATTTGGAAGCCACCAACCACACTTCGATCCCAGTAGTAAAACGCGGCACGGAGTTTCCAACACAAAGAACAAAAGTTCCTCCGCTCGATCACATTTGCGGAAGTCGGCCCCGTCGCCAACCAGACAGACGAGTGGAAGAAAAATCAAAAAATTCGCTTTCGGTCCGGACAGGCGAAACGCATTCGACTCCGGGAAGAACTTAATAACCTTGAGAAACATCAAAATAAAATAAATTTTGCAGATAAGTTCTCAAGGTTCCCGCTATAAATAAGCGATACGGGCCTTCTTTCGCTTAATACAAATATATGCAACTTTACTTGCTACCGATTTCATTAGTAAGAAGGAAAAAAAATTATTAAAAATTGAAGAATTTTCGTAATATTTTTGCCCATTTTATCGTAGAAATTCAATCCTTGAAACAATTAAGAAAAATATTCACTGTTTAGGGGAAAAAATATTATGTTTTTAGTTTTTGAGTAATTTTTTTTAAGAAATCAGCAAAATTATTATAAGTTAAATGTTATAAATTTTTTTTTTAAATATTGTTTTTTAAACTAGTGCTCATATTATTCTAAGAAATGCATTTATAATATATATTTAAGAAATAAGTGTTATTCAATGTTAGAATTACATAGACAAAAAATTTAGCATATGAATAATATCTAATATGTCAAATAATATATAAGTCACCTAATTACATACCATATTCAATGACTTAACAAAAATACTCTATTTGTATTTAAATATTTTTAATAGAACTAAAATCCGAATGAAGGGACAGCTTAAAAATAAGGCAAGGCTTTAATTATAGGCAGCGCTTTAATTATAAAGCTTTAATAAAATGAAAAACAATAATTGGGAATAATTTTAGAGGAAAATTATAAACAATCTTCTCTTGATATCTTAAAATCCGAACATTGAACTTTAAGCATATATTCCAATACTTTGGTTTTTTTTTTTTTTTTTTTTTTTTTTTTTTTTTAATTATAAATATTTTTAAACATAAACAATATTTCTTAAATTATATTACTTATAATTTTTTTAATTAAATTATAACATAGCATTTTTAAATTTTAAAATATTATAGTTGTTTTTATTTTTATTTCACACAATTTAGTAAAATGTTATAATTATTTTTATTTTTATTTCACACAATTTAGTAAAATGTTATAATTATTTTTATTTTTATTTCACAATTTAATAAAATATTATAATTATTTTTATTTTTATTTCACAATTTAATAAAATATTATAATTATTTTTATTTTTATTTCACACAATTTAATAAAATGTTATAAATTATTTTTATTTTTATTATTATAATTATTTCACAATTTAATAAAATATTATAATTATTTTTATTTTTATTTCACAATTTAATAAAATATTATAATTATTTTTATTTCACAATTTAATAAAATATTATAATTATTTTTATTTCACAATTTAATAAAATATTATAATTATTTTTATTTTTATTTCACAATTTAATAAAATATTATAATTATTTTTATTTTTATTTCACAATTTAATAAAATATTACAATTATTTTTATTTCACAATTTAATAAAATATTATAATTATTTTTATTTTTATTTTATTATTTAATAATTAATTAAACAAGTAAAGAAAAGTAACAAGAAACATTTTTCAAAAATATTGTATAAAAATTACAATTCGTGACCAACTATGGTTATTATTTCCTTTTTAAATGTTTCACATAAATAAGTTTTCACATAAATAAATATTCACGTAAATAAATATGTAAGTTTTATTTCATCAAAAAAATAATCATTTCGTTAAATATATACAATTCAGATACAATTGTTTTATTTTTCACAAACAAATAATTCTTCAAAATCAAACCAATGATTCATGTACTCTTACACGGCAATACAATCATTTAGCACAATAATCCAAGAAAAATCAAGACAAATCCGACTAAACATTTCACACTTGCATGACACCACACCAACAAACTAATAAGTTCACGCCATAAAATTCATTTTTATTTTCATGAAACCATGGGCAAGTTCCGCAATTGCGTGGGCAGGCGGCAACCACCATTCTAATGAAATAACTATTTCCAACTGCAACCGAGTCCCCAGCGAAAGGTCAACCGTCAATGGGTACATCACAGCCACGTCCTCCATCTGCCCACCATAAGAAAGGGTAGGGGGTAGGGAACAGAAAAAAACGGTTGTCCGCATTCAAGTGTCTCGGATAATTATAGGAAGCAATGTCTCATTTAAAAAAGCAGTCGTCTGTCAAAAATGTCTTAAGGTTTAATTTGGAATGGGCAGAACAATAAACAGATAAAAATTTGATGCCTATAATTGATTTGCAGAAAATTTCCCAAAAAAGTAAATTGAGAATTTAAGGCCATCAATTTCTTTTTTGCAAATTAATACATGAGTCGCTTTTTTCTTTTTAAATATAAATTCTTAATATATGTAAATTAAACCATACATAAAATAGTTATATTTAATTCCACATACTTTTGGCACAATATAAAAGTTTTCCATTTACAGATAACATTTCTGACAAATCAAAATAGTTTTTTTTTGAGGGGGGAGGGAAAAAAAAAAAAAAAAAGGCATTAATAACAGCTTAAAGAACTCAACCACGAATTCAGTGTCGCTTGATAATTAGTACAAGAGTGGTTATAATAAATCACCAAAATTTTCATAAAACACACCTTTTTAGCAAAATTACAACATAAGGTTTGAAAAAAAAAGTTATCAGGTCTACTAAATCTATTCTTTGTTTACCAACACTTACAGCAATCATATGAATTTTTTAAGCATACTTATTTTTAAAGTGGAGAAGAGAACATTTTAGGGTATATTTTCGAAATTGGAAGAGACGAATTTCGGAATTTTTCGAAATTTCGGAGCCCTATCAGTCCTGGGTTAATGTATCGGGGTTCAACGTTATGGAGTATGGTTCTGGTTCGGATGGGAGTTATTGAACAATTCTCGCCACTAAAAAAATTTTTCCATCACAGGTACGTCAAATCTGTTAGCCAGAAAGTTCATTCACACAATTTGAAAGTGTTTTAATATCTCTCTTTCAAATTGTAATGGCTCTACACTAACAACGAAAGGTCACGAGCTAATTCATATTACGTGTCAGATCACGAGTAGGATATTATAAATGGTCAGTCATAATTCTGTCATCATTTAAAAGCGTAAAAAAATTGTAAATAATTTTAGCTAATAAGATAGAAGGTAAGCATATAAATCAGAGATGCCAACAAAAGAACAAGACTTTTCAATAGTATCTCATAATTTTCCGTAATTCCATATGCCAATACCAAACTTTTACTATAAACTCTACCCTTCTTAGAAACCTCACAGACTATCAGTTCTTTCTGATAACAAACAACAAGACTATTTGTAAACACTATCTTCAATAAGATTGAACATTGCTTGTTTGGTTTAAAAAAATATTTAGGTCTCGGTCTAATTATAGCCCAAAGTGTATACAAAATGGCCGTAGAGCGACAACCAAAAAAAAGGTTAGATTGAAAAAGTAAAAAATAAAAATTTACTATTACTTTTACTAATAAAATCACTATTACTTTTACCATTACTATTATAACTATTATTAAATTTACTATTACAATGCAATATTAGCTTTTTCCTTTGTCCGTAAATAATCCTAAATTTTTGTTATTTACCATTCTAATTACGGAGAATCCATAGCAGGGGCATCTGATATATATATATATATCCAAAGTATATAAAACCTATTGATCAAATAATTGAATTAAACCTAAAACCGCAACGATGGTGAAATACTTTTTGTAGAATTCCATACAATTGAGCATCACAAATACTAATTTTTCAAATTTTTAACAACAGGGCTGTTTTCAATAGAGGCAACGCAACTGTTGAGTCATATGCTACATCAAATTCCCAGTCTTAGAAGAAGGAAAAATAAAAATTAAAAGGGTTGGAAAACATAGCAAGAAGCCAGCCAACGTCTAGCGCCAGTCGTTCGTTCACCCGCCCTCAAAACAGAGAGCGAACTAGCAGTCAATCTTTAGCTACGCAACGCTGCACAACCAAGTACAAGGTTACGCACTAGCTATACTCAGACGTGTGTGCATTGCTGGGGAAATTGACACAAAAATCATGACAATCTAACCAAAATATTTAACACAATTAATATTCTGTACCACGGGCATCGTAATCATGCTTCAGTTCACTTTGATTGATAACGAAATTAGAAAGTTATTATTTTAAAGATATCCATCAGTTTTTTTATTACTTCATTGAATGTAGTTAAAAATAAAAAATATTTACGAAACTCGCAAGCGAAAAAAATGAAGAAAGATAATCCTTAAACATATCGACCGATAAGAACTTGTCTTATGGTTCAAAGTAAATATACATTTCTTAAATTTTTTTTTTCTTAAAAAAGTTTACATTTATTTATTTATTTATTTTTTTTAAATAAACACCAAATACAAACATCATTAACTCATCGAAAAAAAATTTTTTAAAAGCTTATTGTATTAAGAAATTTTTTTCCTCCTAAATGTACCTAATTTTTACTTTAAAAAAATAATTAAAAATTAAAAAAAAAAAAAAATAAATAACATAAAATAAAAGTAAGATAAATTCGTTTTAAGTATTTTTATTTTTCAGAGTACCATTTTCTTGCGTTTTTAGAAACATTATTTTATTACCTTTACTGGCATTTAAGCAGCCGAAAATTAATTGCGATTAAATATATGAATTAAGATGAGGAGGTAAAGGGGTTTATCCCCATTGGTACTCCGTGATCGGTACACCAGTTGCAGATATTGCTTGATTGTTTTTTTTTTTTTTTTTAATACTAAATAAAAGAGTTTAATTCAGTTCTTTCACAGTGTAACGAACAAGAAATGAAACATTGGCTCGAATGTTCGTCTGTCTCTCGGCACTGCAGTTTGGAACTCGAAAAATACCCCCCTCCCCCTCACAAATCTTTCCTTACGAGAGAGAGAGCCTTCAATCATCATCCAAAATCCTTTGATGCGTGATCAAGAACGATCCCAGGCGACGATACCTCGAAAGCTGGCAAACGGAATCGCATTTGCTCAAAACTTGCGCAAGCAAGTGTAGACGCGGCCCTATATTAAAAGCAGAGTATGTGTGTGTCTTTCCTTTCCTTCCTTCCCTTCCTTCTTATAGAACAGGGGCCAACCCGCGGCCCGCCTTGAACATTTTTCGGGCACGTGACATTTATCACACTGTATGAATATAAAAATGTCTAAAGTGGGTCTAAATCTAATATGGGAATATATAATTTTATAGGTGTCCCGCGCAGTTACGATGCATTTCCAAAGTGGCCCGCGAGATCATTTGGGTTGAACCACCCCTGAGCGTAACAAAGTACGCCGTTTACTTGCAAGCCAAGGGGCATGAATGGCCGAGTGGCTAGCGGTCTGACGCCCGATACCACAGGTTTCGGGTTCGAGTCCCGACGGTGCCATGGTTGTTTGTAGTGGTTCAGAATCTACTTTAAACCGTAGGTCCCGGTCCTAATAGGATCGTAGAGTGCTGCGGGGGCATTGTTACTCCGCGACCGTATCTTCAAGTTACACGCGCCCCCTGGATAATGCAAAGTGAGTACGTCTGTGCAGCACTTGCCTTAAGGCATCTAAGACCAAGCTGTCTGTGTTTGCCAGCTGCATTAGAAAGAAAGAAAAAAAACTTGCAAGCCAAAGTACTCGCAAGATTGTTGACCATTGAATGTCATTTGAGAAGAATCTACCCGATATTAGTATTTCACCCTATAAAAGCAATTGCCCTTATAGACTTTGGTAGTATAATTTCAGCACCATGATCACTTTCCAAAAACAAATTATCTATACATACATGGCGAAATTAAATCCAGTGTGAAATGAATTCTCGAAGGACATATTTCGGGAAACAATATATTCCAAAACCGAGTAGAAGGAAGTGAATCTCTGTTTCGCAGAGGATGAGTTTATTGTCCTCGAGTTTCAGGATTCGCCTCTTTTAAACACTATGACCTACTAATTAGATTGCACAAGGCGTGTTTCCTTTTGTTTTGGGGCCTCAGCACAATGCATATTTCTTTTATCAATCACCTCTCACAGAAACCGGTGTCCAATGTCAACCACTTAGTTACATAAGACGGATTGGAAGGTCGTAGGGAATCAATTTCGATAGTCAAGGGTGACACTGAACTTGTTTACTACGATGGGACGACTCGCGTAATATGACGCATGCCATGCTAATTTAAGTAGCTTGATAAACTCAACAAGCTGCAAGAGCTGATTTAAGAATCGTGACATAATAATATACCGAAACACAAATAAAAGTTTATTTGTGATTTTCATTTAAAATATACAGCAGATGGAAGTTTAAAAAAAATTATGACTAAATGTGTACAGAAATATTCCAGATGAAATCATAACGCAAAATCAGAAGTTTATGAATATAATTTTTTTTCTAATGCAGCTGGCAAATACTTCAGACAGTTGTTTTCTATGCCGCGTCTTTTTTTCAAGGGTAGCACAGAAGTTAGTCACTTAACACCACCCAGGAGATGCGTGTACCTTGAAGATACGATATGGACGCTGAGTAACAATACCTCCGCAAGGCTCTGTGATCCTGTTAGACAGGGACCTACGGTTTAAAGTGGATTCCGAACCACTACAAACATCCATGACACCGCGGGGACTCGAACACGAAACCTGTGGTACCGAGCACTAAACACTCGGCCAATCATCAGGCCCAAGTTTAAGAATATAATAAAATATAAAAAAAAAATTAACTTAATGATGTAAAAAATTAGATATAATAAATATGCAAGTACTTACATATTATTTAAAGTTTTCATTTCAGCTAAGCTTAGATTGATTTCATTTATGAAATTTATTTGAATACATTTAGTTAAAGAAAATATGAAAATAACTTACGCGGAGATTATATATAAAAGTTAATATAAAGTTATTGGAAACGTATTATAATCTCTTAAATGAAGATTTGGCTAGTATCAAATCATCTACAATATTTTTAGCTCATTGATTTAAAAGTAATTATTATAGCATAATATATGTCATAGTTATGGATCAAGGAAAAATATCTAACTTTTTTTAAATCTTTTCTATTGAAAAGCTACATATTGTCCCTATACTCAACTGGATTGAAGACAAAATTCTTACGTTAAAAAAATTAACGACAAAAAAAAGGTACCGGCCAAAATAACACAACAAAAACAACACTATTAATCAGAAAAGATCCTTTGTACAAATTCAATCATTCTTGTCAATAAAAAAAATAACAACTGGTCTAGCCAAACGACAATAATAATAAATAAAATAAAAAAAAACATCACCCAAACTCGCAATCCGTCAGGATTAACACCACTAAACAGATAAAACCACACATGACTCCTCCCCACAAATCCTAAACTATCACTCGATGCAGGTATAAAAGCAAAGGAGCACCACCACGCATTTCAGCCCATTAAAGAGCCGCTTCACTGAGACAGGAAAAAAAAAAAAAAAAAAAAAAAACAAGAAAGAAAACATGAAAATAAGTTACGCGGAAATTGATTATATATATTATATACATGCTATCCATGCAGGTATAAAAGTAAAGAAGCACCACGACGCATTTCAGCCCATTAAATAGCAGTTTTAACAGAGACAGAAAAAAAAACCCTTTCTGCCACTTAATCTCTCCGTTAAAGTCGAGTTCCTCTTTGGCCAGGAACGTAACTTCCGAACAAATTGAGGACTCGAACCCGAAGCCTGTGGCAGCGAGAGCCAGAGCTCTAGTCACTTGCCCATTAGACCCAAGTTTAAGAATATATACAAAAAAATAACTTAATGATGTAAAAAAATTAAAATATTTTACCATCTACAATATGGCCGACTTGCACTTTATCCTTTGATGCCATAGGCTTCAGGCTCAAATCCTGGCGGTGGCATGGATGTCTATTAGTCATGTTGTTACTAATGTTCAGAATCCACATTAAACTGTAGATCCCGGTCTATTTAGCCCAAAGTGTGTTCAAAACGACCGTAGAGCGACAAACCAAACTTTGACTTAAAAGTCCACATATTATAGCACAATATATGTCATACTTATGAATTAAGGAAGAATATCTACCACTTTTACATTTTATTGTTGTAAAGCTACATATTTTCCTAATATTTAATTGGATTGAAGACAAAAGTAAAATTTTTACGGTAAAAAATTTCCAAAATAACACAACAAAAACAACACTATTAATCAAAAAAGTATAAATTCGTTCAAATTCGATAATTCTTGTCCAACTGGTCCTGATAATACGATGACAATAATAATAAATAAATAAAGCCCCCATCGACCCAACCCGCAATCCGTCACGATTAACACCAGTAAACAGATAAAAACACTCGTTTCCCCAAACCGCACATGACTCCTCCCTACAAATCCTAAACTATTACTCGATGCAGGTAAGAGCAAAGGCACCACGCAAAAAAAGAAAAGGAGCACCACGACGTATTCCAATCCATTAAAGAGCAGTTTTACAGAGAGGCATTTAAGAAAAAAAAGAAGGAAAAAAAAACCCTTTCTGCCACTTAATCTCTCCCCTCAAAGTCTTTGGCCAGGCACGTAACTTCCGGACAAATGGAGTGCCCGTGGAAAAAACACACCCCTCACGTCCCCGACGGGAATGTCAACTGCGAAGGGTGCCCTCGGGCACACTCTCAGGAGAGGGGGGGGATAATAATAAAGAAAGAAAGGGAAGACTACTGTTTTTATAGGCCTCTTGATTTTCTATTCCTTTCTCGTATCTACCTGCGCACCTGTTGCAGCTTGCAAGACGCGTCGGTTGTCAACTCTTTATTTTTGCTGCCCGGAAAAAAGTCATATCCAATAATGCTGTAGCTATGGTACAATCAATTTATGAAGAAGTCTTTGTCTGCTTGGTCTCGTATTAAATATTGTTACATTTGCTATTACAACAACTATAGTTTTATGTAATAAGAGTTTGCTTTATGTTTTACTTTAACCCATAAGCAACTTACAGAAGAAATCCAAACGTTTCTGTCTTTTTTTTCATAACGATTCTAGGAAATTCTCAAAAACTGTATATCAAATTTTCTGTGCTTTGCAACATATTGAAGAAATCCAAACGTTTCTGTCCTTTTTTTTTTCATAACTATTCTAGGAAATTCTCAAATAACATATGTTAAAATTTCTGTACTTCAACAATAGAATTTTTGGAAATTTTTGCTTTGTCATTACTTTAATCCATAAGCAACATACAGGAGAAATCCTGTCTTAACGTTCTTTCCTTTTTTTTCATAAAAATTCTAGGAAATTCTCAAAATAGAAATTTTGGAAAATTTTAACGATGCACTTCTATTCCTTTCCAATTTATGACCCCTTATTCAAAATACTTCTCTGTAGTTTAAATATATACTAAATTCCACACGAATGATGCAAGATCCCCTCGATATTGTCGCGGCTTGATGGCCAAGTGGTTAGGCCTCTGGCCTTTAGTATCACAGGCTTCAGGTACGAATTCTGCCGGTGATATGGATATTTGTGGGTGGTTTGGAATCCACGTTAAATCTCTAAATGGAAATAAAATCTCTTAACGGAATCGACATTAAAACTATCCACGTTAAAGATCCAAAGTGTGCAAAAATGACCGTAGAGCGACACACTAACCAAACCAAATCTGGACATGGTGTAGGCTTTACTTCACCAGGGAATTAGTAACAACAACAACATATTAAATTTAGGTTAATTAAATTATTAAAAAGTCAGCCAATAAAAAAATCGTTATATGCAAATGATACAATCACCTCTAGACATAATTAATAAACTTTTTTCACCATCATGTATTTCCTTTTTTCGTAAATGACTTACTTTTTCTTTAAAAACTATTTTAAACAAATATTTTAATAAGTAACATGTTTTCAAAAAAAAAAAAAAAAAAAAAAACGGCAGTTCACTAAAATCCTACAAATCGCAACTCTGCCAAACAGAAAGAGATAAAATGGATTTTTAAAATTTCTCACTTGAGAAGCTATATTGCCTAACACCAAGGAAATGGTTAATGAAAAAAAAACCACAACTCCTTCCGGAGTCAGTTTCTTTCATCATTATTTCAAATAATATCTGCTGCTGCAAATGGCACGACTACATTCAGAGAATCCATTACAGAACTGTGCCCAAAATCTATTATGCGTTGGTGGTGGCAGAAAAATCCAACAAGTTTTTGATTTTCGCTTCAGACACAAAGAAGGAGGAACAGAATACGGTAATTTTGAAAATTCGACTCGAAATATTTGTCCTAGATAGAGATCAGGAAGTCGGAACACAATGAGAAGTACAAAAGAAGTTTTGTTGTAACGAGAAGAGCATCGACATTACAAAAAGGGGAATTAAATCGATGCAATACAGACTTTTTTTTTTTTTATCAAGTTTTAACGAAATGAATGGTTCTTAATTCCTTGGTTAATGAAATAGAAGAAAATGTGTGGGTGTGTACGTTTTCAAATATTTTAGTACAACTTTCAGTTCTTAAACCATTGATGAGTTAACGACAAACGGCCCTTTTTTTTTTTTTTTTTTTTTTTTTTTTCCCCCTTCTTTTTTTTAATCTGTTCAAACGCAGGTCAAATTTATTATAAGCAAAATCGAAAAATAGTTTTTGTAACTAATTAATAATAATTTTATATTAAAAAAACATACGCTTTAATAACGAAAATTAAGATAATTTCAGTAATAAAATAAATTATTATGCATTGCACTTATACAGTAAACCCTCACTTAAATATCACCTAGTCCACGTGCCACTCGAGAAAAAAGGAAAACGAAATAACCCAATTTAATTTTCATTCATACATATTTGCTTTAAGCATACTCTTAGTTTTAAGTTAATGAAACTTTTACTGGAACATAATTTTTCCAAATTTCGATACCCAATGAATCCTTTCTTTGACTTTTGAAAAAGTAATGAAAACTTTGAGTAAAGATATATAATTTGAATACATGGTTGCATTTTAATGAACCTGAAGAAACTATTTTAAATAATAAGTAAATATTTTACATTTGGCTGGTTTGTCGCTCTACTGTCATTTTATGCACACTTTAGGCTAATTAGACCGGAACCAGCAGTTTAACGTGGATTCCGAACCACTCACAAACATGCCTTTAACCAGTATTCAAACCTGAAGCTTGCGGTAGCAAAGGCCAGAGTGCCCATTTGGCTATTATGCCGCATTTTATATTTGAAAAAAACTATATGTAAATTAGATATGTAAATTTTTTTTTTTTTTTTCCCTCGTTACATCCGTTCTCATTTCATTATTTTTTTTCATTTCCTTCATTTCATTTTATTTAGATTCTAAACCAAGGGCGGGCAACCCCCGGCACTCGGACCGCATGCACTCCGCCTTTAACGTTTTTCCGGAGATTTATTACAGTTTCATTTTTATTTTATAATGACCAAATCGAAGAAAAATGGCACAAAAAGTTGTTAGCGCTTTTGATTCAACTTACACTAGCGAATCTTTTTTTTTTTTTTTTTTTTTTTTTTTCGAAAATGAAATTGACCCAACACAAAACATGCTCAAACATGACCGACGCAGCACCCATTACGAAGTGCAAATACCGAAATTGAGATCGATTTGCAAATGCTAAGTGAAAGAGTGGAGAAACAAATACCGGCACTAATAAAATAAATAATTTTAATGATTTCATTTTTTTTATTTCGTTTATATTTATATATTTAATGTTAGATAATAGAGAGTTTTTGCATACCGTACGTTAGTTACCGTAGGACGTCCGTTAGCTTTTTCTCCCTAGCGCACATGCTCATAGGAAACTGAGCATGCGCGCTAGGGAGAAAATTTTCTTTACAATGTGCGTTTAGTATCCTTATTATATTATCTATAATAACATTTTAGAATAATAGGAAACACAATAATAATAACTCATTGTGTTTCAATTATTCACTCCAAAAAAATGTCTATTTTGGATCTAAATCTAATATGGGGATATATAATTTTATATGCGGTTCGCGGAGTTAGGATGCATTTCCAAAGTGGCCCGCAAGATCATTTGTGCCACTCCTGTTTTAAACAGTCAAAATTAGCTAAGTAAATCAAATCATTGATATATTTTTACCCTGGATTATATATTTGCTACCTTTTAAAATCTTGGACTATAACTCTTACTTACAAGTCTCTCGTATCGTTTTTGTCCAATCAACTGCAAAGACATATCACTATAAAGAACATCTAAGAAATTTCTTTAAAAAAAAGTAGATCGCACCATAGAAATTTGCCTTGTTCCAAAATCTTCGCATCGAGGAACGATCAAGTTAGAGAGCCCAATCACCAAACCCTAACAGTTGCGAGCCCACGTGATCGCACGTTTCCACCCCTCCGCGCAGATTCGGCAGGCCCGCTGAATCAGTTGGCCAACTCTCTCCCCCGTCCGTCGATAAAAGTCCGAAATTGTATGAATGAATCAGGAAGGAAGGCCCCCCGAAAAAAAGAAGGGCCGCTAAAGCCCGAGCCATTTAGTCACGGCAGCGATGACGCATCCCGCCAAACCATCGATTGGATCCCACGTGCTTTTTCCAGCTGCTCTCCCGCCTTTGCAAAAGAGATCGCGCAAACAATCCTTTTCCAAGCGATGGCAGTTTTACCGTTACAGAAAGGAAATATATAATAATCAACAATCGACTTTACTTTTCATTCAAAACAAATCCACGATTTTTAATAACTGTATTTAAATTATTTTTTAACTTATAAATTGTGTTTTAATTAAACAATTCATTCATAGATTCGATTTCAAAACAGTTAGGATACTTAAAAAGAAAATTCCATAAAATGTTTTTCGATTGGATCCCACGTGTTTTTTCCAGCTACTCTCCCGCGTTTCTAAAAGCGATCACACAAACAATCCTTTCCGTCATTTCGAAGTAGTGGCAGTTTCCGTTACAAAAAAAAAAAAAATAATAATAATAATAATAAAAAAAAAAAAAAAATGATACTCCAAGCATGAATAATTGACTTATTTTTTTTTCAAAGCAAATCTACATTTTTTAATATCGGTATTTAAATTGTTTAATTAAAATATAATTAATTCATAGGTTCGATTTCAAAACAGTTAGGTACTTAAAAAGAAAATTCATAAAAATTTTTTTCTTAATTTCTATAATAGAATCTGTCTTCGATTCGATATGTTATGTCGTCCAGCTAAATCAGTAACTTTTAAAATGGCAATTATATAGAGCAATTATTTGCACACAGACAAAAACACCCCCCATACACACACACCAGAAGATATACTTTAACGTAAAAATATTCAATTTGAGAATGAATGAATTACAAAAAAACATTTTTAAAATATATATATATCATTTAGATTATATATACCATTTAGATTTAATACTGGCATAAATGATTTTTTTTTTTTTTTTTTTTTTTTTTTTTGTACTTGTAAAAGTAGAAAGAACTAAAACAGAAGATTGATACGTTTCTATATAAAAATTAAATAATAATAATAACCTTCAATAAATTGTCAAATATGGCTAATAAATTCACATTTATGAAAGAATAATGATTTCAATAAACATTGATGAAAGAATAAAAAGATTTCAATAAACATTGCAACTGATCATCTTACATTTATGAATACGAAAATCTGAACACTTAGTTAAAATGTAAAGCAAGTTTATTCATCTTTGCAAATGTAGAAAGAACTAAAACAGAAGATTGATACGTTTCTACATAAAAATTAAATAATAATAAAAACCTTCGATAAAAAAAAAAAAAATTTCAAAAAGTAAGGGAATAAACGAAGTGAAAATCCCTGCTATCAATTTTATTTCAAACAAAGGTTAGATTGAAACAGAAAAAATTGTCAAGCATAGCTAATAAATTCACATTAATCAAAGAATAAAAAGATTTCAACAAGCATTGCAACTGATTAGATGACATTTATGAATACGAAAATCTGGACGTTTAATTAAAATATAAAGAAGTTGAAATTAATTTGTAAAAGTTGAAATTAATTTGTAAAAAAAAGTAGGAAGAATTAAAACGGAAAATTGATACGTTGGTATATAAAAATTAAACAACAATAATAACCTTCAATAAAACAAAAAAATAAATAATGCGGAAAAAACAACACTGATGCACTAAACAAAGTAAAAATAACAAAAATTTCAATAACCAGTAGAAATTTCATGAAACAGTTACTTAAAATCTTGTAACGCGATACTAACTAAAGGCGGAAAAATTCGATTTTTTGACACAATGCACCTTCTCTGAGGCTTGAGCTTAAATTAGATACGCCTGGGAGGGAAGATACCACCGAAGAGTGTACAATATTATTATTAGAGGGCAAGCAGCAGAGAAAGTGCCAACAAATAGCACGCAACGGAGACGAACAAGGGACAAATTGCCAGGAATAACTTTTCCGCGAAAAACCGCCTGGGATCGTGCTGAAATTGTGAAACGGTTTCTTCAATCCGTCTAGCTGCAGGCTGGCGTTTTGTTTACTACACAGTCTTCGGAAATTGTATTAGAACCGTGAACTTAAACAGAAGAGTGAGTTGAAATTAAGTAGCAGGTGGGAATTTTGTTTACATAAAAAGGATGGATGTGTTCAGGACAACAAGTATAATCTGTATTCTGTAAAAATATTACGATCTTTGAAAAGTTAAAAAGACTGCCTTTAAAAATAAAAAACAATTAAAGAGATGTACCATCAAATTTTAACAAAACTCCCTAAAATAGTGGTCAAGAGTCAATATACAATTATTTCATAAAATCAGCACTTAAAAATGACAAATAATCGTAACTTATTGCAAATTAAAGATCTTATAATGATGGCATGATTGAGATATTTCTGCATAATTACAACAGTTTTCGTTGAAAGTTATTTCTGAAATTATTATTCTCTTGCAAGTCACGAGAACAAAATATTAAAACTAAAAGAATCATCTAAATATTCTATGCAGCAATATAAATCCAATTAGTAATCTCATATCCAGGCAAAACATTCTCGCATCAGCTGCAACGATGATTTTTTCTGCAAAGGTTGAAGAATCTAAGGTTAATAAGGTTTGGTTTGTCGCTCTACGATCATTTTGTGCACACTTTCGGCTAATTAGACCGGGACCTACAATTTAACGTGGATTCCGAACCATTACTACACCACACCACATCGCTGTGTCTAGACCTGAGTTGCCCCTACACAGTTTGGGAATGATGTGGGTGAGAAGAAGTCTGGGCTCTGTGACGCTCTATGTTCATATGAGACCGGGACCTACAGTTTAAAATGAATTCCGCCGAAATACCGCTAAGATCGTTCAGAAATGGTGTAACAGTTTCAGTCCGTCTCGTTGTGGGTTGGGGTTTTGTTTATTACCGACTCGGAAATTTTATTAGAACCGTGAACTTAGGCGGAGAAGTGAATTGGAATTCAGTAATGTTTACTTAAATTGCAGGTGGGAATTTTGTTTACTTAAAAAGGGATAGATGTATCAGAGCAACAAATGTAATTTGTATTCGATAAAAATATAAAATAAAAGATATCTGAAAAGTTAAAAAGGCTGTCTTTAAAAATAAAACAGCTATTAAAAGATGTACCAACAAATTTTAACTAAACACCCTAAAATAGTGGTCAAGAATCAATGTACAAATATTTCATAAAATCAGTATTTAAAAACGACCAATAATCGTAATTTATTGCAAATTAAAGATCTTCTAATGATTCCACGTTTGAGTTGATATTTCTGAAAAATCCCAACAGTTATTTCAGGATTATTATTAAATATAAATATTGAATAAAATAATTGTAATAATCAAATAATTTGAAGTAACGGGAACAAAATATTGCAATATAAATCTAATTAGTAATTTCATATCCAGGCAAAAAATTCTTGCATCAGCTGCAACGATGATTTTCTCTATAAAAGGTTGTGAAACGTTAATATTATTTAACCTTTATAGCGATGATTTTCGCTATAAAAGTTGATAATGCCAGATTTTTAATGTCGGGGCGTCAGGCTAGACCGGAACTTACAGTTTAATGTGGATTCCAAACAACTCGCAAACATCCGTGCCAACGCCAGGATTCTAATCTGAAGCCTGTGGTACCAAAGGCCAGAGCGCTAGCCAATTGGCCAGGTCGTTATGGCACCGCCGTAGCTCGAACCCGAAACTTCTGACACCGAGTGCTAGTCACTCGGCCATCAGGCCCCAGAAACCTAATATCTTTAAAATTATATATATTACAATTAAAACTCGGTATGTAAACACTTTTAAATAAGAAATTAAGTAAATTTTGTTTAGTATATTCTCATTAAATGTTCACTTCAATATAAATATAAATTCTTAATTCATTTCACAAAGGTCACAGAGCAAACAACGCCATGCGCATGTCCAGACGTCATCCACGGTGGGCAACATTTAATAAACAATAATAAAAAACGTTCAAAGACACACAGCAAACGATATAGGTCAGGGTTAGTGGCACCCGCGAAAAACGTTTGTGACTCTCCGGTTCCACAAAGAGGAATGGTTAGAGAGACAGAGGGAAAGAAAAAAAATACAAGTAAGACGTAGAACAACAAAGAGTCGTCTGTGAGATCTTTCAAAAATAGTCTCGTTTGATAGCGATCGGCTATTTAGCGAGAGCGAGACGCTCGCCACAGCGGGTGTAGAGTGTGACGTGGGAGCTGACAGCTGAGACAACCGAGCCTTGTATCCGCAGGTATGGGTGCGCGCTAACTGGGACACATTCAGCGCGGGCCGTAAAGTACACCTATCTTGTTGCTTGTTTGCTTACCTGCAAATAACTGCAGACACATGCCCGGAAATGACAAGTTATTCAATGGGCTGTATTTATAAAAATCTGTATTCACGTCCAATGAAATCATTTAGTTTATGACTAAACAAGTGTTATTAATATGCAAATTTAATTGATGCCCAAATGAGACTTTCTGTGGTACCTTTGCGTAGTTTCATATACTAAGACGAAAGTTATTGCATAATATTTTCTACAGTAAAAGTTAGAGCAATTTTTAAATGGCATTAAGTTGTGAAAGTAATAAACAAAAATGATTTGTTTTTAATTTCCACAAAAGTTAATTTCCATCAGTTTTTTCGTAGTCTCTAAAAACCATTTAGATGTAAATAAGCAAGTGCCATTAATCAAAGATGCCAAATGAAACTTTCAATAATAACTTTGCGTAGTTTCTTATACCAATACCCTTTTTTCTTATATACACTTCAATCAAAGACGCCAAATGAGACTTTCAGTAGTAACTTTGCGTAGTTTCTTATACCAATACCCTTTTTTCTTATAGCCCTTTAATCAAAGATGCCAAATGAGACTTCAAGTAGTAACTTTGCGTAGTTTTTTGTACTAATGCGAAACTTTTCAATAGCTATCCTTTAAGAGAAGATCACACAGACTAACAGTTCTTTTTGAAAAGACAAAAACAGTGAATGTTGCTTGTTTAATTATTAAAAAAAATTGCATAATATTTTCTACAGCAAAAGTTAAGAGTTATTTTTAAGTTGCATTAAGTTGTAAACGTAATAAAAGAAATTTCCATAAAAATATCAGTTTTTTCGTTTCCTTTAATTATATTTTTTTTCCATTGAAACTACAGAAAACCTATAATATAAGGTATTTCTATTTAATACTCCGGTATTCAAATTGCGCGCCGTTGTGTCCTGGGGTTCCAAACAACGCTCTCAAGAGTTCGTCGTTTATGTTATCACAATTTAAGTAATTAATTACAATTAAAGTAATTTAATTTGTTGCTTTTATCAGATCAAATAAATAAAAATTAAAAGAATTCATCACAAAGATATATAATTATGTAACAATACTTTATTCTTATAACTATCCGAGAATAAGAATCTGTTACTAGTCCCCCTGGTTCAGGAAAGCCTACATCAGGTCCAGAAGACCTCATCACAGGCGACTGGGCCATGGCTAAGGGTAAAATGCAGCTTCACTTTTAGCGAGGAACCACGAGGACTGAAGACTGACTAAACCTCAAGACAACGCTCTACGATCCTATTAGACGGCGACGTACGGTTTAAAGTGGATTTCGAACCACTACAAACATCCATGGCACCGGCCGAAACTTGTGGTACAGAGCAATTAAAAAAAAATTATGCTTATGAAACATTTATATTTACATATTATTTTTCAGATAAAACTTTTTTTAATTGCTACAACAACAACTTGAGAACTTTGAAATGTAATTAAATTATTTCAATACATAATTGACGAGTGGTCATATTTATTTATTTATACCAGGTAGGAGTTACATTAAAAATATTATGAATTATATTTCTGCACAACGAATTTATTTTTAAAATATGCACGAATTTTGGCAGAAAAAATACTACTACAGAGAATATAGAATCGATTATAAAAATTAAAATAATAAAGAAATCAGAATTATCCGAAAATAATAATAGATTCGTAAATTTTGCTTCCATTTACCACAAAATATGTCCCAAAATGCAAATCCCTTCAGCTATTGCAATAGAAGATTACAAAAATAAAACAAAATTAAGTAATTGTTTATTCAAAAGGAGATGGGCATCTATAGAAATTATTCAGTAAAACAAAGCTAAAAAAGTAGCTGTAACTGAAAAACGTGCAGCAATAATTAGATTCAGGTCGCAACACACGAAATGAGAATGAGATATTTAATAAGCCGTGACCAAAACCAAGTCATCGAACTAGTACAGAGACTTTCCAAGATTGCATATTTTAGATGGATAACAATATTGGTGCATAAAAAAAGCTACCTTTAAAAAGTAAATAAATAATAAGTACTTTTATTTTTATTGTAAGATTATCAAAGGAGATCAAATTATACTGACGTTATATACTGTTTTTTGCCATATGTTAATTTTATTAGTTTATTAACTTTTAAATTAAATTTTATAGATGCGTAATTTATAAAAGGATAAAACATACACAAAAATGAATTTCTTTGATTAATTAAATAAAAAGGGCAAATCAAAATTTATATTTCCAGTTAAAAATAGAAATACAGATAATTTCCTTCAAAGTTTTAGACGCAGATCCTGTATAAATAAAACTATATTCTGCCCCGAACTATATTCTGTTCGAACAATATAGAAATGGTTTCAAATTCGATGAGTAGGTAAGCATCCCTATTGTTGTTGTTACTTAATCTTCCTGGTGCAGGAAAGCCTGCACCAGGTCCAATAAACCCCGTCGCAGGCGACGTCCATGGCCAAGGGTAATATGCAGCTTCCCTTTTTAGCGGGGAACCACGTGGGCTGAAGACTGACTAAACCTCAAAACAACGCTCTACGATCGCATTAGACCGGGAATTCCGAACCACTATAAACATCCATGACAACGCCGGGACTCGAACATGTGATCCATGACATCGAGAACCTGTGGTCGAAATCTGTGGCACCGTGCGCCGGTTTGGTTTGTCGCTCTACGGTCATTTTGTGTACACTCTGGGCTACACAGACCGGAACCTACAGTTTAACGTGGATTCCGAACCACTCAGAAATATCCATGCCACCACCAGGAGTCCGACCTGAAGACTGGTTTACAAAAAAAGTCCAAAGCGCTAGCCACTCGGATTCAGTCCCCATTCCCATTCTTGTATTGAAGGTTAACATCATAAACTAATACGTTCGATATTTGTTGAATTAATATTACATAAATAATGTTGCGAAAGATTTCATTAAAAAATAACAGAAATTATGTGCACTTAAAAACCTCTTCACTGGGAAAAGAACACGTATTCAAATATTTTTAAAGCATTGCTATTGTAAGAATATACTTTCGATTTGCAAGTCTTTTTTGCGTCGTGAATGTAGTGTAGTAGCTTCCCTCGTGGCAAATTATATATTTAGTTATATATATAGTTATATATGTAGAATTGTACAGCAGTGCTGCTCCATAAATGTAATGTAATAGCTTCCACCATGACATTTTATATATATATAGTTATATAGCAAGTTATATAAATAGAATTTTGCAGTGCTGCTATTGTAAGAATATACTTTCGAATTGAAATCTTTCTTGCTCCAAGAATGTAATGTAGTAGCTTTCTCATCATAGCTAATTATACATATTTATATAGCAAGTTAGATATGTAGCATTTTGCAGCGCTGCTGCTCCGTGAATGTACTGTAATAGCTTCCTGGCAAGTTATATAAGTAGCATTTTACAGCACTGCTATTGTAAGAATATACTTTCGAATTGCAAATCTCTCTTGCTCCATGAATGTAGACATAGTTAGCTTCCATCATGGCAACATTTATTTTAAATTTGCTTTTCTTTTTCCATTACGTTCATGCCTTTCTCATATTCTCTTTCCAACGAACAAAACACCACTTTCCAAGAAGCCAACGTCAATAACAAATGACTAATGATAACGGAAGTAAATTTTAATTACAAAAGGGGGATATGATCAAAGGGATATGAAAAACATACTACAAGAAAGAAGTGATTTTGCAGCAAAATGGGCACGATGTTTTCTTCAACTATGAATTCAACAAGTCGCTCTGTTCTCTGCAACGACCCTGATCCACTTTTCCCTACAATGAAGTTTAATCGCTACAGCGCAATCAAACTGATCGCATGGGATACTGACGTCACACGCAGATTGGCATTGACAGCTTGCTTACACTCCAAAATAAGAGGTCCACCAAGTTGTTTTGTTCTGATATTGTTGAATTCACATTCTCAATCAAATCATCGTAAGTCAATGAAGAACTAAAAACCATAAATTTCATTTATCAAATTTAAGTTTTTATTCTTGCACCCAAAACCGTTTGTCAAAAACTTATTAAGTCTAACCATTGATGACGAATAACTAAATATTAAAAAAAAGGAAGTAGATTAAAGTAGAGGAATTGGTTTAGGTTTGTTGCTCTACAGTTAGTTTTTCCGCACTCTAGGCTAATTGGATCAGAACCTAGAGTTGAACGTGGATTCGGAACCACTCACAAACATCCATGCCACTGCTAGAGTTCGAACCTGAAGCCTGTGGTTCCAATGGCCAGATCGCTAGCCAATACTTTATATCAGGGGTAAATGATATCAAATTAAATATAACGTATTTCAAGGAACACACACACAAAGCTATTTCGATTTATTTATTATACCTATAAGCTTTTCTAACGACAAAAAGGTTTATTTAAATAATTTTGGTTAACCAGATTTATTAGATTATTATTATTATTATTTTTAAGCAAAAGTAACCTCAAGGTATGAATTATTAACACCTAAAAAATATATTTCGAAATAAACATTTACCACGTAATTTAAAAAAAAGGTAAAATAATCCGCATGTGCTACAACCTCTCGCATCATACGCACTGCAAGCATACGCAAGAACCATCGAAAGAAAAGAAACCGGGCCCAAGCGAAAAGAGGAGGGGGAGGTCATTTACTTCGCGTCACGGTTCGCGGCCACGGAAAATGGCGCGGGTACGTGATAGCGGGTCAAGGAACCACAGAACAGAAAAGAGATTCTCTCCTGTGTTATGACGACCGGACAAGCACCAAGATATATCACCCATCAGGCGGAACGCTTTTGCATACCTTGCCCATGCAAAAGGACACATTCGGCAAAAGTAATGATTTTTTTTCCTTTTAAAATTAATCAATGACATCTGTCCAAAATTTGCTCAACCATTTTATTAGATATATATACAAAGTGTTCAAAGAATTATCGGAGATTAAAATAGTATTATGTATGATACTTCAAAATTTTCAAACTTTGAATGTTCTTCTGTCAACTATCAACATAGCTACAAAAGCTAATAAATTTCGATGTGGTTTTGGTTTGTCGCTCTACGGTCATCTGTGCACACTTTAGGCTAAATAGATCGTGTCCTGAAGCCTTTGGTATCAAAGGCCAGACCGCTAGCCAATTGGCCAATATTTCAATGTGAGATCTCTTGGCTGATCTTAATACATTCAAAGAGTACAATAGGCCGAGGTATGTCTACTAGATTGGATAGGAGAGTCGAGTACCTGTGCACATCTGCTCAGAATTCAAATATAATAAAACAAAGTATCACAGAATTAGCAGGAATTAAAAATTTAGAGCAAACAGTTAATAGGTGGGAAAGAAGCTAAAAAAAAAGGGGGCAAACTAGGAGATGACAATCAAGCAATATCAAAATACATAAATGCCCAATAGAAGCATATAAATACGTAAATACATAGCAGACAGACATATAAACACATATACAATGAAAATAAATAGGAATTATAAATAAACAAATATACAATCAAAGATAAAAAATAAAAAACTTTAAGGAGACAGAAAACATACGAACAACTATTGACTGTAGATCGGAAGTAAAGTTCGTTGATGCAGGGTAGAGTTTGATGTTTTCAGAAATGGGATTTTTTTTTCTTCTTCTTCTTCTTTTTAACACAGTTCCGCAGTACACACTGCCAATGCAGAAGAGAGGACGATAGGAGATTTCTTAGAACTGAAGAGTAGTATTGCAGATGGGTCATAAAAGAAATTAGGGAGGCTTGAGGTCGTGATTCCATCCTGTTGTGTAATATGGATCCGAGGTATGTCAGGTATGTCATTAGGCCGAGGTTTGGTTTGTCGCTCTACATCAACTTGTGCACATTTTGGGCTAATTTGACCAGAATCTACAGTTTAAAGGATCCGAGGTATGTCATTAGGCCGAGGTTTGGTTTGTCGCTCTACGTCAACTTGTGCACCTTTTGGGCTAATTTGACCAGGATCTACAGTTTAAAGGATCCGAGGTATGTCATTAGGCCGAGGTTTGGTTTGTCGCTCTACGTCAACTTGTGCACCTTTTGGGCTAATTTGACCAGGATCTACAGTTTAAAGGATCCGAGGTATGTCATTAGGCCGAGGTTTGGTTTGTCGCTCTACGTCAACTTGTGCACACTTTGGGCTAATTTGACCGGGACCTACAGTTTAAAGTGGATTCCGATCTACTAGCAAACATCCATGCCACCGCCATAATTCGAGCCTGAAGCATGTGGTATCAATGGCCAGAGAGCTAGCCAACTGACCGTCAGTCCGCATGTAAAAGCCGAGGAGTTAAGGAATTCGTACTGGATACTCTCTATATTGAATTAGGCTGGTGTTTTACACATGGCATTAATTGAAAGACTGTGCCTTTGAAATGCCTCAAGTACTGAAGCAGCAAGTATCGATTCCAAAAGGAAATTCTCAGATGCCAGCGAATACATGTAGGATTTGTTTGTATGCTAAGCACTAGATGGAAACACATCACGGACTATGTGCCTTTCACACCAACCTTTTGCCATGTAGTGGCAGTATTGGACCTTGAACTCTGGCCCTGGAAGAAAGGAAAAACCCCGTAGTTGGGCGCGAGAGGAGAAAGCTAACTGACATGGGAGATGCCGCGTCAAGCAGCGGTAGAAAATGGTTGTGAATATATCAATACTTTCTGTAAATATTAATGTACATATATTCATTAAATATGTGTTGTTGAGAGAAAACCAAGGTTTTTTTTTTTCGCTTTGAAATACACCCCTAGATTGCCTCCCTCTGTCGTTAAAAATTTGCTAGACTGGTAGAGAAGTCTAGAGTATTTGCTAGACTGGATGAGTCTTCAGCGAGCGCCCAACTCTACATAAATTGGGGGCTCAGCCGGGATCCGTCCATTGCAAGCGACCAACCTACATAAATTGGGGGCTCGGCCGGGATGCGTCTTCAGCGAGCGCCCAACTCTACATACATGGCATCAAATCGAGTATTGGTTTGGACATGCAAGTGATCCTACATCGATTAAATTTTGCAGTTACATTGTAAACTAATTAAAGACATTTTATTTATTTCTCTTTTCTTTCTTCCATATAATTTAGAGCGGCTTGATGGCCAATTGGCTGGCTTTTGGTATCACAGACTTCAGGTTTGATGGCATGGATGTTTGCGAGTGGTTCGGAATCCACGTTAAACCGTAGGTCCCTGTCTAACTAGCCTAAAGTGTGCGCAAAATGACCGTAGAACCACAAATCAAACCAACCTTTTCTTCCATATAATCTTAACAGGTTTGCTTTGATTTAGTTCATCGCTCTACTGTCATTTTCCGCACCATTTATTCAATTTTGGCAGGAGTCTAGCAATGTTCAGAAACATTGTATATTAATTTCAAACTACGTCTCTGAACAAAATAGCGGAAACATGTTCTGCTGGTAGATTTTCCGATAATAACTTACAAATCCAGATTTGCCACTTATAATCCTCTGTGGTTAATAACAAGATGCCATCAATGTTTATTTTTGATATTCAGGATAACATGCATATATGAGGGATTAAAAAGGTATCAATCGAAAATCAATGTCAGATTTCGGTTCAGTATTTCGAATGTCATCTGTAACAGTGCGTACGTATTACTATGAGCGATTTTGATAGTCGGAAGCGGAACAGATATCTTATTAAAACAGATTAGTTTTAAACATATTCACGATATCTCATAATAAAAATGAAAACTTTGTACTCAATATTTATGTTGAAGATTTTTCAATGCATTATACAAATGATCATTTAATTTCGAATACTTAAAAATAAGACGAATATTATTGAATATATGATTAATAACGCAACACCATTATTGTTATTAAATTATTACGTACAGTTAATTATTTCGAGAAAATAAATCAAATACAGATAAAATTCACAATTTTCATCAATAACTTCAAAAAATTGAAAAATTCCCCTTTCCTAAATGGAATATTCTGTAATTTTAAGCAAGAAAAAATATCGTAACTACTTGAGGGGAAAAAAAAAGGGGGGGGGGATGAGATGAACATTAAAATTTCTAAAAAAAATAAATGAAAAATTTCCGATTTTGACAAAAAATTACGAAACATGATTCAACTCTAGTTTAATAAAAAGCAACATTTAAATTAAAAAAAAAAAAAAAAAAAGAAAAAGAAAAGGGTTTCTTAGCTTCTTTCTAACCTATTGCAAAAATAGAAAATTATTTTACTCAATAAGCCACTAGTCTGAATAAATGATAACTATGTTTAAATTTTAATATGTCTTTACATGCATCGTTGGGCAAAATCTGATTTCTTTCTAATGAAAAAGTGCAAAACATCAGCATTGACATTAAATCGATGAATCAATCAGTCAGAATCAATTATTATATAATTTCAGCTGTTATAATAAATCAATTATAAATCAAACACATAAAGGAGTACTGAATTAGATGACGCATATAATTCTCTTTTTGGTAAGAAAGAAAGCGACTTTAATTAAAGTAAGATATATACAGTAAAGAGAGGGGCCTGATAGCCAAGTGACTAGCGCTCTGGTGCCTCAGGTTTCGGGTACGAGTCCCGGCTGTGCCAAGGATATTTGCACTGTAGATCCCGGTCTAATATGACTGTAGAGCGATGGGCATAGGACTGACAACCCTACCCCATAAAAGGAAAAAAATCATCTCTTGTTTCGAAATCTGCCAATAGGCAGACGGCTTTGGCCGGCCATGGGGCTGTTGCGCCACTGATGATAATTTTGTATAGTAAAGATGATTAGCGAAAACAAAATATTATATCTAATCCTGAGTGTCCTGCAGTGCGGAACGGACATCCCTTCAGTAATGAACTCTTTGATGGAGCGAAACGGACAGCTTCTATTGTGATGGAGCACCCATATGTAGAAGTCTGACTTGGCTCCGAATCGCTGAAGAAGTGCCTGCCTGGAGGACTTTTAGAGGAAATTATCCCAATTTACGTATCGTATAGGAGAAAACCCAGAATATTCCCTAAGAGGTAGTCCGACTCACGAGGCAAACTGCTGAACTTCCCAAACGCCACCGAGCCTCCTCGTTTTTTGAAACAGTGTCTACAACAAAGCCGCCTGCGGATTGAACCTCCAGCCTAATGCTCACCAGCGACGCACGTTGCCAATGAGCCATGAATCGGGCATACAAAAATTACTTAATTAATAAGTCGTTGTGCATTTAACATGAATAATGAAAAGAAACTATACATAGATCTAATACAAAAAGAAGAAAAAATACGCCAACTTACGCATTTGAAATATTACTTTTACAGTTTTGGCATTTGAAAATTACCTCTTGGGTTTTTAATTATTTTCTATTAATTGGATCTTTCTAAAAAGTTTTCTAATAAATAATTAATGTACTAAGTAAAAGTTTTCTAATAAATAAGTATATTAATTACGTTCTGTTCTTTCAAGCACTACTTATTACAGAAGAAATTAGGAAACTGGAAAACGCACAACATAACGGGAAGCAATTATAATATTCTTAAATTAAAGCTTTATTATGTTGTTTTAATTATATTAATGTATTTTTATAGCAAATTTTTATTATTATGCACGCAAGAATAAATAAAATAAAATGTAATAAGTAAATTGGACTTTAAAAAAGCACTTTTAAATGGGTAAATAAACACTTTCATATCAAACATAATTTTACATTCGCATCAAATGATGACCGAATGGGAAATTCGCGAGCACGCCATTTTCAGAGAGTTGCACAAGCAAAGACAATTTTTAAATTATTTCAATTGAATAAACACTGAAGAAAAGGCAATTCGACCACACCCATCAGATGAAAGTGTTTTATGATACGAAGAGGGCGTTAAAAGAAACGACGTACACTTTAAAAAATCATTTCGCAGTTATGAGCTACAGACAATAAGTGATAATTGAGAAAATGCATTTTTTCGGATTGGTTTATTTGGGGAAAAAAAAAAAAGGTCATTCAAAAATATTATATTATTCAGGCAGAAAGGGAAGAAAAAAAGTTTTTGTTAATTAGTCGTGTGTTAAAAAATAAATTTTTCAACATGATTAAACACTCAATAACTTTTAATTCACATAATGTATATCAATATAGAAAAGACTTTTATATCAAAATTTTTTTCCTATAATATATTTGTGAAATTATTTAAATAAAATCTAGAAAAAAACAATCCAAAAATAGCATCATCATTGACGCAACAGCGAATTGAGCGCTAGGGCCGTCTGCCTACTGGCAGGTTTCTAGACTGGGCAAGTTTGTGCTTTTTACAGAGTGGGATTGTCAACCCGACGCCCAACGCTCTACAGACTTCCATGGCACCGCCGGGATTCGAACCCGTAATCTGTGGTAAACAGAGCCAGCCACTCGGCCATCAGGCACCAAGACCACACGGGTTCTTGTTATAGATGTTGCTGCCTACTAAGTGGAATAAGAACAACAACAAAATTCAATAAATTAATTAAACAAACAATAATAATCATCGAATAGATAGTTCCAAGTTAACAAATCTAACAACGACACTCAAACGTATATAAATAAGTATTCAAGTCAACGGATTTTTTTTTTTTTAATATATCTGAACTTATTTCGTATTGTGATATATTATAATATCGAGCCAAATTTCATTCATAACTATAAAGAAAAATCGTACACAAATCCATCCCATAATGATATCAAGTACTCACATGATAGAAAAGCGGGTATCTCTTCTAAGAGCTAGTTATCAAAAATTAATAATCCAACTAATTCACTCTCGAATAGCAAATAGCAGGTAGAAAAAAAAAAGGCAGAGAGAAAATCGTCGGAAAAAGTGACAAGATAATTGCAGGGAAATTGCCAATCTCGCGTGAACATGCGAGAGGTGGGTTTTGTAGGAAATCGAGAAAATAATCAGCTTGGAACTTCAGCTGTAATTAATCCATTAATAGGAACGTGCCTTGTAATTGAAGCTTGCTCCGCGGAACAGATCTAATAGCATGACAAGGAGAGGCTAAAGGTGACTTGAATTACGACTGAATACATTAAAAGCAGGATTTTTTGCTTAAAATTACTGTAAGAATATCGTCTAAAAAGCAATTTCTGCCAGGTAATGATTATTACCAAAATTTAAATTTTAAAGCTATTTTTTTTAAGTATCTCAAAATCAAATGATTTGAGTCGTTCAAAATTAGAAGTGTTTGAGATTAATAAAGAAAAGAATGGAGTGTACTAAATCAATATATATTGTTAATATGGTGACGTAAAGATAAGTGAAGCACCATATGGCGCGGTCAATACTTGGGAGGGTGACCATCCAGGAACACCGCATACCGTTGGCATTTAAAATTTTGGGGCCTGATGGTCGAGTGGCTCGCGCTCTGGCGCTCGGTGCCACAGATTTTGGGTTCGAGTCCCGGTTTAATACGGCTGTTGAGTGTTGAGCGTAGGGCTGAATAACCTATCCCGTAAAAAGAAACACATCTATCGTCTTGTAATCTGCCAGTAAACAGACGACTTTGGCCCGCAATGGGGCTGCTGCGCCAATGATGACGATAACGAATTTAAGATAACTCCCTTTATATCAAATAAAAAATATATGTTACTGATAGTTTTATGGATAAATTAATAAATTTTATTTATTGATCATCATTATTAAATATGACAAGGATATAACCCAAGAAATTAACAGAATCAATTAAAAACATATTTTAAAAACTTATGATCAAATTCAAATTGTTTTGCAAAGAAGTCATTAATATAAAAAATAATAATCATCAATGGCGCAACAGCCCCATGGTGGGCCAAGGCCGTTTGCCTACTGGCAGATTCCAAAACATGAGATGTTTTTTTTACGGGGATAGGGCTGTCAGCCTTACGCCCAACGCTCTGCAGGCACATTAGACCAGGACCTATGGTTTAAAGTGGATTCCGAGGCACTACAAACATCACGGGATCGCCAGGACTCAAACCCGAAACCTGTGACATCCAGCGCCAGAGTGCTAGTCACTCGGTCATCAAGCCCCAGTATAAAATAAGCATGTTTTAAATTAGGTAAAAAAAAGGTAGATTTAATTAAACTACATATTTTTAAGATCCGATTTGCCTTTAGATACGAAACTTATTTTAAATTATATTCATATAAAAAACGTTATAAATACAAGCTAAAAAAATTAAGGACATTTTTAAAATACGTTTATATAAAAGTGCCCATTACAAAAAAAAAAAATAATAATAATAAATAAATAAATAAATATATATATATATATATATACATAATTTTATTTATTTATTATTATTATTATTTTTTTTTTAGAAGATGCATCCTTCAAATTCTTGTTGAATGTTAGATATAATAATGTAATAATGATATAATAATTACACCAACATTATCTTTGATTATGTTCTTAATATAAAAAAATTTCTCCCAATTTAATTCTAATAACTATCATTGTATTTAAAAAACAGCAATATTATTCTTTAAATCATATGAATTAAAAAAATAATTTTTTTAATTACGAACAATTTCTCCAACTGAAATTCAAAGAGAAACATACATAATTCAAAACAATAAAGACAGGAAAATAGAACGCTTTTTGTCCAATTCCCCCTCTCCTGAAATCGAATACCGGATTAATGCTAACGAAGAAACGCGAGACTTCAAGAGAGAGAAAAAAAAAAAAAAGACGAGTAGCAGAAGAAGAAAGAGAAAAAAATCGAACTCAGACAACCCTCTCGCGGATATCCTGTCATATACACCACCAACTTCACGTGCATATGCATACCGATTCGAAGGAAGTTACGGTTACGATCCTCATCCACACAGGTAACAACAACAACAACAAAAAGCAAATGGAGTCAATGCTCTAGGGCGGGCCCGATCTCGAATCAGTGAGCCGAGACCAGCTCTTTGTGCGTTTGTTAGTTTTTTAGAAGCGAACTCTTACTTAATATACATCGCAGTAAAGAATACTTAAATACTAATAATAATATTTTCGCAAATTATATTAAATATGAAACCAACTCTATTAAAATGTATATTACTTTATAATGAGTTGGTTTTGTTTTTCTTTTATAAAGTAGTAGTTACAATTTTATATCATTTTATTGTGACAAGTAATTTAAAAAAAAAAAAAAAAAGGGTATTTTAAAAGGAAAGTTATCAGATTAAAATCACTAATAATATTTTCACAAATTATATTAAATATGAAAAAAGCTCTATTAAAATATGATTTTATAATATGTTGCAAGGTTTTGGTTTTCATTTACAAAGTAACCCTCTTCACTATATTGCGTAAATTGGGTGAGAAACAAAGCGGGATATACTACTGTGTCCAAAAAATAAGACCAATTTTTAATTTAAATTTCCCGGGCATATTGTATTTAAATTTTTTTTTTTTTTCTTTTTCTTTTTTAAGTTGCTGGCACTGTCGTTGACATCTGTGTGACATGTGACGTCAAAATATTCATTAGTGCTTGAGTTACGATTGGCTTTGTGAGACGCTAAAACGGATTCCGGCGATTTTTGAAATGTCTGAATGAATTGAGCAAAGAACTTGCATTAAATTGTGTTTTCGGAAACGTGTAGAATGTTGCAGACGGCATTCGGTGAGCATTCCTGCATCGGAAAGAAATGTTTAGAAGTGGTATAAACAGTTCAAAGAAGGCAGAGAAAGCGTAGAAGACGAAGAGCCCTCTGGACGATCACCAACCTCACCCGACGAAGCTCACGTCCAAAAAATTTAAAGGTTTGGTGCTTGCAAACCGTCGATTTACAATTAGAGACCTTGCTGATGATGTGGGAATTTCGAAATTCCATTTAAAAAAATTTTGGGGGCCTCAAACACGTCAAATCTTGATTGGTACCGAAAACACTGAATGCGTCAGCTCACACTGCATTGATTCTTCGTGACTTTTTTGCCAAAAATGAAACCCATATCGTTCCACAACCACCGTATTCATCGTATTTAGCATCGTGCTACTTCTGGCTATTCCCTAAACGCAAAAGACCACTCCGGGGACATCGTTTTGAGTCGATTGAAGAGACATTTCAAAAATGGCAGAAATCAGTTTTAACATTTCACAAAACCAAGCGTAACTCAAGCACCGATGAATATTTTGATGTAAAATTTCACACAGTTGTCAAAAGGACAGTGCTAAAAAACTTGAAAAAGAACGAAAAGAAAAAATTGAAATACCATATTCCCGGGAAATTTAAATTGGAAACTGGTCTTACTTTTTGAACACAATAGTATATCATTTTACTGTCACAAGCAATTAAAAAATAGGATATAGGAAAATTATCAGATTAAAATCACAAAGAAGGTACTGACCCCAAAGATATCATTGCGATTAAAATATGTAAATAATATAACAATGAAACACATGAAACGAAGAAAACTCAAGCAAATGTTCAGGCTTAATTTGTTTACATTATTTTTAAATGCAAAGTAATATCTAGGAAACTACAATTAACGTATATGAATTTAAATAAATTGAATGACATACCAGTTAAATTTTTTTTTTTAAAAACCATAAAAACAGAAATAATTTCAATAATTTCAATTTATTATGTGTGAACATACTTTGCTGGTTGAATACACATGGATGTATACGAATGTTCAATAATCCATGAAATTTATGAAGTAATTGATGAAAATACTACAAGGACTATCAAATTCAATCGACACGGTAATATAACAATGTTCGATAACTTTAAAACTTCATGCAGAAACAATTGTTCGAAGTGCCTGAATGGCCGAGTGGCTAGCGCTCTGTGCTTGGTAACACAGGTTTCGGGTTCCAGTCGCGGCAGTGCTATAAATGTTTGTAGTGGTTCGGAATCCACTTCAAACCATAGGTCCCTTTCTAATAGGATCGTAGAGCATTGCGAGGGTATTGTTACTCCGTGTCCATAGCATATCTTCAGGCTACACGTGTTCCCTAGGTAGTGCTAAGCGAGTAACTTCTGTGCAGCGCTGGCCTTAAAGCATAAAAAAAGACAACAGTGTAAGTGTTTGTCAGCTGTGTCAGCAAAAATAATATAATAATAACAAAGAAATATATTTGAAAAAAAATCAAGCAAATTTTCAGGTTTTATTTGTTTGCATTATTTTTAAATGCAGAGTAACATCTTGGAAGCTACAATAAGAAAATGCATTTCATCAATATAAGTTAAAATTTGATGTATAAGAGAATGATATACCAGTCAACTTAAAAAAAACATAAAAATTGAAATCAGCTAGCGAATTTCAATTCATTAACTCGAATATATTTTGCAGCTCGAATACACATGGAAGTATATGAATGTCCAATAACCCATGAAATTTATGAAGTAATTGATTAAAATACTACAATAACTATAAAATTCAATCGACATGGTAAAGTAATAATGTTCGTAACTCATGAAAAACTTCATGAAGAAGCAATTGTTCAAATACTATAGAAGCACTACCAAATTCTGACAAATTGATGGTTAAATTCACTTTCATAAATATAAACTGTCCCTTAGATACTATTTTGAGGACATTGAAACCATTATCTGTTTATATTTTGAAAGTCATACAACTCAAAATAAACAACAGAGCACGTGACTTGACACTGATCAATCGTTCAATTTAGCATGTCAGTTTTAAAGCACACATAAACAAAATCACGTGAAAATAAGCGTTTATTTTGAATAAAAGTTTTTGAAATGGAAGTTGTGTGGCGCGGGGAGATTAATCTACTTTAAATACTAATTTTTACTCACTCATAATTATTCTTTATTTTATAGCTTCACTTTTTTTTTTTTTTTTTTTTTTTTTTGTCGCTCTACGGTCATATTGTGCACACTTTAGGCTAAACAGACCGGGGCTAGCTTTCGCGTTAGAACATTTTTGTAATCATGTAAAAATTATACAAGTAACATTAAGCTTCATTTCATACTATGTATCGATAAATATAATGTTGTTTTAATTCAAGTTCGAATCCTGGCTGTGGCATAGATGTTTGTGAGTGGTTCGGAATCCATTTTCAGCTGTAGGTCCCGGTCTAATTAGCCTTCGTGTGCACAAAATAACAGTAGAGCGGTAAACCAAATAAATTTTTTCCCTTTGTTATAAAAAAGAACTGTTAAATTAAAAAAGAATTTAGCAGTTCGTAAATTCAAAATGAACTAAGAATTTGAAGTAGAAAGAGTTCAATTAAAAAGAGCTATTAATTGAGATTATGTGAAGCCTTTTCTTAAAGCAGTTGATTGGATTGGATTGGATTGGTTTGGTTTGTCGCTCTATGGTCATCCTTTTGCACACTTTGGGCTAATTAGATCGCACCTACGGTTTAATGTGGATTCCGACCCACTCACAAACATCCAGGATTCGAACCTGAAGTCTCTGGTACCAAAGGCCAGAACACTAGCCAATTGTCCATCGACGTTGTTGTGTCCATGGAGACGCCGCAGATCTCTAACCAGGACATCATGTTCACACATGAAAAAAAAACGACCTTTTTTTTTAGTGTAAATATCAATAAAAAGTCCGTAATTCATTCATAGAAGTTATGAGAAATAAAATGTGTTAAGCCATATCTGTAAAATCTGTCTCTATATAAAATTAAAACATGCAAATTTCTTCATTAATGCGAATTATTTTAAAATAATCATTGAATAATGTATTCACTAAAAGCTCACAATTTTTTTTTCCGGTACAATTGCACAAAATGTTAACCTCTATTAATTCATAAATCGCCAATCTGACACATAATTGGTCTTTACACTGTATTAGTATATCAATCATACGCAAAACTAATATATTAATATGAAGCCCTAATCAAATAAATTTACTATCGCATACTTTTAAAGAATCGACATAACTCTTAATAGAATGAAAATCTTTTTAAAAAATATAAAAAACAATGAACATTAACTTTATTTGAAATAATTGAATAAGACATCATTACAAACAAAATATTTTTAAATTAACTTATTTATAATTTTTCAATACGGTTAATGTAAAAAAAAAAAAAAAAAAAAAAAAAAAATGATAATAGCATAGTTGACAATCTCAAATGCCATACAGCAAAAGACAGCTGTATGCCATACAGCTCTCTCTCTCTCTCTTTTTTTGCGGCATGATCTCCAATTGGCTAGCACACTGGCCTTTGGAACCACAGGCTTCAGGTTCGAATCTTGGCGTTGGCATGGATGTTTGTGAGTGGGACGGAATCCACATTAAACTGTAGGTCGCGGTTTAATTAGCCCAAAGTGTGCAAAAAGATGACCATAGAGCGACAAACCAAACCAATCCAATAAACTGCTTTAAGAAAAGGCTTCACATAATCTCAACTTAACTCTTTCTACTTCAAATTATTAGTTCATTTTGAATTAACGAACTGCTAAATTCTTTTTAATTTAACAGTTCTTTTTATAAGAAAGGGAAAAAATTAATTTGGTTTATCGCTCTACTGTCATCTTGTGCACACGATGGCTAATTAGACCGGGACCTACAGTTGAAAGTGGATTCCGAACTTGAATTAAAACGACATTATATTTATCGATACATAATATGAAATGAAACTTAATGTTACTTGTATAATTTTAATAAAATTTGTATAATTTTTGCATGATTACAAAAATGTTCTAACGCGAAAGCTAGCATTATTCTTGAAATCAATGAATGTTTGTTAATTGCGTTGAATGGAAAAAAAAAAAAAAAAAAATTTATTTTTATTTCTGTATAACTATTAGTCTTCTGTAATCCGTAAAAAAAATAAATACATAAAAATTACAGAAAATCCGTTGAAACAAGCATCTCTGTAACATCAACCACTATTTAGTTACTTACATACATTTTAATTGCATTTGATATCTGTCTTAAAATACTGAATCAAATGAATTCAGTTCACATGATACACCATAAGCTCTTTACGTGTAACTGTGTGTGTTGAGTAAGTGTTGAACACAAGGAAAGATATGTATCACGCTGGTTGAACTTGTTTTGAAAGAACGCAGACTGATAACCCTACAAAACAAACTTCCATCTTCTGGCAAACCAGTTCTCTTAAATCAGGACCACTTCCGCAACTTCTTTGCGTTGGAAATTGTGAATGAATTCTGCGCGGACTAAAATTAGCGTAAAGTATGATTTCGGGAAGAGTTATATCGGGGTGAAAATACCGCAGGAATGAGTTCGGAAAGAAAGTATTTCAAAAATGAAGAGTACAGACGTCCGTGTTTTGATGGCTTAAAAACAGTATTCACTGCAGCTGTGGGTTTTTGGTTTAGTTTGTCACTCTACGGTCATCTTGTGCACACTTTAGGCTAAGCAGACCGGGACCTACGACTTAAAGTGGATTTCGAACCACTCACAAACATTTATGCCTCCGCCAGAACTCGTACCTGAAGACTGTGACACCAATGTCCAGAGCATTAACCAATTGACCATTAGGCCGCAGAAATTAGAGGAGAGAGAAAAATAAAATAACTTTAATAACTTCACGATGTAACTATAAAATTTATACGATATAAGATCTCTTGCATGTTCTAAGCAATACCCCATATATTCGATGACATCTGAGAAGTTTTGGAATCAATAGTTGCTGCTTCAGTTCTTGAGACGTTTGAAAGGCACAGTCCCCGGACCTACGGTTTAAAGTGGATTCCGAACCACTACAAACATCCATGGAAGCGCCGGGAGTCGAACCCGAAACCTACGGTACCGAGCGCCAGCCACTCGGCCATTCAGGCCCCTACTATAGCTGTGGGAGGACGCGGAAATTTATTTCATATTAATTATATTTCCAAAGATTTTGAATAACAATTAAAAAAGAACTTGGTGATAACTCATTCTAATAAGGAATGTGTACAGTAAGAAAATCATGATTCCCAAGTTACATGAAATTTTAACTGAAAGATTTGAATATCATCATAATGAATTTTTCATTCATTATATCCTTTTTTCGATAGATTATAGGAATCATGAAATATAAATTTGTAATCATTAAAACGTTTTGTGGAAAATTTAAATTAATTAAAAAATAAATTGCACAGTTTTATTTAAAAAATTTTTTTGATAAATCTCAAAACATGGACTAAGATTTTCTTTTTAAAAACGGACCTTTGATTATAAGCTTAATATTTTTGGTACATATGAGGTGAGAGTAAAGTAGATTCAAAGTAAAGTTACATTTAACTAGCATGCATGCATGCATACATACATACATACATACATACATAAACATTGTGAAGGGAAAAAAAAACTTTTGTTAAATATATTTTAAATTCCAATAAAAAAAATTTCCCCAGTTAATGTATGTATCAATATTTTTTTTTTTTTTTTTTTTTTTAAATAAAAGAAAAATAATAGTAAAAAAACCTTAAACTTTATACTATAGTCCTTTTAAAATTGACACCAAAATAATATATTAAATTAGTTCGTGGCTCAGTGGCAACGTGAGCCCCTGGTGAGCATTAGGGCGGAGGTTCAATCAACTGGCAACCTTGTTGTAAACACTGTTTCAAAACACGGGGAGGCTCGATGTTAGCTGTTGTGTTGTTCTACTGTTGTGTTGTTCAGCATCTTGTCTCGGTAGTCGGACTACCTGGGAATTTTTCGGGTTTTCTCGAATACGATACGTACATGCGGGGTAGTTCCCCCTAAAAGTCCACCCGAAAGGCACTGCTCTCCTTCAGCATCACGGAGCAGAAATCAGACTTCTACCTACGGCTGTTCCATTAAAATAGAAGCTGCCCACTCTTCCCTGCTACCATGAGAGATACGACAACGACATTAAATTAGTTACGGGTGGGGTTTTTCCCCTGCCTAACAGATTTGTAGGTCTAACTTCATTGCGAATACATTAATGTATTCAAAATATTAATATAAAAACATCTAAAGATCCTCTAAAAAAACAAGCATTGAATCCAAATAATAAATACCAGTGCAGATTAGACAGCCATTTCATACGAAGATTTCTACAATTATCTTTCAAAGCGAGACTTGATAAAAGGTCGCGATCCTTTATAATCATCAACAAACTCAAAATCGTAACTTAAACAGCATACATGACAATTCCATTGCATACGATAAAGCAAAATACCTCTACATAAGATATCAGTTTTTTTAAATAATGAAATCAGAAACGTTGTGGTGGGATAAAAGCAAACTATCCCACTATCACGAAAAGTCCTTATTTACAAAAGTTATATCTTTCTTAATGCAGCACAGAATAACGGATAGATCATCTGTTCACACTATTCACATGTTGCTATGGACAAGATATTGATTTCGTTATCGCGATTGCCCACTTAAAAACATGTAAAATGCATACAATTATCAGAAAATGAGTCTTCTTTCTCTCACCGAAAACACAATTGTTATTCTGAGATACTAAATATTATACTGTCAATATCAATTTTCTTTTTTTGATCCAAAGGCAAGAGATTTTTTTTCTTAAATAAATGAATTATATGTTTATAGAAGTGATTGGTAATAAGAGCAAACTTAAATATATCATCGTGGCCTGATGGACAATTGGCTAGCGCTCTGGACTTTGGTACCATAAGTTTCAGGTTCGAATCCTGGACGTGGCATGGATGTTTGTGAGTGGTTTGGAATCCACGTTAGACTGCAGGTCCTGGTCTAATTAGCTTAAAAGTGTGCAAAAAATGCCCGTAGAGCAACAAACCAAATCTAAATATAACATCACTATCAGTGACATAATAGCCCTACGGTGGGCCAAGGTGGTCTGCCTACTGGCAGATTTCGAGACAGGAGATTTTTTTTTTTACAGGGTTTTTGGTTTGTCGCTCTACGATAATTTTGTGCACACTTTGGACTAATTAGACCGGGACTTACCATTTAAAGTGCATTCCAAACCACTCACAAACATCCATGCTACCGCCAGGATTCAAACCTGAAGCCTGTGGTTCTAGAGGCCAGTACGCTAGCCACTTGGCCACCAGGCAGCTCTAAATTTAAGAAGCAAAGTGACATTTCTTTTTTTAGACGGAAGTTTGGTTTGTCGCTCTGCGGTCATTTTGTGCAAAACCGTAACTAATGAATAGGTGGGCTCGGGTTTCAGTTCGCATATGGCGTTCATCGAGTCAAATGTTTCCAGAAACACTCAGACTCGACTTACGACAACATTATAAGCATCTGCTGTTTCTTAAGAATAAATAGTAAAATATTTAGGAAAAAAAAAAAAAAAAAACCGTACACGGCATTTTGAATCGAAGAAACTCCATTTAAACAGAGTCCTGATGGCCAATAGGCTAGGCTCTGGCTTTAGTAATTAGTAAAATTTACATATACACTGAAGTGACAAAAGTCATGGGATAGCAATATGCAAATTTTCAGATGGCAGTAGCATCGCGTAGAACAGGTATAAATGCGCAGTGCTTTCGCAGAGCTTTCATTTCTGTTCAAGTTATTCATGTGAAGAGGTTTTGACGTGATGATGACCGCACGACGGGAATTAACAGACTTTGAACGCGGAAGGTTAGTTGGAGCTAGACGCACGGGTCATGCCATTTCGGAAATCGTTAGTGAATTCAACATTCCCAGATCCACTGTGTCAAGAGTGTGCCGAGAGTATGAAATTTCAGGCATAACATCCCACCATGGACAGCGCAGTGGTCGACCGCCTGCACTTAACGACCGAGACCGGCGACGTCTGCAAAGATTCGTAAATTCTAACAGACAAGCAACACTGCGTCAAATAACCACAGAAATCAATGTGGGACGTACAAGGGACTTGTCTGTTAGAACTGTGCGGAGAAATTTGGCTTTCTTAGGCTATTTCAGCAGAAGACCGACTCGAGTGCCTTTACTGAAAGAACGACATCGCTTGCAGCGACTCTCGTGGGCACGTGAGCATATCGGTTGGTCCCTAGATGAATGGAAAACCGTGGCCTGGTCCGATGAGTCACGATTTCAGTTGGCAAGAGCTGATGGTAGGGTTCGAGTGTGGCGCAGACCCCACGAAGCCATGGACCCAAACTGTCAGCAAGGCACTGTTCAAGCTGGTGGTGGCTCCGTAATGGTGTGGGCTGTTTTTTTTCATGGCATGGACTTGGTCCTCTGGTGCGACTGGACCGAACATTGACTGGAAATGCTTATGTTCAGCTACTTGGAGATCACTTGCAGCCATTCATGGACTTCATGTACCCAAACAACGATGGGATTTTTATGGATGACAATGCGCCATGTCACCGGGCCACAACTGTTCGCGATTGGTTTAAAGAACATTCTGGACAATTCCAACGAATGATCTGGCCACCTAGATCGCCCGACATGAATCCCATCGAGCATTTATGGGACATCATCGAGAGGTCTGTTCGTGCCCAAAATTCTGCACCATCAACGCTTTCCCAATTATGGACGTCTATCGAGACAGCATGGCTCAATATTCCTGCAGAAGACTTCCAACGACTTGTTGAGTCCATGCCACGTCGAGTTGCTGCACTTCGCCGGTCGAAAGGAGGGCCGACACGATATTAAGAGGTATCCCATGACTTTTGTCACTTCAGTGTATTTTGCTAAATTGTTGATTAAAATTTAATGATAATTTTTTCAGAATTATAATTGAATTTAATCCTTATTCCCTATAAACATTTTCGTAATTAAATATAAAAACTTGGAAAAGAATATTTTTCTAAAATGCTTATAACATGTGATTCGGATAATTAAAATCGAACAGAAAAGGAATAAAATTTGTACCGAAAAATCATTTTAGGGTTTTAGACATGCAAAAACATAAATATTTCGGAGTGAATAATGTACTGACCATTACATCACACACTGCTTAGACATCCTTTGATAAACTAATTTGAAAAATTATACAAGTTTTGCAGAGATATCGGGAAATAAAAATACATCTGAGTTGCATCACGAATATTTTCAAGATTATTCATCTAGAGGTCAATATGTCGAAGTTCTGTCTTGATAAGAGAATTACATAACTAAATTGGCCTCAAATTGTCTTCAAAAGAAGACTTTTTGCTGCTTTTGAGACTTTGCACACTGACAATAAAATACAGTTCACAGTACAGCATTATATATCTCACCAAAATAGACAAAAATATTTATTTAATATTATAATTGTATACAATGAGTGTTTCCAACATTAACTTGTTATTCCCCTTTCATATCACATAACAAAACCACCATATTTAATACTACTATTACACCACATCACTGTGCCTAGAACTGAGTTGCTCCTTTACAGTTTGGGAATGATGTGAAAAGTCTGATTGGGCTCCTTGACGCTGTACTGTCATATAAGACAGGGAACTACGGCTTATAGTGGATTCCGAACCACTACGAACATCCATGGCACTGCCGAGACTCGAACCCGAAACCAGTGGTACCGAGCGCCAGCCACTCGGCCGTCAGGCCCCACCATATTTATTAAGATTGGTTTGGTTTGGCTTATCGATCTACGGTCATCTTGTGCACACTTTAGGCTAAACAGACCGGGAACTATAGTTTAAAGTGGATTCCGAACCCCTAACGAATATCCATACCCCCGCCAGGATTCGAACCTGAAGCCTGGGATACCAAAGTCCAGAGCGCTAGCCATTTGGCCACCAGGCCGCTATATTTATTAAGAAGGACAATTAATTAAGCTTACATTAATATCTGACATAGAAAAAATTAAACTAACTAATGAAACTGATCGGCCAGTGGATAGTAAGTTGGGTTTCATAGCAAAAGATCCTCAATTCAAAATTTGAAAGTGATGCCAAACAGAAAGTTTCCCTGTCTACCCCGGAAATAGTATCGATAAACCTGAAGGCCGGAATGTACTTTCATCGCGCCGTATGGGGAACCATGAACATCATTCTAGTGGCAAATCCCCTCAGTTCTAAGTGTCCGTCATTCGAAAAATAACATAATAAAATCACTTAATAAAAATTAAACCATATTATTTTTAAATAATAATTAATTTTTTAATCGTATTTGCAAATTTTAGAAAATAAACTAGTGACTAAACCAAAGTTCAACTGTGCATGAGTTACATTAAAAATAACTTGCAAAGAAAACAGTAAAGCATTCAGCAAATTTCCAAAAACATAATTGACTCCCCTCTTCCACAGATATATTAACAAACCATACGAACTGAAATAAATATATTTACATAAAAGTATTTAAGTAAATATTTAAAAAAAAACTTCCAAAAATAAAGAAACATAAAGCATGTAATAAAAATCAGCTATGGTTGGCAGTTGGCACATCGCATTAATGTACATAATCATAACATGTTTCGTCAGTCAAAATCTAAAAACTAAATTTTTTTCCCCCTCATATAACGTAAATGGCTCAATTTCCCCAATAATTCCAGAAAGGCATTTCTTCTCATAGTAGATGATGTTGACCAATTACAAGGAGGAGGAGAAATTTTAAAGCTTGCCAACAAAACAGTGGATTTTCGTAAGATACTTTTACTAATAAGAAGAGGGGAAACTTCTTCAAGCAAAATACAGTAAATAATTGTTTAATAGTGGCCGAGTGGCTAGCGCTCTGTACCACAGTTTTCAGGTTCGTGCCCCAGCGGTGCCATGGATGTTTGTAGTGGTTCGAAATCCGCTTTAAACTGTAGGTCCTGGTTTAACATGACTATTTAGCGTTGGGCGTAGGCCTGACAACCTTACCCCGTAAAAGAAGACATTCAAAATCTGCCAGTAGGCAGACGGCCTTGGCCCACCATGGGGCTATCGCGCCATTATGATGAATTGTTTATGTAGCTACACCCCCAATATATGGCTTCAGGTTCGAATCCTGGCGACAGCAGGGATGTCTGTTAGTGGTTCGGCATCCACATTAAATTAGTCCCGGTCTAATTATCCCAGAGTGGGCAAAAAATGGCCGTAGAGCGACAAACCAAACCAACAATATACTTTCTCCACAGTTTGTTTATTTTAATTTATTTCATTTGTCTACATCGCAGTGACAATTATATATTCCTTTATTGAACCTTAACGTTATTTACAATTTAAGAAAATATAATTGTTGTATTCCTAGCTGAAGACAGGATATATAGTACACTCAAATTATATATATATATATATATATATATATATATATTGCATGCCGTTTATGAAGAATTCCTCAACAATGTTTACAACACCATTTGGCGTCTGGAAATTGAGAACTGCTTGATGAAGGTTATTGCGAGGTCATTCGGTGAATTTCCTCTTCCTTTTATTAAAATTTCATTCCAACAACAGGTCTGAAATTCATTAAAAAGTATTTCATCAAAACCAAAGTACGACGTAGATGAAGGTTAAAATCGTAAAAAAATTACAGAGGTATTTTTTTTTTTTTTTTTTTTTTAAAGTAATATTTAAAATGTTTTTTTTTTTTTTATTAATATCAGATAAACTTTTTTTTTCTCCCATCCATTATCATAAACTGAGTATTCAATTCAAAACGTCATGAACAAGCACGACTTCTAGAGGAACTTGTCCGCATTTGTCTGTCATAAGAGAAATACCAGAAACTTTCATCAACTAAGACACACTCACACCAGGTGTAGCTTGAACGTTTTTTGGCCCGTGAGATTTATCACACTTTTACAAAATATATTTATTTTATAATGAACAAAAGTAGTGAAAACCAATGCATTAAAAAAATGCATTATGTGTGCATCCTTATGTTCAAAAGTGAACTGTCGAAATTATGAGAAGAAATAAATTTATATTTTAAAATAATATTCTTGCACAAATACATATTGCACTAGTAAAATAATTATCATTTATTTTATTTCGTTCATATTAATATATTTTTAATATTTCATTTTTAGTGTTATATATATATATTTTATAATGTGCGTTTAGTATCATTATTATTATATAATCTATGTTTTCATGTAAAAATAATAGTAAACACACTAATAATAACCCATTATGGTTCCATTTTTCACTTTCAAAAAATGTCAGGGACCTACAGTTTAACGTGGATTCCGAACCACTACTACACCCCATCACTGTGCTTAGAGCTGAGTTGCCCCTATACAGTATGGGAATGATGTGGGTGAGAGAAGTCTGACTTGACTCCGTGATGCTCTGCAATCATATTAGACCGAGACCTACGGTTTAAAGTGGATTCCGGGCCACTACAAACATCCATGGCACCAGGGATTCGAACCATAAACCAGTGCCACCGAGCGATAGACACTCTGCCATTCAGGCCCTGTATATTAGTAATAAATTATAATATAATCTAGTAGCAGTAGAATATTCTAATAGCAAATAAATTATAACACATATACACTCAAGAGCCAAAACATTACTGTCAATAACGAGTTGGCCCACCTTTGGCGCACAACACAGCTCCAACCCGCCTTGGCATGGCTTAATACCACCACTTAATACCATTAAATACTACTTCCACCTGATCACGTGCCTTCCACGTCATCCAGGCGAGTTCATTGCAAAATGTAGGGGTGGTCATAATGTTTTGGCTCTTGAGTGTACGTCATGAAGAAATAAAAAAATTACAACTTCAAATCTTTAATTTTTTCCTGTTAGAAATAATTTATATCACATCAAAATTTCAACAATTTTTTTCCACTTGCTCTCATCCTTAAACCCATTTTCACTTCTCTAATTCAGAAATAACATAAAACCAAAAACGCCGTGACCTGACGCAAACCATTTCGACGAATTAGAAAACGAACATGCTTTTCGCAACTAACCGAAGGGAAAAAGAAGGGGTTGAGAGAGGGAAGCGCGCGCTCTGGCGGCGGGCGGAGGTAACACCACAACAAACATAACAGCAGATAACAGAGATCATTGACTGCTCACTCCTGGTCGCAACTTTTCTTTTCTCTTCTGCTCCCCTCCCGTCGCCATGGTGAACCACGTGACACCTGCGTCACATCCGCGGAAAAAGTTGGACGCCTGCCCGCCTCTCCGATTGGTCGGCCACCCAGAGATCATCTATCAGCGGCTGTATGTGTTGGAGCGTGTGCGTTACGGTGTGGGCAAAAAGAGACTCGAAAGCGTGCCTTTCGACTATATTCCTGCAGACCGTTGGCAACGCGAGATGTATTTTATAGCTCGTTTGTTAAAAAGAATTGCCGCTTCGCCCTGTGGTGCGATTAAAAACGTTAACTTTTATTTTGTTAACTGTTCTCTGATTTTTAAGTTCAGCTTTCTTCATTATTGGTTAATATGAAAGTTAATATATTAAATTTATTACATTTAATATACACGATTAAAAATTAACAGTTAAAAATCTCAAAAAATTTAACTGCTCACTCCGATTTCTAATTTCAGCTTTTATTATTTGTTATATCAATTTATTACAATTTAATATATGCGATTAAAAATTAACTATTAACATTTTGTTCTGATTTCTAATTTTAGCTTTCATTATTTGTTATATCAATTTATTGCAATTGATATATGCGATTAACAGTTTTAAATCTCAAAAAATTTAACTACTCACTCTGATTTTTAATTTTAGCTTTCATTATTTTTATATTAATTTATTACAATTAATTATTTAATTATTTTAATGCCATTTATTATTTGTTTATTATGCAAGACGCGTGAATTTCTACACTGATGAAAATTTAATCAATTTCAAGAAGCATAAAATTATTTTATATGATACGATTTTGAGCGAAAAAAAAAAAAAAAAAAAAATACTGGAAAATGGAGACGTAAAAGAATTTTTTTTATTGTCCGTAAAATAACACGTAAATAGTGTTTTAATTTTAGTTTAATTCCTATAAAAAAAAACATTTTAAAACAATTCAATTAATTATTACAATTAATATATTTTTTAAAGTTAATTTTAATTTTTATTCAATACCCATTCATTATTTGTTTATTAAACTACGCGTGAATTTCTATATTGATGAAAATTCAATCAATTTAAAAAAAAAATAAATAAATAAATTAAAAACGGAGAGGTAAAAGAAGCTTTTTTTGCACGAAAAATAAAATAACAGTAGTCTTTTAATTTTAGTTTTCATTATTTGTTATATCAATTTATTATTTAAACTCATCAAAAGAAAAGAATTGAGCAAACTTTTTCATGATCTAAAAATTAAATATTTTAAAATTATCCCCATCTGTTACGTTTATACAAATATTCGTTTTAATTTTTTTCAATTGGGTAAAAAAAAAAAGTTACTAAAAATATATTAATTAATAAATATATTAATAAAGTTATTAATATAAATTAACATATTTTTTTATTTAATACCATTCATTATTTGTTTATTATGCAAGTATGCGTGAATTTCTATAATGGTAATCATTTAATCATTTTCAAAAAACAAACAAAATTGTTTTACATGATAAAATTTTGGTGCAAAAAAAAAAGATTGAAAAACGTGAAGTGAAAGCATCTTTTTTGCACAAAAATAAAATAACACGTGTCTTTTAATTTTAGTTTTCATTATTTGTTATATTATTATTATTACAATTAATATATTTTTTTCAAGTTAAATTTTTATTTAATACCATTTATGATTTGTTTATTAAGCAAGTATTTGTGAATTTGTATATTGATGAAAATGCAACCAATTTCAAAAAAAATAATAATAATAATAATTATTATTATTATTATTATTATTATTATTATTATTATTATTATTATTTTATATGATACGAAGAACAGATATACGAAGAAGAGGTATAAAATGAATGAAAGAACCTTTTTGCTACGAAAAATAAAATAACACGTAAATAGTCTTTTAATTTTAGTTAATTTCCGATAATAAAAAAAAATAAAAAAAAAACATTTTAAAACAAATTCTTTTTAAAAATGATGTCGTTCGTAAGTGGCATTACGATAGACAATGACTAAGAAATTTAATAAGTTTCATTCACACTGAATGACTAAGAAAAATAGTTTTAAGATAGTTTCGCTAATACCGAAGACTAAAAATAGTAAAATGCATGGAAAAAATTGCTCAAAAATAACTCTCGCTGTAACTTTTTTTTAAGTGGGTTAAACATTTTTTTTTACCAAATTAAAAAAAAAATAAAACAAATCTTTGTATTAACGCCAGATGTGATACTTTTAGAATGTTTAATTTTTAAATATGAAAAAAATTGCTTAATTCTTTTGATGAAATAAATATTTTCATTTCGAATTCCCATGGTTGGAAAGTTCATAAAGAAGTTCAACAATAGTAAAAAAATTAAATAATATTTTTTTAAAAATCGTTGATGTTATAATTTTAAAAAGCATAAATTTTCGACTTCAGTTATTCAGTTTGACAGTGAAACGACAAAATTTTAACAGAACAAGTAAACAGAAAAACATCTCCTGTCTGCCAGTAGGCAGATGGCCCACCATGGAGATGTTGCGCCACTGATGATAATGAGATAACTTAATATTATTTAGATACAAATTATTATTAGTTTGTAAATATGATCAAGAAAAATATTAAGTAAAATGTTTGTGTATGTCTATAAAATTTCTTAATGCTAAGTTTTATTTGATGTCAATCGCCACATATATTGCAATTAGTAGCAGGTTCAACTTTAGATGGAAGTATACCATAAAATGATCTGTAAATAAAAACAGGCTCGGCAGGGAGGTAAATCTTAAAACGGAATGAATTACTTATACCCCTTTATCAAATAAATAAACAGCAAAGGCACTCTTGATAAAAATCTGAAGAAAAAGACACCACCAATGCGCACAAGTTCTCAAATGTTTTAATTGTTGTTGTTACTAATCCCCCTGGTGCAGGAAAGTCTACACCAGGTCGATAGATACTGACGCAGGCGACGTCTATAGCTAAGGGTAATATGCACTTTTAGCGAGGAACCATGAGGGCTAAAGACTATTAGACCGGGACCTACTGTTTAAAGTGGATTCCAAATCACTACAAACATCCATGGCTCCTCCGGGACTCAAACCCTGTGGCACTGAGTGCCAGAATGCTAGACACTCGGCCATTCAGGCCCCATTCTTATTGATGTATTCAAAACAAGCATCATAAACTAATACGTACAAAAATTTCTTATTCCACTTGGTAGACATCTGACATCCATATCTATCTTCGTAGACCAAACCGACGAACCCGTATGGAATCATGGATGGAGGGAAAGGGCGGGGATAGCTTCTATTGTGATGGAGCACCCGTTGGTAGAAATCTGACTTGGCTCCGTGACACTCTACAATCGTATAAGACCGGGACCTACGGCTTAAAGTTAATTCCACACACCTACAAATTATTCATGGCACCGTATCTGAAAACCTGTGACACCAGAGCGTTAAAGGCTCGTGCTCACCAAGGCGACAAGATGCAAGCGACCAAAATTTGACCTCACCGCGGTCGCCTGAAACCGGTTTTTCAGTTCACCGCGTGGAGTAGCCCAACTTTCAACTCGAAGCGGTTTTTCACTATGCGTAATGCTATTTCTGACGTTTCGCTGTGAAGGGGTCGAAAAAATTTGGTCGCTTGCCTCTTGCATCTTCACGTCTCTCGCCTCGGTGGGAACGAGCCTTTAGTCACTCGGTCATTCAGGCTAATAGTCAGGAGAAAATATCAGTAATCTAACCTTTCTCCCTGAAACAGCTCGTTTATGTAATAAGCAATTCCTTAAAATCTCCACACCGTGGTTAATCAGAAAAAAATAACACATTTACAAGACTAAATTTTAAATCCGTTATTTGTGTTAAATAATAGCATGAACTTGACTTTTTATTCACTACAACCTCACCAATACTTTTCGATTCACCACCAACAAAAACAAATAAAATTACTTTTTCATTTCACAACGGAATCAAACATTACTCAGACGCACACACAGACGAGGCGTTCTCTTATCAGTATCCATGCCACCCACTCAATCGAAAATGCAGCAAAAAGTCGGCAGCAGGCACCACACAAAACTCAGGCAGCAGTAGCAATGTCTCGGGGAAGGAATGAAAAAAAATAATAAAATAAAATACCTTCCCTCTTTCCAGGAAACTCACCGGAAATCGCTTCGCCATACCTGGCGAACAACAACAACACGGACTGGTGAACTGGCGGGAAATTTGAGCGCCAAAAAAAAAGAAAAAGGGCTTCTCTACTAAATAGAGCCCAGCAGGAGAACTGAAACAATGATCCGTGAAGAGAAAGCGCCGAGAACTTGAATGACAGGTACGGGCAAGAGGGGGGCAGGGCGATCGGTTCAAGGTCGATGGGTCGCGAACACCTCCCCCCTACGCCCCCTTTCGAACTCCGTTAGAATCGGTTGAGGGAAAGGAATTCCAGGGATCCGCACAGTAGGTGGAGGGTAAAGACCTTGCGGTGGAGGTGTTTCCAATGGAGTAGCTCATAATTAGGTAGATCCGTTTATGTATAGTGATAATAAAGATTTTCAGCAAACTTAATATTTTAACGGAACTAAATATTAATAATTTTGATTCGTTTGGTCTCGGTGGTGACATGGATGTTTGTAGTGGTTCTGAATACACTTTAAACCGTAGGACCCGGTCTAGTATAGCTGTAGAGCGTATCTGCTTTGGCCCACTATAGGGCGGCTGTTGCGCCTCTGATGTTGATGATATATTTAGGTTCAGTTTGTTGCTCTACGGTCATTTTTTTAACACTCTTTAGGCTAGTTATACCGTTACGTTACCGGCTAGTTAACGTGGATTCCGAACCACTGGCACACATAAATGCCACCGCCGGAATTAATACTTTTGGAGTATGGAATCTAAATCCATAAAACGCAAAATGAAAAATCAATTAGAAGTATTAGCACTAAATTAAAGTAGGGGGCGGGAAGTGGAGATTTAAATTTGTTACAATCAAAATTAAAGTTTTTATGCCATAAGCAAGTACTACACCGACGTTACTCACTTAGCACGTGTAAATTGAAGATATGCTACCGACGCGAGTAACATTACCCCCGCAGCGCTCTACGATCGTGTTAAAGTGGATTCCGAACCAGAGCGCTAGACATTCTACCATTCAGGCCCAAAAATATTTGGGCGGCCTGATGGCCAATTAGCTAGTTTGGTTTGGTTTGGTTTGTCGCTCTACGGTCATCTTGTGCGCATGAGGGCTAAACAGACCGGGACCTACAGTTTAACGTGGATTCCGAACCACCAACAAACATCCATGCCACCGCCAGGATTCGAACCTGAAACCTGGGATACCAAAGACCAGAGCGCTAGCAACTTGGCCACCAGGCCGCTAGGCCAATTAGCTAGAGCTCCGGCCTTTGGTAGCGGCCCGGCCTCAATGTTAAACTGTAGGTCCCGGTCCGTTTAATCCTCGTGTGCATACGATGACCGTAGAGCGATAAACCAAACCGAAAATATTTGTTTTTTGCCATAGCCAGTAGGTAATCGAAAATTTTCATTACTTTCTTAAAAATTGCATGGAATCCATATTAATTGGCATTTCTGTTTGCCCTGAGATACATTCGTCACATTCATACCTCAAGGTGAACAAAATATTTACCACGAATTCATTTATTTAGAAACATTAAATAGTACGTAATTTGAAATGTAGGTACATTAGGTAGAAGAAATAACTCCATAGACCACAACGACTCGTACAATAAAGAAGATGCGCTTATGCAAACACCAACAAGACTTGTCATCTAACCAAACATTATTAACAGCATACAAATAAATACACACAGCATACCGCCTCCAATCCATCAGTGACGCTCCTGCGCGTGGGCCCGCAGACAAGTGCGAAGAAGTCAATACCGTCGAAATGTTAACCGGGCCAACCACGTGTCACGAGACCCTTCGGAACCAGCGCTTTCTGGAACCCTAATCACGTTTTGTGGGTCACCACTTCCCAGGAGGAGAGGGGGTGAGGACTGCCGAGGCAGATGGCGGCCGCTCCCTTTCAACTCTTCTCTCTGGTGGGATTTAGATCCAAACAGGCTTTCTACAAGATCCGATGACGTTCTACTTCGCCCAAATCGGATTGCTCACATTTTTGCATTCACAGCGTTAAATTGGTGCAATAGTAAGTTAAAATAATCATTTCAAAAGAGGATAAAATAAGCATAATTAAAAATTAAATTAACTAATATTTAAAATCAAAATGAAAACGATTTTTAGGTGCCATAAATAGTCAATTAATTCGTATAATATTATTAGTCAAATAAATTCGTTATATTCTGTCAATTTACATACATTTGTTTGGTTTGTCGCTCTACGGTCATCTTGTGCACACTTTCGGCTAAACAGACCGGGACTTTCAATTTAACGCGGATTCCGAAACACTGACAAACATCCCTGCCACCGCTAATGTTCGAACCCGAAGCATGTGGTGAATTTACATACGGTTCAAATAGGAATAAAGGCGATTTGATTAGGTTTATCGCTCTACAGTAATTTCGTGCACACTTTAGGCTAATTAGACCGGGATCTACAGTTTAACGTGGATTCCGAACTACCAACAAACTATCATGCTACCGCCGGGATTCGATTAATTCCTATGATATTAGTAGTCGTCAAATAAATTCGTTATATTTTGCAAATTTACATACGATTTAAATAGGAATAACGAATGTTTGTTTTGTCGCTCTATGATCATTTTGTGCACACTTTAGGCTAATTAGACCGGGATCTACAGTTTAACGTGGATTCCGAACCACCAACAAACATCCATGCCACCGCCAAGATTCGAACTCGAGCCTGTGGTACCAACGGCCAGAGCGCTAGCCAATTGGCCATCAGGCCATAGGAATAAAGAAGAGATAAAGATTTAGAAAAATATGAAATCTATAAACACGTTTTAAAAGAAGCAATATGTTAATGAAAAGTGCGACTCTTTATGAAACCTTTACACGTTATTATTATCATATTAATAAATATTAATCGCGAAATTTTCAGTACTTCGGTCAGTTTGTGAACAATTACATTTTGTCTTTGAACTCTAAATATTTTTCCATTTTAAATGATAATAAATTACGGTATAAAATAAAATCATGTCATTTATTGTCTACAATAAAATGAAATATTTCCGCGCCAATCATTCAATGACAATTTGTACAATCGACAAGATTTTATAGTGGAAGTGTCTGTATATATGATGGGAAAAAAGTTTTCAAAAAAATCCACATGGATTTTATACACTAGAAAAAAAACTTATGTGAAAATCCGTGTGAAATGAGTGTGTCACGTGGATGTGTATGAGCGTGTAAATCCACGTGAAAAAAAAAATACATGGATTTTACACAATCTATTAAAGTTAATTTGAATGTGTTTCTTTTATCAAAGCAAGGCAATAATAATGTATATTTCTGAAAAGAATTATATAACTTGCAACAATTATCATTAAGTTAAAGAACTTTACGAAGAAAAAAAAAAATTTATATGTGGATCATAATTTCTTGATGCAAATTTGTTCTTCCCCTAAAAGTCTATTTAAAAATTTAAACCAGACACTCATTTCTTAAGCACTCAGTTCTTTTGAAATCTGCTTCTTAAGACACGGTACATTTCAGCGAAGTGGCAATGAGAGGTTTCGCAACTGTAAACAAGTAATCATTTTCGACTCAGGAGGTTCTCGTCATTTTAACACTGAGGATGTGGCTTCTCACATTTAACCTTATCAGTACCCTTCAAAATGTGTTGTTTTTCTTTATTGAATATTAATCGTTATTCTATTTGATCAACAACTTCTCTATATCAAAAATTTGCCAAAAAAAATAAATAGTTACATATATAATAGCCAGAAAAATAAATGTGAGTTATAAATCGTTTTTAAAATCGAAAGCTTCTTTTCACGTTGTATTTACTCCAACTTAGCTAAATTTACACATACAAAAGCATTAAATTCAAAAAAATAAACTTTTCTTTGTCAAAGAATTTTGTTCAATATAAACTGCATTTGGAATTCGATTATCAGCATATAAAGAATTAATAAAGCAAATCAAATTGTATTAAATTTGTTAACAAGATGCATTTGAATTTAGATTTTTATTTTTAAAAAATTTAACATTTCGACTTCTAATATTATTTTTATTTATATTTTTACTGATATTTGTGTAATTTACTTCATCTTTTTTTTTTTTTTAATTTATGTTAACTTTTTATTTATGGTATGAATAACATTTTCTTAAAGTTTTGATTTGTCGTTCTACGATCATTTTGTTCACACTTTGGAATAATTAGACCGGGACAAACAGTTTAAGGTGGATTCCGAACCACTCACAAATATCCACGCCATCACCAAGATTCGAACCTGAAGCCTATGGTACCAAAGGCCTAGCCATAGGCCATCAGGTAGCTCTAAATTTAAGAAGCATATTTATGCCACATAAGTGACATTTTTTTTAGACTGGGATTTGGTTTGGTCTGTCGCTCTACGGTCATTTTGTGCACACAACGGATAAATAGACCGCTACCTACAGTTTAAAATGGATTCCGAACCACTCACAAACATCCGTGCCCCCACCACGATTTGAACCTGAAGCCTGTAGTAGCAACCTTCAGAGCGCTAGCCAGTTCGCCATCAGGCCGCAACATTGTCTTTAAGTAAATTTCTCAGTAAAAACACAGCATTTAGAACGACTATAAGTAATAATTTAAGAATAACATAGATAACATTAAAACTGCTACAAATATATTTGTAAAATTAATTTTAAAAAATCCATATGAAAAAAAGAATTTACAACTCCTGACATATATATGAATTATGGGATTAGTTCCGACTGCCAATTTCTATAGATCAGTAATTGTCATCAGTGGCACAACAGCCCCATAGTGGGCCAATGCCATCTGCCTAATGGCAGATTTCGAGGTAGGAGACGTTTTGTTTTTACGGAGTAGGGTTGTCAGCACTACGCCCAACGCTATACGGGCATATTAGACCGGGACCTATGATTAAAAGTGCATTCCGAACCACTCACAATCATCCATGCCACAACCAGGATTCGAACCTGAAGCCTATGATACCAAACGCCAGAGCGTTAGCCAATTGGCCATTACACCGCTATAAATTTAAGAAGTAAACAAGTGACATTTTTTTTTTTTTTTTTTTAGGTTTGGTTTGTAGCTCTACGGTCATTCTGTGCACAAGAGGGATAAATAGACCGGAACTTACAGTTTAAAATGGATTCCGAACCACGACAAACATCCATGCCACCGCCGGGTTCGAACCCGAAACCTGTGGCACCGAACGCCAGTCACTCAGCCATCAGTCCCCAATGGATTCATTATTGTTTAAAAATTAAAAATCATTAAAAAATTTAAATTAGATAAGTAAGCATTAAAATAAAATCAATCTTATTCAAAAGCATTATTAAATGTACAACAGCACGTGTGACAAAAGTTCACCATTACGATTTCAAAAAATACTAGCGATTTTTCCTATCCCGTTGTGCCAAAGGGCGTATATTCATAGACCGACACGTACATAAATTGAATTAACTGCAACGCAGAATCAATGTTTTATAAATATTATTTGAATGCGACATGGCTGTGTTACGATACCAGCTATTAATTCCGCGCGAAGCGAACACACCATCAACAAGTCGCGAGACACCAGTGCGATTCGCAGAGAGCAAGGTTGAGGTGAAAAAGAGGCGGACACTCCAGACGGTCGCGTGTCCTGCTAAACGCTTCGTGCACGCACCCTCGCATTCATTGGGTTAGCATCTCGGTCTCGGGATTCGAGGCGGTCTCGGTCGGCTTCTATTTTCTCAGATGACACTACTACGTATCACTAAGCAACTGGCTTCCTTATTTAAGAAAAATAAAATTCTGTATTAATATGCCTAATAAAAATAATAATGTGCAAATTCTAATAATAATAATGATGATGATGATCTTGCAATGAATAATAATAATGATGATTTTGCAATGAATAATAATAATAATGATGATTTTGCAATGAATAATAATAATGATGATGATTTTGCAATGAATAATAATAATGATGATTTTGCAATGAATAATAAGAATAATGATGATTTTGCAATGAATAATAATAATAATGATGAAGTGCAATACCTAATAATAATAATGATGAAGTGCAATACCTAATAATAATAATGATGAAGTGCAATACGTAATAATAATAATGATGAAGTGCAATACCTAATAATAATAATGATGATGAAGTGCAATACCTAATAATAATAATAAGGATGAAGTGCAATACCTAATAATAATAATAATGATGAAGTGCAATACCTAATAATAATAATAATGATGAAGTGCAATACCTAATATTAGGTAGGGGAAAAAGAAATCCATTATTTTTTCGATAGATGGCTGTAGTGATTGATATCACGTAAAGTATCAATTAAACAATTTCAGATTTATGCTCGTTAGAAAGGTGGCACTTCGTACTAAAATAATTCTTTTACTGTTTTTTGTTTGGTCCATTCAGTTGGGAGTTACAGGGTGTTAAAAATGGAAGTGAACAAAGAGAAAAATCGGTACATTTTACAGTTTTTCTTTGACAAAGGCGAAAATGCAAGCCAGGCGGCTAAAATTGTGAATGGTGTTTATGGTTCCGATACTGTAACAGCCAATTATGTGCAATTTTGGTTTCGTAGATTCCGTTCAGGAATTTTTGATGTTAAAAGATGCACCTCGCACAGGTAGGCCGGTCATCGAAAATGTCGATAAAATCGGAGAAATGATCGAAGTTGACCGGCATGTTAGCAGTCGTAACATCGCCCAGGAGCTAAAAATCGACCATAAAACAGTTTTAAACCATTTACACAAAGCTGGATTCAAAAAGAAGCTCGATGTTTGGGTGCCACACCAATTAACAGAAAAAAAACATGATGGATCGAATTTCCATCTGCGAAGCCTTGGCCAAACGGAATGAGATAGACCCATTTCTTAAACGGATGGTGACTGGAGATGAGAAATGGATCACATACGATCTACCAGGACTAACGGCCAGGAAGGTTCTGTTATGCATTTGGTGGGACTGGAAGGGGATTATTTATTATGAGTTGCTTCCATATGGCCAAACGCTAAATTCTGATCTCTACTGTCAACAACTGGACCGTTTGAAGATAGCGATTGACCAGAAACGGCCAGAATTTGACAACAGGAGAGGTGTCGTGTTCCACCAGGACAACGCTAGGCCACACACATCTACAGTGATTCGCCAGAAACTTCGGGAGCTTGGTTGGGAAGTTTTAATGCATCCGCCATACTGTCCGGACTTGGCACCAAGCGATTATCATCTTTTCTTGCATTGCAAAATTTCTTTAATGATAAAAAAATGGCATCTAGGGAGGATTGTGAAAATCGACTACTAGAGTTTTTTGCAAATAGAGACCAGGACTTCTATGAGAGAGGCATTATGATGTTACCTTTAAAATGGCAACAAATCATACAACAAAACGGTGCATATTTGACCCAAATCGGACAATCCGAAGCATGTTAAATAAAGTCCTGAAGTTCATATAAAAATAATGGATTTCTTTTTCCCCAACCTAATAATAATAATGATGAAGTGCAATACCTAATAATAATAATGATGAAGTGCAATAGCTAATAATAATAATGATGAAGTGCAATACCTAATAATAATAATGCCGATGTGCAATGATACATACAAATATTTGTCTATTTATGTTTTGAAGGATTTTAAAATATTAATTTAGCAAAACATCGTCCTGCTTGATTCGATTCGGAGTAGGATTTTTAATTTTTTTAACAATAATGAATTCATTGGGGCCTGATGGCCAAGTGGCTAGCCACAGGTTTCGAGTTCGAATCGCGCAGGTGCCATGAATGTGTGTGTAGTGGTTCGGAATTCACTTTATGAGACCATGACCTACGGTTTATGGCTGTAGAGCACTAGACGTAGGGTTGACAACTCTAGCCCGTAAAAAGAAAACATCTCTCGTCTAGAAATCTACCAGTAGGCCACTATAGGGCTGCTGCGACACTGTTGTTGATTAATGAATCCATTAGAAATTTAGTTACTAATAAATGCTAAAGGATCGGTCCTGTTTTGGCTAAAAATTTCTAAGCATCTAAAAATTTTCAAACATTTAACATTTAATTTTTCTTTAATTCTCAATTCTTTGGAAATTTACACCTTAAATGTGCAAACGGTTGTACACTGATATACATATGATTATGCACAAGGTCTTAAAAGAAATTATTTGAAAAATTCAACAAAACAATAAAATATTTTTCAAATGATGAATAAAAATAAGCCCAAATAACATTTTTTTTTTTTTTTTTTTCCCCCTTCCGCCAGTTGCTGTACTAAAATACAACAAAAATCAAAACAATTTTTTAGTGTTTCTTTTTTACTCATATATTTGTAAAGAAAAATCTTAATTTATAAAAGTAAAAACCATCAATTAACACAAAAGAATACTTCATTAAATAAGTCAGGGCATTCATTCCTTCAAAGCAAAATATGGCAATCGAAATTAAAATAATAAAAATATAAATAAAATTGGAAAAATTTAAATGTATCGATTAATGATACTCCTGCTCCATTATTTTACTACAGTTTCATTCATTATGTGGATTGAAGTATTGCATGGTTTTTCTCCATCGCTGTAAAATATACACATTGCAAATGCAACAACACATAGATTGCCATTACACATTTAGCAGCAAAAAACATTTCCTTTATAGAAGAAACTAACGTTACCACCGACACCTGCTAAACTTCCCGGTGAAGGCAAATTTTGCACCTGCATTTCAATGAGTAACGGCCTTGCGCAACACAAATTGAAACTCGGATTCAACAGGACTTGGAGGTTATAGATGTACAGACAACAAAACTCTCAGTTCGCGAATCATCGGCAAAGTAAGGGATAAAAATAATCCACAAAAAATGAAAAGAGGCCCTGGGCTATTCCACTTATGAGACCTTTTCACCTCCCATTTTTAAGTTTGTAAATTACATGAGACATAAAAAATACATCATTATTGTGATATATATCAATATGTTAAATGAAATAGATTGTGATTGGAACTTATCTTCGTAAAAAATGTGGCACGGATAATAAATAAAAAAAAAAATCTTTGACTATGAAAATAAAATATGCAATAAAAATTATCCTATTTTCTATCAAATTAAATTAAATGTATTCAATACATTGAAGATTAAAGCAAATTCAATTCAGATAAATTTATTTCATAATAATTCGCATTTAAGGTTTTAAATATGAATTATTATGATTGTTTATTGTCACATGTGTAGATTTTCTCCTTATTTTCGATTCAGTGTTTTAGTGTTTACTGTTTTTTTAATAGTGTCATTCTAATTTTACTAACAATTTGAATGTAGGCCCCTCTTGATCTTGAGGCCCTAGGCTGAAGCCTAGTTAGCCTATAGGAAAATCCGGCCCTGGATGTACTACAGACAACAAGGTTTCGATAATTCCCGAGTCAAAGTAAGAGATAAAAATAAATCACAGAAAATGAAAAATTATCACAGTTCGCGAGACAGACAGGGTCCAAACTTAAATAAATAAAAAATAAAAATGATCAATTTCGATTTTGCAAAAGACAATTGAGGACTGAAAAAGTCAAAAGTCACAATGGATGATGAATAAGCAGGTTTCCACCTTCGCCAGCACAGAGCTATGTCGTCAGGTGTGTTTCATGTCGAAAGACAAAACCAGTAAGAAGAAAAAATAAAAGAAACTAATAAGAAGAAAAAAAGGAAAGGCAATAGAAACTCCATCAAGGTCAAATCTCACAGACGACATTACTCGAATTAGAGAGAGATGGAAATATATATTATTCTGCACTAAAATATTCTTTGATCGGATTTGCAGTTTGCATAAACTTAAATCTTTAAACTTAAACGATTTTTTTTTTTTTTTTTTTTTTTTTTTTCCCCTGAGTTGTTAGAAACCTTATTAAATAGAATCTAAAAGGAGTTTATTTTTTTTTCCCTTTTGGTTTGTCGCTCTACGGTCATCTTGTGCACACAAGGGCTAAACAGATCGGGACCTACAGTTTAACGTGGATTCCGAACCACTCACAAACATCCATGCCAATGCCAGTATTCGAACCTAGAGCCTGTGGTACCAAATGCCAGAGCGTTAGCCAATTGTCCATCAAGCAGCACTCATGATTTTTTAAAATTGATTTTGGGATTTTATTTTACAAATATTCATTTTATGGTAGAAACGAACACTTAGTCCGAGTTTTTTACGAAAGTGAAAATTTGAAAATATATATATATATATTTACAAGTTCACTAGTAAAAAAAAATAGAAAAAATATATTTCTGTTTCTTTTAATTATTTCCGCTCTATGAAATGCCTTGCAACTACGAGCCTATTATTGTAAAATTTTATTTTAATACGCTTCCCTTTAAAAAAAATTCAACAATTTTTAAGATATTTTACATATTTATATCATATGTTTGAATTTCAAGATTTAAAAAATATCAAAATTTAAAAAAAAAAGTCATAACAGCTTCAAGTATCATTTTTATAACCCCATTTTTTAAACCTTAAATTTAAACAGGAAATTAAATAATTTTAAGGATAAGCCCCAATTACAGACAGTTATATCCCAAAATTTTATCTGTTTAAAAAATAAAAAGCGGGAAGAAAAGTAAAACTTAACACCCTTATTCATTTAAAATCCTACTTCTCAAAATTTCAAAAATTAAACGGGACTAGTTTTTTTCCAAAGTTAACAAACCTACAGATAAATTGAAGTCGGGAGTTGAATTCAGAATATTGCATAACGCGTGTATATAATATTTGCATTACTCACAAACATATATATTTGCTAGTAGCGGTCAATAAAGAGCAGAAAAAATGTTACTTACATAGTCATGAAAAGCTTTTGCTTCACTAGAGTGTTCACACGTGTCTCTCCTTTCAGGAGCAGCACAATACAAGTCCCAAAACACACTGAAAACAACAAGATAAATATTATTCTACATGCATATCAATACAAATATATATTCTAAACATTCAAAAAAAATGAAAATGAAAATTTAAGTTCGAATGCTCATGAAGTTCTCAGCATTTTTTAAAAATTTCATTCAATTTTTTTTATATTCTTTTTAAAGATTTTAATGAATTACTACCAATGCAGAGAATTAATAACTAATTCTATATTCACTATAAAAAAAAAAATATATATATATATATATATATATATATATATATATCTTGGAGAATTCGCGTATTACATCAGAAGAATACATAGAAAACACATATTAGATCCAACTACACCGAAATCATTGGTTTGTTTGTCGCTCTACGGTCATTTTGTGCACACTTTAGGTTAATTAGACTGGGACCTACAGTTTGAAGTGGATTCCGAACCACTATACCATACCACTGTGCCTAGAGCTGAATTGTTCCTTTATAGTTTGAGAGTGATGTGGGTGAGAAGAAGTCTGACTGGGCTCTGTGACGCTCTATGGTCATATCAGACCGGGACCTACGGCTTAAAGTGGATTCCGAACCATTCACAAACATCCATGGTACCGTCGGGACTCGAACCTGAAACCTAACCAAAACTCTAGCCGATTGGACATCAGACCGCTAACTACACCGAAAAGTGATTGCAAAAACATACAATAAACAGTCATTTAAAAGATCCTAGTTGCTAAATATAAAATTTTGAGTACAAAGTCTAAAAAACTGCGATCCGCTTTAAGATTTTAGGAAATGCATAAGTTTTAATGGGAACATTTATGAATTAGTTTTTATTTTATTGATCTCTAATAGTAACAACAGATAATTTAATATCAGATTAACTATAACTATTATTACACATTTATAAGAATCACTAACTCTAATCAGAATTTTGAGTATACAGTCATTAGCAGCTGTGGGATTCAGCGTAAGTCATAGTCACATTTTATTGCAACTCCTTGTTATTCTTCAATAGCGTAACAGCCCCACGGTGCTCAAAGGCCGTCTGCCTATTGGCAGATTCCAAAACATGTTTTCTTTTTACGCGGTAGGGTTGTCAGCCCTACGCCCAAGTCGCCCAAGTTCTACACTCACATTAGGACGGGACCTACGGTATAAAGTGGATTTCGAACCACTACACCGCCAGGTCTCAAACCCGAAACCTGTCCCAGCGACTCAGCCACCAGGCTTTTATTGAAACCTCGCATTTGTAAATAATATTTTCGTTGACAATATCACTCTTTTGTACCAATACAACTCTTTCACATCTTTGTAAAATATTTAGCTTATTAATATTCACATCTTTTGAAAAAATATAATTTAAGGAGGAGTTTAAAAACTTAATAGAGTACAAAGTTTAATAATTATTTTTAAAAAACAGATCCTGCATATGCTTAACGTCTTTTTTTAAAATATCGAATAGATATTATGAATTTTTTTTAATAATGTAAAAGAAGTCCATATATTTTTATTTTACCAAAAAAAAAGATTTCTAAGAACAAAAAAGATTGAGAATTCGCTCAAAATGATGTACTAATTAAAATATAATCTCGATATTTAAAAGTAGATGCTATTGAATGCGAAGCAATGAGAATTTAAATAATAATGTTTTTAACTTTAAAACTGAATTATAAGCAACTGTGAACTTTAATTATTTCTTCTAAATAAAAATCAACTTGTTAAAACAAAACTAGTCATGTAAGAAAAGTCCATCCTATCAAACTTAAGATTAGTATGAGAACAATGTAATTCGTTTTGTTTTGTATAAATTCAATCACACGTATCTCTAATAAGTGTGATGTAAAATAAAAATTATATCACAATAAAGAAAAAAAATTAGCATTTTTTTACTAATTTCTTCTTATAATGGAGTGAAAACTATAAATATACATCTGAAATATATATCTATATATAAAACTATCACTAAACTCCTTATAAAATATAAATTATATTCTTACGAAATTTGACACAAAATTCATGATTGATGGTAGTTTAATCATTGGATTTATTATTATGGATATTTTTATTAATAAAACATTATGTACTCATAAAAAAAGTCTTGTATTGTTTGAATTTAGTTCCTTAATTCATATTGATATACGTCATGTTTACTTTTGACTTCACAAAAATCACGAGATATACTTTGATTCGAAAGACCAAAAACGAGATGAACGACCTTTAATGTATCTTCGTTAATATTTTAATGTGGTCATTACTTCGAGTTTGATTTTAGACCATCTTTGGGTTTGCTATCATAGTGCACACGTGAATAGTTTGATTTGATTTGTCGCTCTACGGTCATTTAGTGCACATTTCAGACTAATTAGACTGGGACCTGCATTTAAAAGCGTATTCCGAACCACTCCCAAATATCCATGCCACCGCCAGGATTCGAACCTAAAGCCTGCGGTACCAAAGGTCAGAACACTAGCCAATTGGCCATTAAGTCGCAGTGACCACATAAAGAGATTATTATATATTTACTATAGAAGATTACCAATATCGATTCGAAATTTTAAAACAAGACATTAAGTCCAGAATCTGTTTTTAAAAAAATAATTATTAAACACTGCACGTTATGGGAGCCTGAATGGCCAACTGTCTAGCACTCTGGCGCTCCGTGCCATAGGCTTCGGGTTCGAGTCACGGTGATAGCATGGGTATTTGTAGTGGTTCGGAATCCACTTTAAACCGTAGGTCCCGGTCTAATTGAATCGTAGGACGTTGTGGGGTAGTGTGACTCATGCCAGTAGCATATTTTCAAGCTACACGTGCCCCTTTGCTAAAGGAGCAACATCGGTACAGTACTTGCTTATGGCATAAAGATAACTAAGAATTTGCCAGCTGCATTAGGAAAAACATAGCACGCTATTAATGGTAAAGAATATAAAAGCCTAGATTATGATGTAAAATAATTTGTAATTAAAAAAATATAATTGCAATGAATTTGTATTCATAGAAAAGGCATTATTTTAATTATATATCAAACAATTTATTACAACATTATTTCAACAATTATCAATTTAAGCCCAGCTATATTCAATTCAATTGTAATAAAGTAATAAATAAAGTTTTAAAAAAAAATGTCTGTTCTACAAAATTCTATACAAATTCACTATAAGTGAAGATAAGAGCAGCAATTAATGATCAAGTAATAAACAAAATTATAACTTAAATATTAAAATAAATTTAAAATTATAAATTTATTCAAATTTAGAAAAGTAGGGGGGGAAGGTGTGAATGACTAAAAATAGGATCCTAACTGAACAAACCCAACATTGACTTTTAAATTATATTATGTAAGTGAGCAGCAGAATGGATGGGGAGGGGCATTAAAATAACGGTGAAAGCTTACGGTGTGTCGAAAAGGGTGTGGAGGGGGCAGCGGAAAGAGGGTCAGAGGGGCCGAATAAACAAGAAACAATGGAACGGGAAACGGCCGTCGGTTCCGCCGCACGAGGTCGCAAACATCTCGGCAGCTGTGAGACGGAGGCACCGGTTGCAGGGTTGCATTACGGCGCGCCTCGCCAACAGCGCCAAATCAACACAAATAGCCATAGACGAGTTGCGCGGGGCATTTGAAAAGTTCGTGAAACAACGTGTTTGGGAAATCAGGTTGGTATAGACCAGGGGTGGCCAATCCACGGCCCGCCTTAAACATTTGTTCGGCCCGTGAGATTCATCCCACTTTTACAAACTATATTTATTTTATAATGGCCAAAGTAGTGAAAAACAATGTATTACAAAAAATACATTATGTGTGCATCCCTATATTCAAAGATTAACTGTCGAAATGATGTGCAAAAATTAACTTTGATTTTAAAATACTATTCTTGCAATATATAACAGATATAACAGTTTTATTTATAAGCTTACAGTTGTTAGTTCGCAGAATAATTAAATTATATTCTGGGAACTCATGATGGGCGCGAATCTTGGAACATATAACATAACAGTTTCTATATTTCACTTTTTCGCGGTCCCTGATATTTATCACACTTTTACAAAATATATTTATTTTATAATGGCCAAAGTAGTGAAAAACAATGTATTACAAAAAATACATTATGTGTGCATCCCTATATTCAAAGATTAACTGTCGAAATGATGTGCAAAAATTAACTTTGATTTTAAAATACTATTCTTGCAATATATAACAGATATAACAGTTTTATTTATAAGCTTACAGTTGTTAGTTCGCAGAATAATTAAATTATATTCTGGGAACTCATGATGGGCGCGAATCTTGAAACATATAACATAACAGTTTCTATGTTTCACTTTTTCGCGGTCCCTGATATTTATCACACTTTTACAAAATATATTTATTTTATAATGGCCAAAGTAGTGAAAACCAATATACTAAAAAAAAAAATACATTATGTGTGCATCCCTATATTCAAAGGTTAACTGTCGAAATGATGAGAAAAAATTAGCTTTGATTTTAAAATAATATTCTCGCGAATATAGGACAGATATGCCTGTTTTATTGATGAGTTTACAGTTATGAGTTCGTAGAATAATTAAATAATATTCTGCAAACTCATGATGCGCGCGAATCTTGGAACATCTAATAAAACAGGTTCAATGTTTCACTTTAAGTGACTTCAGTGACTATCTTTATGATTCGCACAGTTGATTGTTGATAACAGAGCAAACCAGGCTCTTAATAGAAGTTGTTAGTGCTTTTGGTTCAACTTACACTTACGAATCGTTTTTTTTTTTTTTTTTTTTTAAATCAATTTAACCAAACATAACGGACGCTAAGCTGCAACACCCATTACGATGTGCAAATATCCAAATTGAGATCGATTTGCAAAAGCTAAGTGAAAGAGTGTGAAAATTAATTCTAAAATTCACTTTTAAAAAATGTTGTTGTGAATATATAAAACTGAATTTTCGAGATCAAACATATAAAACAGATTTTTAAAATGGGCCCGAATGGCAGTGTCTAGCGCTCTGCCGCTCCGTGCCACAGGTTTCGGGTGACATGGATGTTTGTAGTGGTTCGGAATCCACTTTAAAAGGTAGGTCCCGGTCTAATAGAATCGTAGAGTGTTGTCTTGAGGTTTAGTCAGTCTTCAGCCCTCGTGTTTCCCCGCTTAAAGTGAAGCTGCGTATTACCCTAAGCCACGGACCACTTAGACCAACAGACGGGTCTATTGGACCTGGTGTAGGCTTTCCTGCACCAGGGGGATGAGTAACAACAGATTTTTAAAAGGTAAAATGAGAAACTTATGTGGTTCGGTTTTTTTGCACACTACAGGCTAATTAGACCGGGACCTGCAATTTAACGTGAATTCCGAACCGCTCACAAACATCCATGATACCGCCAGGATTCGAACCCGAGGCCCGTGGTACTAAAGGCCAGAGCGCTAGCCAATTAATCGCATGAGAAACTTATGTGAGCTGCGGATGTTGAAAAACTATATTCCCAAGCAACTCACTATGAGACGAAACATTACTCGTCTCCTATGCTTGATAAAAGTTTTCCCAATATCTTTTTTAATATCATTAAAATTAACTTTTGCGTTCTTAGAAATTTTTATTATTTTATCTGCCTGATTACTTAAAAATGCCCAATAAATTTTTTTTTTTCACAATAATGACTTATACGCATATATTTTTGGTAATATTCGTTTTTATTATAATATCAAAAATAGGCTATGCTATATTTCAACCGCGGGTATTTTTTTTTAGAAACGTAACTATTGTATACCAAGTTTCGAAGCACTATGAAAATACATCAATTAAATTAAATTAAATGGAGCTAATTTCTTCTGATTTTGTTCTAATTTAAAAAAAAAAAATTACATCTCACTTCAATAAATGGAACAGTACAATCTTAAATACCCCTGCAAAAAAAACCCGAAGATTTTAGCTATTATAAACAAACATATCAACCTCGCCTCCTCCCCCTTTTTTTCTCCTTTTGCATAACATGCAAAAAATTGAAACCAAATCAAATATTTCATAATGAATAATGAAGTTGCCAGTTATAAAGAAATTAGCTACAAAATTGTTGATGTGCATTATAATATTATAAAAATATTATTTAAAAATATAAAAATGAAAAGATCAATAAAATTACACTTTTTTTCAAGTTTGGTTTCGAAATCCAAATTGACAATTGATTATTAAACTAGTATAACTTTTTTAATAGATAACAATAAAAATGAAAACAGTTTTGGAAGCAGTAATGTTTAAACACCAAGCTTAAAAATTTGTCTGGTAGCTTAAAATGGACTTTTTAACGGTTACTAATGAATTGATAGTTATTGATTTGATATTTAAGGTTCAAAGAGGCATATTTATTGATTTTATATCTAATGATTGAAAGCTTGAACGATAAAAGAATTTAATGTAATGAATTATCCAAAGTGATTATGGATACCACGGAAATTTTCTGAATAGCAACTATAATTTTCTGAAACTGCTCATCAAACAAAATAGAATTGTGCCACCTCAGGTAAAATTTGTCAAGATTTCAAAGGTTACGATACATTTAATATAAAAAAAACATTATTACATTTAGCATAAAAGTCTATCAATTATATAAATATAAATGTGCAATTTTAAATGTGCTTTTTATATATATATATATATATATATCTGGTTGGAAGATTCAAACTGTGGCTTTGTGATATTGGCATATGTATGTTCTAGGATTGAAACCGACCTGGCCCGAAGGCTTCCGGTACGCTTGGCATATGTATGAGCAAATAAGTTTACTTTTACAAAAAAAGTGCCATATGATCCACCTTAATACATTGCATATATATGAATTCAGGAGTCAGGTTGTCAACATTTTTGTAAACTGGGTTTACAGTGAAAGTGAACGCCCCTAAAGTCACTGATAGGGCTGAAGTATGATATCAGAGAGTGAGGTTTAATCTGGAAAGCAGGTAAAAAAATTACAATATTTTTCTATTTATTTTCAGTCTTTGGTTATTGTCACAGTTCTTGAGATAAGAAGTTCTATTCTTGTCCCCACAACGGAGAAGCTTACTGTAATATTTCGCAAGACAGGATCTTAACGTAAGACATATTTATGGAAAGTGCTTCAGTAGCATAAAATGCTGATCAAAAATTAACTTTTATAACCTATTAAAATTTCCAGTTTCAGAAAAAACATGGTAGATGTGGTACAATGTCTCACATTTGCCGGCATGCGAGCTATTATAACTTGCTACAAACAAAATGGACCATAATATCTGAACTGAGAGATGATGGTATTATTGCTTCGATAGATCGCAAAGCGAGTCAGCCGGAATGTGAACACAACCCAACAATGTTTGTCCAAGCAGTTACGACAACAATGACAAAAGTATAAAGGAGTGTACAAAGACTAACTAACCTCTCAACCGAAGAACCGTTTCATTAGAAAATTGGCTCGTAGTGACCTTTTAACTATTACAAGCGAAATTAGACGACACAGTTCAAGTTCAGGACGTTCAAGATGGCTGCACAAACCATCAAAAGCTATTTGCATGAAATTGAAAGAAATGAAGCTAGATGTCCATCCATTGCTATTCTATTGACTACATCAGGTTGGCCAGCCCAACATTTTTCCGGCCCGTGAGATTTATCACACTTTTATAAAATATATTTATTTTATAATGGCCCAAAGTAGTGAAAACCAAGGCATTGAAAAAATACATTATGTGTGCATCCATATATTCAAAGATTAACTGTCGATGAGAAAAAATTAACTTTGATTTTAAAATAATGAGCGAATGTATGACATAGTATATTGCGTGTTTTATTTATGAGTTTACAGTTATGAGTTCGCAGAATAATTAAATTATATTCTGCGAACTAATGATGTACGCGCATTGATTTACAAAAGCTAAGTAAAAGAACGGAGAAACAAATATCACACTAGTAAAATAAATATTTTTAATGACTTCACATTTTTATTTCATTTATATTTATATATTTTTTATATTTCATTTTTAGTGCTATATATATTTCTTTACAATGTGCGTTTAGTATCATTATTAGTATATTATCTATCTTCACATGTAAGAATAACAGTAAACACAAAAATAATAACTCATCATGTTTCAATTTTTCACTCCAAAAAAATATAATGGGTCTAAATCTAATATGGGGATATAAAACTTTATAAGCGGCCCACGGAGCATTGATGCATTTCAAATTGACACGCAAGATAATTTTAAGTTGGCCACCCCTGGACTACATGATATCGTATTTAGAGGTGCAGGGCAAAACGGCAGTGGAATTAAGAATAATAAAGTATCATCTTTAATGATGAATTACGCTTTTGTCTCGAACACAATGATAACCGAAAATTGATCTGTAAACTACGTAGCCATAATAAATAAATAAATAAAACGTGATGATGCCTGCCAAGTTCACGAGTGAACGTCACATCGGCTAATCTGTATTTCGGGTACAGTAACTGTTGGATGTCATATTTATTTCTAATTTTTTTCCCCACCATTTCTAAGAGATATTCCTGCAGTTATTTTCAACAAGACAAAGCCAGACTGCAGGTTGCGCATGCACTCTAAACAGCTGGTTAAAAACTGGCTGGTTAGAATATGTCACCATGATTGTCAGCATTTGCTGACTTGACTTCCATTATGTCCTGAACGTCATTGGTCGGTCATTGCAAAGGGAAACACCTGCAAGTATCTTGATGGTTTAAGTGAAATCAGCGTGGCGGAATAATCTCGAAGAAATCCTCAATAATCGCATTGATAGTATGTTAAGATGTGGGTAAAAACTTGTATTTCATCACGATATGGAATAAATCGAGTCGATATGGAATGCTTTGTCTTCATTTTTGATCATTTACATATTTTTAATCATTAATATGGCTGTCCTGTGATTCACTTTGTTCTACGATTTTTTCCTCGTGGTGTTAGAGTTTCAATATTGAGAAGTGTATAGCAATATCAACAATTCCCTGAATCGACCCCCATTTCATGCAAATATATATTTGTAACCAAATTAAAATAGCTACCGGCAATATTATACTGATTATGGAATCTAAATTATTTACTTATTTATTTTTATTTATTTATTTTGATAAAATAGAAAATTAACAAAAAAGTTTTTTTATTATAAAATTATTTCAGACATTTATTTAAATAAAAAATATTTTGAAAAGTGCATACCGAATTTACATTCAACATAATTTATAATATACGATTTTTTTAAAGTTTCATTATCTTCTAATAAAGGATTTTATGAAATGTATTAGTTTTTAAACCTTAAATGCATATTGGAAAATCTAATAGCCAATTAGCTTCATAATTTTTATTAATACTTCATAATCTATTATTAAAAATTATTTTAGGATATAATCATTTTTATTCTTTTCTACTTACTTTATTTAAAATCATAAAAAATTAGTATTTTCTTTTGCATAATTATACAGATAAAAGAAAAGTAAAAGAATTAAATTTTAAAGTGTATGCCAACAACTTAACATATCCTTTAACAGCCAAACTACTTGCAAATAAAAGCGCTATATATTAGGCTTTCTAAATAAGATGTGCAATTACAGTACATTACAGCCAATAAAATATTTTCAAAAGCATACGAATCTTAGCATATAATTGTTTTGTGTTAATGTATCATTCTAAAAAATATTAACATTTAAGTGCTCTATATCTTTCAGCCATACAGGATAATTTACACAAGAATACCGATTTACTAGTACAAGCACCGCATTACAGATTACAAGTACTACACCGATTTTATCTAATAGCATCTAAGCATTAAGGGAGAAGATTCTGTACTCTTAAAATCATGAGAATTTCTGGAGACTTTTTTTAAGGCAAAACCACTCAGTGCGTTGGCGTTCCAATTCCTCCCAGAATTTCTCACGAGGCCTCCCATTCTAACAAAAAAAGATGGTCTAAAGGTTACGATACTCGAACATCTTAAGGAAAGGGGGGAGAGGCGGCCATAAATAAGGCCCGCAAACGGAATTTATGGGGCTCCCGGTCTTTCCCATTCCGAGTTCACACGTCCGTACGGCCTCCGATTGACTCCACTGCAGAGATAAAGAGGCCTCTCGATAGGGATGCATTGTATGGGCGGCCTCTTTAAGCTGGAATAGCGATCGTCTGTTTTCTCATCGTTAAACGCTATAGCATGAGATTGTTGATTTTAAAGCAATTGATTTTCGTATAGAACATAATTTTTCGTGTAATATTACAGATAATTTTGAAGTTTAAATATTATAACACAAGTTATCAGTTGAATTTAAATTTTATCAAAGGGGAAACTGAAAATATGCAATTTAATTTAGATTGCATAGAGAAGTTTAAAAATTTCAAGTTTTCAAAAATTAGCAAAATCACTGCATTAATTAATAAGCGTATAAATCTGCTTTTTACTGACATGAATTCATTGATTTGCTCTGATTCAAAAACAACTTTTTCTTATTTCTTCCATTTATATTTTAGTTTCAATATGAATTTCAGCATTATAAGAACATTCTATTTTATAAAACTAATGTTTTCAATGCTGATGACTTTGACCAGAAGTCGTTCCCTGTCTCAACTAGTACGGAAATCTAATGTACTATCCACCATACCACCTTTTCTCAAATTTTTCTTATCATGAAATACGCCAGCTATTATGCTTCGAAATAATTTGTATATCCAAATGATATATATATATATATATATACCCCACTGGATTTTCCAAAATATCTGGCAAAAATATCAAGACAGGTGGTCAGGACAGTGTCATACAAGGGACCTAAATAAGCAGTTTTTTAATGAATTGTGTGTGCAAAAATGACGATAACACTTAAGGAGCGGCCTAATGGTCAATTGACTAGCGCTTTGGCCTTTGGTACCACGGGATTCAGAATCGAATCTTGGTGGTGGCATGGATGTTTGTGAGTGGTTCGGAATCCACGTTAAACTACAGGTGCCGGTCTAATTAGCCTAAAATGTGCACAAAATGATCGTAGAGCGACAAACCTTGCCAAAACTGGCACTTAGAAATTTATAAACACTCCGTAAGTCGGAAAAATAAAGTCAAATAAACAAATATGTTATAGGTTTTTTTTTTTTTTAATACGAATTCAGAAACGCTACCACCAACAATAATACATTTATAACCTTTACACATGAACTAACGTTCAGTACCAAAAATATCATGCACATTTCCAGCAGCAACCGACAGTATAGCCACTACATCGTGTCCCAAAAGAAGAAATCTGTGCTTTTCAAATCTGATCACAGTGGCCAAGAAACATGTCCACCTCGTCAGATCCAATGTGGACAGTAAATAGCGTCAAGGTAATTTAAACTGAAGCCTCTCAGTGCTGTACCACATTCGTGTACAAACCGATTGAGAACATCGGAAAGAAGTTCCAGTAAGAAAAACCTGTAGAAAGATGCCGATACGTCAATTAACTAGATTATATACTAACATTGTATACTGTAGAATGAACTAGGTGTATGGTCCTATGAAGTTATTGTACTCATTGTCAGCTTAATGAATGTAGAATCTTTCCTGGTAGACAAGTGTCATGTGGATTAACATGCGCCTAAAGTTAAAAACTATGTTAAACATATCCGAGCAGGAAAAATTAGCCTCATGTTCGAAAACACGATTTGTTGTAGCCTACTGTATGCACCAGTGCGCAAAGTTAATACACAGAAGATATTCGCCCGATTTCGGCATTTACACTACCTACAAATGATATAGGCTCATTTCATCTTCTTCCAAAGTTCCCCAAATGATTAAACGACTTTCACCCAGCAAAGGTCCAAAAGTTCCCGTGCTTGCAGAAAGAATTATCCTCGACTGTGTTTAATACAAATAATACAACGAAAATAAAAAATTGATTTTCAATTATTAGCCAGGAAATAATACTCAGTGATCAGTATTGAATGATAATACCTTAAGTATGTTACAGGCAACATATCAATACATAAATTTTCTCCAATTATAAATAGGGTTTGGTTTGCCGCTCTACGGTCATTTTATGCACACTTTGGGTTAATTAGACCGGGACCTACAGTTTAACGTGGATTCCGAACCACTCACAAACATCCATGCTACCGCCAGGATTAGAACCTGAAGCCTGTGGTGCCAAAGGCCACAGCGCTAATCAATTGGCCATCAGGCCACAAAATACCGCTTGAAATTCCATCCAAATTACAGTTGACTTTCTATGCGATACTCAAATCTGGATGTGGCTTTTAACATATTTATGGATCAGGGTAAAAGCTATAAAAATCTGAATTACGCATAACACAATACAAATCCCGCCAATACAGAACACTATACTTATACAAATCCCGCCATAATTTAGAACCAGGGGGGAAAAAAAACACAAAAATCACAAAGATCTTCTCAAACTAAACATTCTTAACGTTATAGTTGTATATGTGTAGTAACATATACTATTAAATAATGTTTTAATTTAAATATATACTGAAAGAGGAGGTTAATATAAACTGAAAATTTTGTTTATTTTTTTTAATAAAAAAAGTTCAGGACACAAAACCAATTTGACGCGGGATCCAAAACCAACATAAAGCATTTACATCAACTCAATAGATGCCAAAAATATAATACTTAATCTATCTATGTAATACTTAATATATCTATGTAATACTTAAATCTAGATGTGGCTTTACACATGGTATTTATGGACCAGGGAAAAAGCTATAAAAAATTTGAATTATGCATAAAATTTTCTTTTTAATTTTTAATATTAATTTTAACATAAATTTGAATACAAAACGTAATACTTATATAGTACAAACCCCGATAAAATTTGGAATCTGGGAAAAACTCAGAGAAATCCCAAAGATCTTCTCGAACTAAGCATTTCTTAAAGATATGATCGTATAAGTGTAGTCACATATACTATTAAATAATGTTTTAATTTAAATGTAGACTAAAAGAGGTTAATAAAGACTGAAAGATTCTTTTTTTTATATAAAAAGTTCAGGACACAAAACCAACATCAATTCAAGAGATGTGAAACAAGGCGCCTTTAAGTTCTGTCCAAATTATAGCGGTGACTTTCTATGCAATACTCAAATCTGGATGTAACTTTAAACATAACATTTATGGATTAGGGAAAAAAACTATAAAAATATGAATTATGCATAACACAATACGAATCCCGACATTACAAAACACAATACTTTTAAAAAAAACCCGATATAATTTGTAACCGGCGTAAAAAAAAAACCCAGAGAAATCACAAAGATCTTCTCAAACTAAACGTTCTTAATACATGTGTAGTCACACATACTATTAAATAATGTTTTGATATTAAAATACAGAGTGAAAGAGGAGCTGGGTGTGAAGGCAAGAGATGACGGGCCAATTGCGGTAACCCTTCCAGAGGCAATCGAACCTTAAAAACGATCTCGGGGGAACAATGAACGAGCGCCTGCGGCAACGGAACTTGAGTGGAAATTCCTCTCATGCGGCTCTCGTGCTCAATATATATTCTTCGGTAGTTCGCCACCTTCCCATTGTATCGTTCAAAATGAAAGCGTCCGCACAAATCCTTTTTAAGGTTCATGCGGTTATTTAGAATAATGGAAGAAAAAATTTTAATAATAGATAATAAAATAAATATTTTTGAATTTTACTATACAAAAATTGATAGCAATAAAGAGTTTAATATTATATTCTAGTTTAATGATAATGATATACAACTGTGGCCAAAAAGTAAGACCCATTTTCAATTTAAAATTCCCGGGGCTTATAGACTTTCAATTTTTTTTACTTTTTTAGGTTGCTGGCACTGTCTTTGATACCTGTGTGAAATTTCACGTCAAAATATACTTTAGCGTTTGAGTTACACTTGCCTTTGTGAGACGCTCAAACTGATTCCGGCGATCTTTGAAATGTCTGAATTGATAGAGCAAAGGACTTGCATTCAAATTTGTTTGCGGAAACGTATGGAATGACGCAGAAGGCATTCTGTGAGTTCGGTATATCGTTCCACAACCACCGTATTCACACCGTGCGACTTGTGGCTATTCTCTAAACTCAAAAGACCACTCCGGGGACACTGTTTTGAGTCGATTGAAGAGATTCCGATGTGAATCGCCACGCTCTTTGAAGGCCATCTCTGCCGATGCCTTTTTAGCATGCATTGAGATTGGAAAAAAAGTTGGCATAAGTGTATTGTGTCCAGAGGGGATTACTTTGAAGGCGATGAAATAAATTTGGAAGAATAAATAAAGAGCCTTTGAAAAAAAAAATTGGTCTTACTTTTGGGGAACAATAGTAGTATTTTTTTTTTTTTTTTTTTTTTTTTTTTAAATCAAACTAATTTTTTTTACTAACTTTTTTAATAGATTTAATTATTTTTTCTTTTGATTTAATTATTCCTTTTCTACAACCAGCATAACTTTTCAATTATACCGCATATTTAAAAATGTAAGCTAGTCTGTGTATAAGCCGAGTGCGTTTTGTCTTCAAAACATTTACCAAAGTTCACAACCCGTATACAAGCCGAAATAAAAAAATCCCGATTTACTCATTATTTACAGTATTCTATTATTATTTCTAACGTACGTTTTGAAAGTTGGCGTAATCTTTTGGAGCTATTTAGCCTACTGGGGGCTCCATCTCCGATATGACAGGGTAAATGCAGTTGAAACAACGAAAATTGCCCAGAATATTTTACAAATATAATAAAATTAACTTACAATCATAAACAAATAATAGAAAAGAAAAACATTTAAAAATTAAAATTTTGCGCGGATGTTTCAAATCATAATTGGGAATGTAAGAGTAAATCTCCTGGATTGCAGTATTTTCATGATTAATAAGCATGTCAAAAAATTGAATAGAGATGTGCTTAAGAAAATCTTTTAAAGAAGGAATGTGAATAGCTTTATAGAAATCAGAAATGCACATGAACCATTTAGCAGAGGTCATTTGACGCGGATAGTATCATTTTGTAAAATTTCAAGTTAGATTTAGTTGCATAGGACCAGACCGAGAAAGCGTACGTGAAAATTCGGCGAAGCATAGCAGTATGAAGAATAATTTTGTTATTCCAGGTCATGGTAGGCGAAATACGAAATTTAGTTTTGGTGTACAGAAAATATTTTTTCCAAATTAAATCCTGATCCAGAATAACTCCTAAATATTTAGTTTGACTATTCCAAGGGATAATATTAGTGTTGATCATAATCACAGGTTTTTTACGTTTATTTCCAATTAATGTATGTTACTTTTCTGTTAGCCGAGAGCAAATTTCGCCAACAACAGTTTTTTTACTATGAAGGACATGGCAGAAATGCATTTAAATTTGCCAATTTAAAATAAAGCAACAGACACTTCCCCAGCTTTATGCGACCTATGTGGCCAATTGGCTGGCGCTCTGGACTTTGGTACCACAGACTTCAATTTCGAATCTTGGCGGTGGCATGGATGTTTGTGAGTGGTTCGGAATCCCCATTAAACTGTAGGTCCCGGTCTAATTAGCCTAAAGTGGGCACAAAATGAACGTAGAGCGACAAACCAATCCCCAGCTTCATTTTGCATTTTTTTTTTTTTTTTAATTGATTCGCTAAAAAAATCACCAATAAAAAAAATTTTAATTAGAAAAAACATAATAGAAGAAAACTTATATCTCACAAAAACAGTTACTATTTTTCATTATAATAAATGAGTCACTAATTAAGATATGAATTAAGAACCATCAGTTGTTCAAGTTTACAAATAGTTACAACAAACATATTTGGTAAACAATATATTTGCTTTTAATGTTTCCGTTAACCGTACCAAGATATTTATTTTTTAACGAAAATCACAAATTCAAATGAATTATGCAACTTGTATGAATCCTTTGTTTTACGACTCTTCGTACTAACCATGAAAGCTAACGATTTTTGCAACTTTACTATCGGCAAACTGAAAATTGTATTAATATAATATGAAAAAAACTGTATGACATAGCTCTTAAACTGATGTCTCTTCGATACTTTTACTGTCTACTTCAGAACACAATCAAAAATTCCTTTTAGTGAATCATATAAAATGCAAAAGCTTTTAAAAATCGGCACTAATAGCATAAAAAGAAAAACTACAACAAAGTGAAACCACACCAGGGGAAAAAAAAGATAATGCAACTTGTATAAATCCTTTGTTTTAAGATGTTTTAACCATGAAAACTAACGACTTCATTTGCACCTTTACTATCGGCAAACTGAAATTTGTATTAATACAATACGAGAAGATTAACGTGACAAAGATTATGACAAAGCTCTTAAACTGATGTCTTTTTGATGCTTTTACCGTCTAGTTCAAGAACACGATCAAAAATTCCCTTTAGTGAATCATAAAACACAAAAGCTTAAAAAATCGACACTAATAAAATAAAATGAAAAACTATATGGAAGCCGTAATACCTACTAATTTTGGATGATGGTTAGATTACAGAAAACTACAGCAAAGTGAAACCACATTGCGCATTTTTTTTTTTTTTTTTTTAACCGAGAGTTTTTATACGTACTTGTGTCTTTGTATTGACTCAGCTGATTACGTTCTCTCTCATACTACTAGCTTAATAAGTTACTATGCTCTTAAGGAAGTTAGGCAACAACTGGTCTTTCTCTCAATAGACGACAATTTCTATTATACCGACACGTGTCAACCACTGAATTCTGTTTCTTAAAATTGTTTTAAATGCAGAACTTTAAAGAGAGAAGGAATTAAAAAATATATAATGAGTTTGTTCTGACTATCAGGTCCCAATTATTAAATTTAAAATGCAGTTGTCCACTAAGCAACGATTAATTTTAAAATGGGCAAATAATAGAAAAAGAAAGGGGGAAATGAAAAACATAATTAATGCACATTATGAGCAGAAGCAAAAATCTTTAAAAATTCATTAGCAAAAGATTAATAGCATTGCTAATAAATTTTTTATAAACAGCACGAAAATACAGGTTACTATATGGCTTTTTGAATTATTTTTTTTTCCCCCTAATGCAGCTGGCAAACACTTAGACAGCTGTATTGGATGCTTTAAGGCAAGTGCTGCACCGACGTTACTCACTTAGCACTACCCAGGAGGTGCGTGTAGCTTGAAGATAAACTACGGACGCGGAATAACACTACCCCCGCAACGCTCTACGATACTGTTAGACCGAGACCTACGGATTAAAGAGAATTCCGAACCACTACAAATTTCCTCGAACCCGAAACCTGTGGTACCGAGCGCCAGAGCGCTTGCAACTCGGCCATCAGACCCAGCTTTTCGGAATATTTAAGGGAGCGGGGATTTTTTCTTTAAATTTCATTTTTCAAATGGAAAAAGAAATCGATTGCCTTTCAGTAAATAGGAGGCAACAATATGTAAGATGATGAATATGGAATTAAAGCCTCATGTTTAAAGTTTCCAACGCCCAGCAACCAGTTAGAATTTAAAGGAGGGTAGGGACAAAGGCACAATGGTCTAGTCCCCACCGTTGTCTTAAGGCTCGTTCCCACCAAGGCGAGAGACGTGAAGATTCAAGGGCAAGCGACAAAATTTTTTCGACCCCTTCACAGCGAAACGTCAGAAATAGCATTACGCCTAGTGAAAAACTGCTTCGAGTTGAAATTTGGACAACTCCAAGCGGCGGACTGCAAACCGGTTTCAGGCGACCGCGGTGAGGCTAGTGATTGGTCAAATTTTTTCGCTTGCATCTTGTCGCCTTGGTGAGCACGAGCCTTTAATGTGTGAAAGCATTTCTCTGAACAGATTGGTTTGTCGCTCTACGGTCATTTTGTGCACAGTCACAGCCAAAATCCATGCCACCGCCAGGATTTGAACCAGAAGCTTATGGTACGAAATTCCAGTGCGCTACCCAATTGGCCATCAAGCCGCTGATTTGTAGAGTGAGCGAAGTTTAGTTTAGTTTGTCGCTCTACTGTCTTTTTTTTTTTTTTTTTTTTTTTTTGCACACTTTAGGCTAATTAGACCGGGACCTACAGTTTAATGTGGATTCCAAATCATTCATAAACGTCCATGCCACCGCCAAGATTCGAACCCGACGCCTGTGGTGACAAAGGTTAGAGAGCTAGCCGTTTGGCCATCGATTTGTAGGGGAATGAGGGGAAGAGTTCAGTGGTAGTGGATGAAATAAAAGTATGAATAAATGGTGTAGACATTTACTGAAAACAGAATCATCATCTAGAGGCCTACCCCTATCCCTACCTACTTAAGTCCTCCAATTCTTGTGGTGGACTCAAGCCCTCAACAAAAACAGAAGTAAAATGCGTGAAAGTGTTCAAACTTAAGCCCATTGTTTTCTGTTAAATATATTTAGTATTTCAATGAAACGGTGTTTTTCTTAGTAGTATCAATTTTATTATATCGTCCGAATTTGTTGATTGAGCGACGTTTTTCATAGTTTAACTTGATTAAATATTCATCGAAATATTGAGATTGACATAAATGATGTAATCGATAAGCTGGCAAATGAGAAAAGGAGATTCAATTTTAATTTTTATGTTTATGTATTTGAACCAAATTGTATTACTATTAGTTTTCAAGTTTTATTAATAATAAAAATAAATATATGGAATTTCTACTTTAGATGCCTTTCTTATTACTAATAGAATTACCCTCCCCCAATACCTATGAGCTTTCATAAAAAGTTAGACTCTCAGCTACCTTCCTCCCTAAGACAAATCCTAGGCGCGCGCCTGCATTACCGTATACACTGACCCTCTTGAAATCTTCGTCTGTAGGCTCTTCCTATAGTTATAACATACTCCAGATCATTTACATCCGTTGGCTTAATAATAATTCGCGCGCTTTGCACGCCAAACGTCGCCGCGCCTGCTAAACTTCGACCCTGGGTCCTGTGCTGACGTTATCTAACTGTATATGACTTTTTGGATTCGTCTCGAATATTTTTCCCTTGAATTTTGCTTCAATTTTCGTCGTATATTGGTCTTGCATGCCTTAAGGCAAGCGCTACACAGACGTTACTCACTTTGCATTACCCAGGGGACGCGTGTAGCTTGAAGATAAGCCACGGACGCGGAGTCACAATGCCTCCGCAACGCTCTACGATCATATTACACCAGGACCTACGGTTTAAAGTGGATTCCGAACCACTACAAACACCCATGGCACCGGCGGGACTGGAACCCGAAACCTGTAGTACCGGGCGCCAGAGCGCTAGCCACTCGGCCATTGAGGCCCCCCATGACACTAGAATATTACAGCAAAGATTTCACTTATTTTTGGATTTTGCACGATTTGTATTTCATTGTGGTTTTTATTGTTATATTTAGTTAAATCTTACAAAACCTTTAAAACGAGCATACGTCAACCCCTTGCCCTCCCGCTCTTTGGTACATCGCTACCTCCCCCGCTCTTGCCACTGGAATCTCCCAACGTCTCTCTACACAAATATATATTTGAATTTTTCAAACTATACATAGTTTAAGTTATTAACATTTCAAATTGACAAGAAAACGTAATGCTTAGAGCGTAAATCCTAATGTTAAACAGGCAACCCATACCGATTTTATTTTTTTTACACCAAAAAAACTACCGCAGACCATTAAATTTAAATGATAGTTGTTACACACAAAAAAAGTAAGCAATGCACAATAAGCTACTAAGTTACATGTAAACAGCGATTTTTTTTAAATTTAATTTTATTATAATTTTAACAAAATTATTTTATTATAATTTTTTAAAATTTATTTTCAGTAAATCTTTTTGAATTAACTTTTTTTTTTTTAATGCAGCTGGCAAACATTTAGACAATTGTCTTGGATGCCTTAAGGAAAGCGCTGCACCAACATTACTCACTTAGCATTACCCAGGAGGTGCGTGAAGCTTGAAGATAAGCTACGGACGCGAAGTAACACTACCCCCGCAACACTCCACGATCCTGTTAGACCGGGACGTACGGTTTAAAGTGGATTCCGAACCACTACAATCATCCATGGCACCGGCGGGACTGGAACCCGAAACCCGTGGTATCGTGCGCCAGAGCGCTAGCCACTCGGCCATCAGGCCTCTTTTTTTAATTAACTAAATAACAGAATTTTGTTGTATATGTCACGTAGAAAATGAAATAAAATTTGTAGTCTTTGCAGTAAAATCTGCTTGTCTTATCAATATAGAAAATTTCATATCAATTAAATGAAATAAAATTTGAATTTGTGTACCTAACTACTATGACTCTTAATAATATACAAACTCTTTATAATATATATGAAAAACGAAATGCAGCACTCATTGATCTCATATGCGCACATCTTTGTTATATATCATGCCATATTGGCTAGCGCTCTGGCCTTTCTATTACAGGCTTCGGTATCACAGGAGTGGTTCGTAATCTAAGTTAAACTGTAGGTCCCGGTCTACTTAGTCTAAAGTGTACACAAAATAATCGTAGAGCGACAACCAAACCATGAGAAGAAAGAAAAATATCGTAGGATAATGTGTTGATATACTTTTCGCGTTGACTTTTTTTAGATCACTAAGTGAATCAAAAAATTTTAATCACCAAATTATGAAACATTTCAGAAAATAAAAATAACACCTGCAGATTGGTACATATTTAAATAAAATGAAAAATTTTATTAATTTCAGTATTTAGAATTCCAAGAAATAAATAAAGTATATAAAAATCTTACGATTTTTATGTTGAACCATATTTATAACATTGGTGTACAGCAAGTTGGGAATCCCTTATTCAAAATGCATCTTCTTTTATTTATTATTATCATTATTATTTAAAGTGACGATGATTGGCTGAAACTTTTTAATCGTTTGGTGAACGAATGCACTAAAGGGGTAAAGTGAGATTTAAAAAAAAAGTCTAGTCGGCAAAGTTTTCACTATTTTTTTTTTTTTTTTTTTTTTTTAAATCGTGAAATATAACTGGCACAAGTCTCGAAAACGATTCAAAATAATAATAAAATAAAAATAAATAAATAAAAACCTAATGATAATATAATAAAAATCTTGACAGATTTCTACGTTTCGCCACATTTACAACATCGCTGGGCCGCAATTTGGGAATCCTTTATTCAAAATGCATCTTCTAAGTTTTATTTTATTATTATTATTATTTAAAGAAGTGGCTGAAACTTTTTAATTGTTTTGAGAACGAGTGCACTAAAAAGGGGTAAAGTGAGATTAAAAAAAGTCTAGTCGGCAAAGTTTTCACTATTTTTTTTTATCATCGTGAAATATAACTGGCACAAGTCTCGAAAACAATTCGAAATCAAAAAAGTACAGAAGAAGAACCCAAAATCAAACAAAAGATTATTCTCCCCCCACACATCTCCCGCGCCAGAACCAGAAAGAACAAGGCTACAACTGCGTGACGAGGTTGCCATGGCGACGGTTGCTCGTAGCAACCAACGAGACGATGAATGAAGTAACTAGTTTAATCTAATCGAGGAGGGAGCGGTTTGGGACAAAACCTGAAGGGCCAGAACACGGGGCCTTGCGGGGTTTTATAAAGAGGCACTGTTTATTGGCGGATATCAATGAAGTCTTCGGTATTCATCGCTCGCGAAGAGGATCGTTTAATCGCGTCCTTTGTCCACACCAAATGGGTTTAGCGATTTCATGGAGAGTGCCCAGAATTGAATGGCAGATCTCAGAAAGCGGGAAAAAAATATTTTTTATTTTTATATATACTCTTTAAAGAGATTATATCTATAATTTAAGAAGCATGAACTGATTTTTAATTCGATTTCTGGCAGATGCCAAACTCACTTAGCAAATTGAAAGTTTATTTTTAATTTGAAACAGAACATATTTGCACTTAAAACTATGTTGGGTATTTTGTGAAAATAAGAAATTTCATCACAAACATCAAATTTGAAAGGTCTATGAAGTTAAATAAAAAAGTAAAAGGTATTTATTTTCATTCTAGTTGAATTCATTAAATGGTAGCTTATTTGCATTTTGAACAACACATATATAAAAGTGGATTTCAAATGTCAACAATATATAGTCAAATAAGATGTCATTGCTAATGGGGTTTCTTTAAGCATGGAAATGGGGAAAATAATAGGAAAAAAAATTATTATTAACATTTTTTTTTTATGTAAATTATAAAGAATAGCATTAAAACTTTAAAAAACAAAGTATTCTCATTCTAGCTGTATTCATTAAATGGTAACTTATTTGCATTTTGAACAATATAAATATATATATATATACATATATATCAACTTCAAATGATTCCAATGATTTTTTTAAGCAGAAAAAATGGCGTAAATAATAGGAAAAAAAAATTATTATTAACAACTTTTTGTCTCAAATTACAAAGAACAGCATTTAAAACTTTTAATTCACAACAACAGCAGAACAGCATTTAAAACTTCGCAAAAAATACTACAGCTACATATTAAGACAAAGGCTTTTGATAAATTTTAATGATTTTTTTCCCTCTTGTTTTCTTATTGGAAAAACAAAAACTGTTAAAATTGAACAAATTAATATCAACAGATAATCATCAAAGAATATTTCATATATATATTAAATTGCCACTTTATAAACTATTAATATAGGTGCCACATAAAAATATTTTAAATAACTGAATGAAAATACTATTAGTAAATGAATTGTACTCACCACCACCACGAATGCAGAAACCCAGGAGGCTCTCCTAATGTTATGTTTTTTTCCCACCGTATCTAAAAAAATTAAATTAATTTAATTTAACATAATAAAAAGCATGGGCAACAAAATACAATAAATATATTTTAAATTCTTGCTCTCCAGTGTTTCAAATTTAAAAAAAGGTTTTTAAGATAAGTGTTAAAAAAAGCAGTTTGATTATTCCTTTGGTAAAAAAAAATTAATACACTTTAGAAAATTGACCGATTCAAGTTTTGTGTTCTTCTAAACAGAATTCTTAAGAATAAGAATTCTGATTATTGAAATTACATTTCTTTTTCAAGAATATTTCAATAATCAGAATACTTAATATATTAAGATGTTGAAAAGACGTCTAAAAAAAAAGTCATTTGTATCATTAAAATTTACATTTTCTCTGATTTGTAAAATTTTTTTTAATTAATTATTCAGAAAATTTTCATATTTAAAAATATAGGAAAAAAGAAAAATTCTAAAATTTATTTTCTACAAAAAGATTAAAAAAAAAAAAAAAAAAAAAAATTCTAGTTCTACTTTAAATAATAAAAGTCAAGTTAATTATATATTTAGCAAATAATAATAAAAAAAATGTTTTATAAAGGAAATATGATTAATTTATATAAATAAATCCTAATTTTGTCAATCTTTCTTTTAAAAAGGTAAGGTTTCAAGAACAGTTATAGATTGAAAATAAACAATACTCGTGCACTATTACTATGGTTTACATTTTGCCCAATGAGGAATACTACCAGACTCGTAGCCTAGAACATAGCTAGTAAACAAGAGGGCATGGATTCAAACTAAATAACGACACACATTGCTATCATTGTTTTTGGAAATAAGAAGTGTTAGTCTGTGGATTGACAGTGACTTTCCTTTATATGGAAGAAAAAAAAATGTGCAAACTCATGTATTGGTAGCATTTATTTGTAGGTGAATATAACTTTTTGGGAGTGGGCAATTTAGCATAAATATCAAGAATAAGACATCAAATAAATGCTTCGTGTTAAATTATATTATATATAATTTAATCAAATTATATTTAACACTAATAAATGCAAAAACAAACAGTTTAAAATAGCAATCCTAAGTAATCTTAAATATCACATGGTCAATATTAATTTCAGATAAAATATGTATTATCTTTTTCATAATGGTTCCGCCATTTACCCCTTTCACAATATAATTTTTTACTCACAATAGACCGAAAAAATAAAAGTTTGTTGCATTTCATTTAAATTCTTAATTAAATTTTCAACCAAAATTTACCTCTCAAATCTCTTAATTCGAATAAAATAAAATCTGTAAATCATTTGCTTTACAGTGAACAACGACGATTCTTTCTAATTGCTTCAAAACATGTAGAATAAATTTGCAATTATGTTCTATCTGTTTGCATTTTTAAACATTTTGCAATAAAATTTGAAAAGGCTTAATCTTTTTTTCTAAATATTAGCAAATGTGTAAACTGCAATTAACTGAAATTTTTTTTATTTGTAAATAGAAAATTTTGCCTTAAATGTTACTCTAGTTAATTAGTCACAATTTATATAATTTTGTTAATCTAGCTTATATTTAACATTAGTTTACAAATAAAATTTTAAATCAATCAATAGTTTGACTTATGGCATTAAAATAAAGTTTCACAAGTATTATTATAAGAAATAAAGAGTTTTTGAAAGATAAATTTTGGTTAAAAACTCAATTAAAAAATAAAATAAAACAAAACAGACCCTCTTTAGGTTTAGGTCAATCTGTAGCTCAATGGTAAATTTAAAGTACTAGCGATTTTCAAATGACAAAACTGCATGGATTGAATTGAATTTTCAATCCCTAGAAAATTTTTCTCTTTTGTTTATTTATTAGAATATTTTGCATTAATAGAACAATTAAGAACACAAATTTTTTTTAATTATATAGAGAAAATGACAAATTAAAATTTTAAACCACCTAACAAATTGAAACATTCTAAAAATTTAGTTTTTAATTCAAACATATCTTTACCTTATTGGCCATATCTCAAATAGCAGATCAATATAATCCAAATTTATAAAATTATATTATATGCATGTACAGTTATCATTTTTATTACATCAGCTGTACATATTACTGATAATGCTGACGTCCATGAGTGATTATTCTAATTGCAATTGAGATTCTTTCATCAAAAACAAAAGTGACATTTTTTAAAAATGTTATCATAAAACAGTGAAATGTGTAAAAAAGTAATGATCGCAATATGTATAGTTCATGTAAACAATATACATAATGAGCATCATCTAATTGAAAAGAATGAATAGTTTGATAAAACAATAATTCAAATTTCAGGAATTTTAAATAATGGGTTATGTTATTTTGAAGCATGAATTAGTAATAAATTATATGAAAATTAGTGTTCAAAACTGTTCAAATTCAAAAGTATCATATTTTCACATTATATTATAGTATCATATATCAATCCATTTAAAATTGTAGGATGATAGACATTACAACAATAAGTTCTGGAACATCCAGCTAATAAAAGTGTTTTCATTGTTTATTTCAATATCAATACAAGTATGGATTAGTTTCCCACCAAATACCCTTTCTGAAGGTAATCTTCTCATTTCTCTATTACAAATGAAGTATAATATATCTTCCCCATCACACATCCTTATATTTTCTATTATTTTATGAATTAATAGTAAGACCTCCAGTTACGAAAATTGTCATAAAATTTATTTCCATCTACAATTTAAATTGAGAGTGATAAAAAAATTATATTTTTGGGTTACGAGCTTATATTTATAGAACATTACTTGCTTTGTAGGTTATACTTATACTGAATATTCATTGCTTGCACTCAAATGAACTTTCTTATATAATATTAGCTAAAAATTACTGAATCTTACTTCAATTAAAAATACACTAGAATATTTTAAAAAATGGGTTATAACACAACCAAACTAAAATATTAAAAAAATAAAATAGCATCACATGCAATTATAATATTTGGTTGATTCAAGGTATCCCTTTTTCATGTGCGCTTCCATAATATACATGTAAAAAATTAAGTATGTAAATTAAAAGAAAAAAACCATCTAAATAAAAATAAACATTTTTTGCATAACAAAGTTTTTTAATAAAAAAATTAAGTTTAAAAACTCTTAATTTTTTACTTATTTCAACAATTGTTTGATTAATATTTTAATTAACTTTTTATAGTCATGACTTATTCTTTTAAAATTACCCTTCTAATAGATAATTTAATAACTAGGACCATCCATTTCAATAGAAATATGATATCAAATTTCTTATGAAAATACATTCAGTTAAAATAAAAAATAAATTTAACCTTTTTAAACATTATATTCTTAAACTTTTTTTTGTTTGTTTTTTTTTTTGTTTATAAAATTAGCTAAAATTAATCTAGTATTTTAAAACTGTATATTCATGAATGTTTGGAAAAGGTTAATTTTTATAATTTCATTGTCAGCTTTTTAGGCTTAATAAAAGCTAACTTTATCAAATAAAAACACTTGTATGAATACAAAAAATAGTGGGCTTTTCAATTTTTATCAGTATAATAAAATCTATTCTACAGTCTAATATCATAACTAACTTAAAACTCATTTTTTATTTGAATTATAAACATTCATACAATATAGCTAAAGAGTTATGCTTTATTTATAGACAAATATTAAATAATGTAATTTTTAGATCAATTTACCAATGTAATATGTGTGTCACATAAAATGAATAGACATTTTTAAAATTTTTTCAGCAATAAATTAATCATTTTCAAATTATTTTATTAAATTTTGTATGTATTCATTTCTGATAAAAAGACTGACATGATGATTTCTAGCAATCATATCAATGTCCTTAGGATTTTTGGAATAGAACACCATTATAAGATATAAAAAAAAAAAAATTTGAGACTTATTCAAACAGAATCTCTTTAAAAGAGTATGTCAGTGAACTTACATTATATATATATATTTTTTTTTTAATTTATTACTTCTAAATCCGCTCTGCTACGTGAACAAAAAATTAGATTATCTATCGAGAAATTTTACCATTCACTTATCTGTAGCAATTTTTTCACCTAATCTTAGACAAATAAAGAACAAATTAATAGTATATATATGTACTATATATTAATAATAAAATAATTAATCTCATTCATAGTATTTTGTAAATACAGAATTATAAACAATATTTCGTATTACAAAAGTTTTCCGGATGTTTATGTTTTGCTCCAGTATTATTTAGTAATAAAAATTACTGAGAAAACCATTTTCTTCTTGAATCTTTAATAGTATAGACGTAAGAAAAATAAAATTTGTAATATAAAATGCTATTTTTATCATCAAGTTCTAATCAAACGTCAAATTGACGAAATTTTCTTCTATATATTTAGTGTCTTATTTTTTCATTTAAAATGTTATACTCTAATATAAACTTGAGATTTTTAAGTATTTTTATTTTTTAATAAAAATTTGTGAGCATGTAAACAGCTCCTAAATAACATCAGTTATTTGGCACAAGCATGATTAAATAAAAAGAAAGATGTCTGCATACTAAATACTTTTTTTAAAAGTGATAATATAACATCACATGAAATCTCACAAGATTAATTAGTCTGGTGGGGTTATAGATAAATGGCAAAAGCAAACATATTATGTAAAATTAAGATAAATAATACAATAGCTAGAGTATTGATTTACATTTTTTTTTATTTAAAACAATCTTTTTATAATTTTTATATACATAAATTCCACCAAATTTTTTATACCTAATACTATTTTTAGGTTTTAAATTATCATTATGTTTAGTTACATTTAATCAAGTTCTTCTTTTATCTCAATTTTTTCAGTATGAGAATAAATTTATGGAACTCTATTTTAATTGATGAATAAATTACATTTATTTATTGAATATTTTAAGAGAAATTTAATTGCATAAAGTATAGAAAAAATAATATTAGGCTAAACAAAAAATGCAAACAACTTAAATTTGTAGAATAACTGAAATACATAATTTTTAACTAAAAAGAAATGATTGCTGGAATATCATCTGCTAACTTGATATACTGAGTTATGCTTTGAAAGTCAAACTCAGGCTTGAAAGAAAAAAAAATGTTTTTTAATTTTTAACTATCATCTTAGAATACTTCAAAATTCTTATAGGAAAAGCAATGCAAGTACCAATGATAGAAATTGTGATTAACTATCAAGTAAAAAAAGCCTTTTATATATTTCTGAAGGAAAAAATAATTTAAAAAATAGGAGATGCATATTATTAAAATTAGGGAAAACAATGTCTGATAAATAAGCCATTAAAAATTACTTTTAAACCACTAAGAGCTAATAATAAATTTTATGTGTACAATAAAATAATTTTATACAATAAATTCAAGTTAAAATTTTTACCAGGATATTGAATTATCTAGGATTATATAATCATCAGTTTAACCTTACAGCATAAGGTAAAATAAATATACATTATTGAAATTTTTTTTTTTTTAAAATGCTTTATATATTTCTTAAGGTGTGTAATAAAAAAAAACTAGTAAATTTGAAAAAGGCATATTTTATACCCAAGTGTCATTATTTTTAAAAAGAATCATCTGGAATATTTTAAAAGAAGCATGAAATAATTTATAGTTATGCGATTTGTACTATATATTCAAAAATCTTTTCTGGGAACATTTTTGTTATTTTTTCATTACATTACATTTAAAACATATGATGTTCACTGTGGTCGGAAATGAACAATCTTAAATAAATATTACTACACTTAATACAATAAAATTTAAGGCCTTATGGCCGAGTAACTAGCACTCTGGTAATCAACACTACAAGTTTTGGATTCGAGTTCTGGCTGTGCCATGTATGTTTGTAGGTTCAGAATTCACTTTAAACAGTAGGTCCCGATTTAATATGACTGTAGATCAAAAGCGTAGGGCTAACACCCACCCTGGAAAAAGAAAACATCTTATGTTTCGGAATCTGCCAGTGGACAGAGGGCCTTGGCCCGACATGGAGGTGTTACGCCATTAAAGTAGAATACATTAAAATTACTAGTCACATCATTAAAGAAGAATACATTAAAATTGCTAATCATTTTGCTCCTCAATTAAATTCTAATTTTGAATATTATTCTTGCATGAGTAATATCAATTTTTTTTCTTGCGATTTTCTTTTCTTAGATTTATATAAAAGGATGTGTAATCCAAAATTGTAAATAGAATAGAATTAGTTATGGAGCATAAAAAAATTCATAATGAATTAATGATGAAAAAATTAATGATAAATAAAGAGTTAAAATGTGTAAAATTTCTTAAATATAATATTTCAAAAATAATAAAAATTAGTATTTTACTAAAACATTATTTTTGTAGCAAGAACATGCATTTGCATTAAAAAGAAGTTGTTTATTATACTTAAAGAGAACAATTTTGATAAATTGCCTACATGAAATTATAATCTGCAAATAATTTTCTATCACTACATTACAGTCTATTGGGTTTGCAATATTCTATTATCTACCTTTTAATTTGGAACAATTGTAAAAGTATACATAATTATGTTCTAAAAGCCTCTTAACTTTTAAATGAATCCTGTTAACAAAATAAAGCAATAATTTCACATCTAAACATAATTTTCCAGGATTAGAAATTTTAGCTCAATATGTTTCACTATTTAATTATTTTGATGGCCAAAGTAAAAATCTATGGAATCTAAAGTGCAGTTTTATAAAGTAATATCCATAATCTACAACAAATCTTTCTGCATTCAACGATTCCTTCCTTCTTTTTCACTAGTAATAAAAACCCTTCCACATTTTTTTTAAAAGCTATTTATAAGAAAAAAAGGATAGTCTTTTTTTTTTTTAGGTTTGTCAGAAATAGGTTTAATGAAATTTCAATAACTTTATGATTTACATATAAGCAAAAATTACATTTCAGATGTACTGATTATATTACAAATTGGTACTTGAAGTTAGATAATTTATATGTATATATTTACTTGATGTTTTCTAATAGCAACATAATTTTGCAGTGATTGTAGAGAAATAATTGTTCAATAGAATTACTGCATTTTATTTAATAGGAATACAACTAAATATGGTAAATCTATTTTATAAAACATACTTTACAAAAGTTCAAAAAAACTTCTGATTTTTAAGATATCTATTTTTATTTTATGTATTTATTTTGAAAATAATTGAAACATAATGGCAATTTGAAAAGGAAAATATTTTTGTAAGCTTATTTATAAACATACATTAAATTTAAATTATTTTTCAAAAATTATCCAAACTTAAATTCAAATTATATTTATAAACAAGTAACAAAAAAAATATATGTTGTATAAATAAAATCATCATTTAATAGACATCGAAATTCAAAGATATTTTTTTGCAAAATAAATAAACGCAATATTTCAAAATAAACTATTCAGTTTACACAAAATAACGAAATTAACTTCACGCGTTTAAAAAAAAAAAAATCTCAAAATGAAAACCTGGAGCGACTAATAGATCAACCATCGCACTAAACGGAAGTCTATTCTGGTATTTTTGAAATGAAATAAAAAATATTTCTCACCTCCGAAAGGAATGTCTGTGCAGCTTTCTGGGCTCCAACATGTAATAAATACTCATAAACATACAAAGCTAGCCTAAAAAAGAATGAAATAACTATCAGCGAACTTTTTCGAAAAACGTAAACTTGATAACACAACAATCTTCCACCCCTCCCGCATATCGTGGAACAGTCCTGGCCATATGCCTCGAAGTAGGACATGCACACTTCCCGCTATTCGAGATATCCAGCTTGCTGACAGCAGAACGTATGCACAAGATATGACCATGTCAATCATTAATTAATTTTAAAACACGTCGCAATATGCGAAATGAAGCATGCCACATACACATAAAGCACTAAAGAATATCCAATAAGCACATGCGATGTTCTTGCACAAACTTCACACAACGTGGTCGGAAGTACATTTCTTCGGCTTTCGGACTTTATGATTTTCACGATGCGGGAGAGAGGAATATATATTTCAATATATAGATACATATTATTCTCTGACTGATTATTTTATTTTTATTTTTGCAATTTTTCTTGGAACTTACTTTTCTCTCGCCTGGGCATCAGATGGTACCGTGGAGCCTTTTCCTTTCGCATACATTGTGTAAAGTTGAAGCAACTCACACCTGTCAAGACATTCAGTACTAGCACATCGAGCTTGTTACCATAGAAACATGAATTGATCTGTCACTGCCGCGGATGTGATTGGACTCAGTCTTCGCGATACAGCAGTCGCTCATCTACTCTAGAACAGACTTCTATACGTCACAACTACATATAAAAACTGAGCGTCTACCATTGGCTCATCGCGACAGCAGCGCCACCTTGCGTTCACTGCCCCTACTTTATTTTAACTGCTATAAAACTATTTCTAAACCGGTAAAAACCATTTTTTTGGCATTATTAATATTAAATGTTCTTATGAAAGTATTAAAATGAAGAATTAATACTTATTTGATGCGTTTATCAAGTGAAGAGTTGAAAGTAACAGCAATACAGGGGTAGCCGACCACTGATGGAAAAGCAGACGATTTGAAAGCAGCTCGGTGAACAGCCAGCTGCATCAACAGAAGTAGCCTAGAAGACGAGTTGAAGGGAACTCTGTGCTGCTCATAGTCGAAAAAGCAAGAATTAGTAATTTTTAACCCTCGTTTTCAATCTATTCTACCAAACAGAAAAAATTTATTTCGTCGAAAGATTCTAAAAATGATTCATATTTCACGATTTTTTTTTTTTTAATTCTCACACTTGAAAATTTTTTCCACGAGGCCTAATTTTTACTTATTTATTAGGCACTGTTGCATATTTTAGTTAGAATCGCAGACAGATTTAAAAATATAGAACTTTTGTCTATAAACACAGTAGAAAACGAACTGTTACCTTAACACTTTTTTTTATTATATCGATAACGTTAAATAACATTTTTTGCATATTTTCATCATACATTTCGCCGTATCAGTTTTCTCAATAAAATTATTCCGTATGTTTAGTAGAGCTATATCTAATTTTAAATTAGAACTGATGGGACATGATTATATCTGAGTATATTTATAAAAATAAAATATATAAATATATATATTTTAAAAATTAAATGACTGTGTATATTAATATGAAATTTTCAGTATATCAATAAATTAATTCTTCTTCAATATCTTAAATTATTTGCAATAATCTATTCTTAATTTCTTAAATTATTTTCAAGGTCAGTTAGAATCTCACATTACCGTACTGATATATTTATATTTTATGAATATTTGAATATAATTTTTAAAAAAAAGTTCAAATAAAAACATTTATACGGCATTATGTATGATTTTAGCTTTTTATTTAATCTTGATATATATTTTTTTCCTGGGCAAGTAATTTAGACTTAATTATTCTTTTTTAATTCATTAAATGTAAATTCCTTTTGAAATAAATTTTTAATTTTAATATTCTTAATTATGTAACTGGAGGTACGAAGATTTCATTCTTAAGGCACTCTGCTAAAACAAAACCTTTGGCTTTATATGATCATGCATGTATGACATAGTAATGAATAACATATTTAGTGTTTACGGAGTTCACTATTTATAAATCTGTTATAAAATCTTGAATACAAATATTTAATTTAAGTTGTGCTAACGTTGTTTAACTTATAAAATATGTGAGTGATGATACTCTTGTTTAAAATAAACTGTATATTTAATTCTTGTGCTGTTGAGTGATTCTTATTTTATTCAAATTATTTATTCATATATAACTTAACTGCTACCAATATTTAAAAAAAAATTTGATACTTAAATAAACACTTTTTTTAAAAAATGACATATCTTTCTTAAATAAATAGAATCTTTTTAAAGTTATAATTTAAAAAAACAATATTATGATAATGAACGTATTTGAAAACATATCCGATTTAACTGTAACTGTACTCTCTATTTAGTTCCAATAAGGCCCATAGCCTGTCAAGTGTTAAAATTAATGACTCTCGGTATTCACAGCAAGTACCTCCCACTGTGAGGACGGACAGACTCAATAGGTAAAACTCGTCCTCACAGATGTTTTGAATAACTTCTCGCCTGGACAATAAACAAGTTTCTCGGAAATGTATCCTTCCCTAGTTAGGGGGGAAGTGTACCAATCGTAGTTGACCTTTAGACTGCCATTATGCCCTCTAAGTTTTTAAGCCACCACCAAGTACCAAACTGAACGCGAAATATAAACATGTAAATGTCCGATGTTTCTGATAAAAAAAATTAAGAATAAATAAATGGAAAACTATTAAGTTACTTTGGTTCTGAGAACGCCCTTTTTGGGGGGTGGTATATAACACAGATTCATCGTTACGGCCCATACGTTCAGCTATCTTAATCTTTAATCATATACAATATATTTATGCAGGGCCGGATTTAGATGAAAAGAGGTCCTAGGCTATTCCACTTACCTTCCTAGAGGTCCTAGGCTTCCTTTCACTTCTCATTTTTAAATTTGTAAATTACTTATTATGTTTATTATTCATATGTGTAGAATTTCCCCTTATTTTTGATTTAGTGTTTACTGTTTTTAGAATAGTGTAATTCTAATTTTGCTAACAATTTGAATGTAGGCCCCTCTTGATCTTGAGGGCCTAGGCTGAAGCCTAGTTAGCCTATAGGAAAATCCAGCCCTGACTGTACTACGTTACTTTGATTCTGAGAGCAGCCTTTTTTTGGAGAGTATATAATGCTTTTTATCTTGCTGATTCATCATCACGGCAATCTTCGTCTTTAATCATATACAATATTTTTATGTCATCTACAACTGTTGCCTAATTGTAACTTATTTTTAATTTTACTTATTATTTTTATCTTACTTTTATTTATTTTTAGCATTGTTTACTTTTTAGGGTACCATTTTTTTTTAAAATTGACCTTTAAACTTCCATTATGCACTCTTAAGTTTTAAGGCAAGCACCATATACCAAACTGAAAACGAAATATAAGCTTGTAAATATTCTATGTTTCTGATGAAATAGTTAAGAATAAATAAATGGAACATTACTCTACTACGTTACTTTGGATCTGAAAACGATCTATTTTTTTTTTTTTTTTTTTTTGGGGGGGGTATATAATACTTTTATTTTGTAGGTTCATCGTTACGGCCCACACGTACAGCAATCTTAATCGTTAATTATATACAATATTTTTATGACATCTTCAACTGGTCCCTAATTGTACCGAATTTTTAATTTTAATTTTAACTGTTTATTTTTATCTATCTTTTATTTACTTTTAGTATTTTTTAATTTTTAGAATACCATTTTTAATTTTTAGAAACTTTATTTTTTTACTATATACTAACCTTAAGCAGTCAATTAAAAATCGTAATATTTATATATGAATTAAGATGAGGAGATTAAAGGGTCTATCCCCATTGGTATTCCGTAATCGGTACGCCAGTTGCCAGTCTACTACGTTAGCATTTTAATTCCAGTTCAAAATGTCAAATAAAAAAGAACATAGTATTCAAAAAAAATAATAATCATAATTTGGATTTGTGATTTTGAAATAAATGTCATCTATATTTCCTCTCATAAAATTTTTTTGGAGATATTTTAAAAAGTTATGAACTAGACCATAAACTATTAAATTGAAAAAAATATATATAAAGGTGAAAAACTACATATATATTTTCTAATGAAAAATAATTGCCGTTAATCTTTATAAAATCATATAAATTGTTTATTACTTAAAGCACTATTCCAGTACGTTTAATGGCCTTTGGTACCACAGGTTTCAGGAAAAAACTGAAAGCGAAATATAAGCATGTAAACATTAAATGTTTCTGATGAAAAAGATAAGAATAAATCAGAAATTATTTTAAAACGTTAGCATTAGGTTCAAATCCTGGCCGTGGCATGGATGTTTGTGAGTGGTTCGGAGTCCACTTTAAACTGTAGGTCACGGTCTGTTTAGCCTAAGTGTGCTGCTTTGCTATATTTAATGATCCAATGACGGGAAGAATCTAGTAAGAGAGTGAGAATACAACTCGTAATTTTTTCTCCAAAAGATTAAAAATTCAATAACCATCAGTGCTTTAATTGACAAGGTCAATGTTTCTCAGAGCATACACCGCATTTCGAAGTTCTTAGTAAAAGTTTTACTACTGTGTCCAAAAAGTAAGACCAGTTTTCAATTTAAATTTCCCCGGGATTATGGAATTTCAATTTTTTTTTTTTTTTTTTTTTTTTTTTCCCCGTTTTTCTTTTTTAGGTTGCTGGCAGGGTCCTTGACATCAGTGTGAAATTTGACGGAAAGAAACGTTTAGAAGTGGTTTAAACAGTTCAAAGAAGGCAGAGAAAGCGTAGAAGACGAAGAGCCCTCTGGACAATCACCAACCTCACCCGACGAAGCTCACGTCCAAAAAATTAAAGGTTTGGTGCTTGCCAACCGTCGATTTACAATTAGAGAGCTTGCTGAGGATGCTGGAATTTCAAAAGGATCGGTCCATTTCAATTTGGGCCTCAAACGCGTCAAATCTCGATTGGAACCGAAAACACTGAATGCGCCAGCTCACACTGCATTGATTCTTCGTGACATTTTCGTCAAAAATGAAACCTATATCGTATTCACACCGTGCGTCTTCTGGCTATTCCCTAAACTCAAAAGACCACTCCAGGGAGAACGTTTTGAGTCGATTGAAGAAATTCAACGTGAATCGCCTCTCGCTTTGAAAGCCATCCCTGCCGATGACTTTTTAGCAGTTGAACTTTTTTTGAAGTTGGCATAAGTGCATTGTGTTTGGAGGGCATTACTTTGAAAGAGATGAAATAAATTTGGAAGAATAAATAAAGAGTGTTTGAAAAAAAAAATCCTTGGTCTTACTTTTTGGGCACAGTAGTAGATATGCGTTAATAAGGAATTGTTAATGTTAAATTATTAAATATTTTAGCTGCCTTTCTAACAATGTAATTTGGGAGTGGCATTTCCGTTTTTCCTTCTATAAAGTCAATATACAAAAACAAAATATATACTGATAGAACTCAAGTCATTTAAATATTACACATATGTATAGAAGGAATTGATCTTAAAAACAAGGAAATCTAATTCATTGAATTTTGTCCTTTAAATGTTAAATTTTTTGTAAGCAAAACTAAATACTTGTTTTACATCAATAGATTTCAACATTAAACATTAATTGCTAGCAGTAAGACTATTCTGAGATCTAATATTTTGATTGCTTTAATTTTTATTAAAAAAATAAAATCTCTGTTATTTACATATTATTACATATTATTTACATAAATTAAAAAATAAGCTCAGCAAAATATCAAAATTACTACGTAATTTAGTCTAATTACTAAAAGACAAAAAAGGCATGCAATAAATTTTTTTTTTTTTTTTTTTTTTTTTTTTTTTTTTTTTAATTTTTAATTTTTATTAATTTTTGTATTTATTTATTTTGATTCTTGTTAAGGGGCATAAAGACTGAATCACTTGATTAATAAGGAAAGATCATGAACTGTTTATAACTGATTTGATTCAAACTTGTAATTCGTGTGAATCCTGATTAAAATGCTAACTGGACGAAGCCATAAGCACCTCTCATTAGTTTTCAAATAAATTGAGTTAGAAAATTTCAAATGCCTTTCTGATTTTTTAAACGCCATTGTAAGTTAGAATAGCATTCCTACCACCGATTGTGTGAAATGATAAGCATACAGCTTAAAAGGGAAAATGGCCGAATCCATTACTTGTTAAGGGTGGTAGCTAGATATATTCAGCTCAAAACGGTTTTTTAAAGAAAAAAAGGTTTAATAGTTAGTGTGGAATTTTTTCATCTAGTATTTTTAAATTATATAATTTTAATTATTAAAAATTAAAATTATTTGTTTATTTATTTTGTAATTAAAATCCCTCCGAAAAATATCTTTCCCCTCTATTACGCTGTTCTGTTTGAATCCGTCCAACAGTTTTCCACACAATCTCTGCACAAACTATAACATAGGATTTTATTATTTTTTTTACTTATTTATTTTTAATTCCTAGCGTGATAAGGAGTACAGAAAAGTGCTTAAAATGATAAGTATTTTCAACTAGTAATTCGCTTTTAGGTATATGATTTTTCTATTGTATGAATGCGAGCTTTTATTTTAAAACATTAATTTTTTTTATGTCATGTTAAATTTTTCGTGCATTTTTGAAAATTTCAATACCCCGAAAAATAATTTATTGCATAAGACAGGAAGAAATTCATTTTAAATTACGCATATAACTCTGCGTTTCCAGGCTACAGAAAATAAAACTTTATTTAATCTTCAATTTAGATTCACGGCAACGTCTTCGCTTTCTTCAGTTCTAGCATTGTCCTTCCTGATATCACCACATTTTTTAATCTGTTGTTCTAATGCAGCTTGCAATACAGAGACAGTTTAATCTTTCACGCCATGATCATATTAGACTGGGATCTACGGTTTAAAGTGGATTCCGAACCACTACAAACGTTCATGGCACCGCGGGACTCGAACCCAAAACCTGTGGCAATCGGCCATCAAGCCCTCTTAGTAATTTTTCTCATAATTTGGACAATTAATTTTTGAATATATGGAGGCACACATAATGTATTTTTTTAATACACTTGCTTTCGCTTCTTTGACCATTAAAAAATAAATACACTATGTGGAAGAAAGTGACGGGACACGACACTATAACGACATAAACCCATATTTATTAAAATTAATTGGAGGTAGGGCCTCGTTTGGCTGCGATTGCAACTGCAACCCTTCTGGGCATGTTTTCCACTAAATTAGAAATAGTGGCAAGCGGAATTTCCTTCCAAATGTTTAACAGGAAGTTCCATAGCTCAGGCTTGCTTTTGGGGAGTGGGGTGCAGGCCCTCAACCGGCTGTCCAATTCGTCCCAGAGATGTTCAATTGGGTTAAGATCAGGGCTCTGCGCCGGCCACTCCAAGCGTTTAACGTTGTTGTTCACATACCAATCAAGAGTCCTCCTTGCAACATGGCATGTTGCGTTGTCGTCTTGATACCAGCAATCATCCATACCGTACGTTGCCCACAAGGTAGGAAGGACATGATTGTCGAGAATATCACAGTATCTATCGGCATTCATCGCACCATCAACCTTCACCAGTGGGCCAGCCCCATACCAGGAGAAACAGGCCCATACCATCAATCCTCCTCCACCAAACCTTTTCAGTTGGGACGACACACTCGGGCAAAAGGCGTTCTCCTGGTAAACGCCATACCCAAACACGTCCATCGGAACGGAAAAGGGTAAATCATGACTCGGCACTCCAAAGAACGCGTTTCCAGTCATCCAGAGTCCAAGTACGGTGGTCTTTGGCCCATCGAAGGCGCGCTTTCTTGTTGGTTTTCGTAATCAAAGGCTTATGGGCCGCCGAACGTCCAGTGTAACCTAACTTATGGGCCTCGATAGGAAGAGTCTTGGTCGAAACGGCCACATCTGTGGCTTGTCTAAACTGATTAGCGATGTTATCCATGGATGCTTGACGGTTACTTCGAATCTCCTTGCCGAGCACCCGTCGGTCCTTGCTGGTGAGAACTGTAGGTCGTCCACTTCGGGGTTTGTTCTGACAGTGTCCCTCAGTCTTGTAGCAACACACAACACGTGCTACAGTTGATTTTGAGCAGTTACGGAGACGGGATATCTCCCTAATTGACACCTTGGCAAGATGCAATCCAACCAACACACTTTTCTCGAACTCAGACAACTCTTCCCGTGGCGGCATCTTGACAAAAAACAACTCTAGTCGACTCCACAGAGTATTTATAGGATATGGCTGACACGTGATACCTATTATTGCGCATGTGTCAGCTGTATTGTCGACTTTTCTACTTTTCGAGGGGTGTCCCGTCACTTTCTTCCAGATAGTGTATATTTTGTAAAAGTGTGATAAATTTCACGGGAAGGAAAAATATTTAAGGCGGGCCGCGGGTTGGCCACCTCTGATCTAGGCTTTGTATTAAGTATTCTTGCCACTTTTGGTGAAATTTGTTGTAAAATGTCGCCGTGTATTAGTGGATTGACACACACAAAATTTGAGAAATCCATTAGAGAGATTTCAAGAAAATGAAATACGTTGCATTCAATATATAGTTTAATGAATTTGTGATTAATGCTAGTAAACCTTTAACATTTTATGTTTAACTCCATAATTCATTAGCTATTCTTATTTAATCACTTAATTTTTAAATATTACGAGCAGAAAGAGTAGAGTAAGAAGCCTCGACGTTATTCATCGTAGAAATAGTTCACTTAGCTAGAATATCTTTTGAATGGCGAATTTTTGTGAGTTTATTTAAACGGTCATATTTGAATATATATTTTTTAATTACGTCGAAAACTGGGGTCGTATTGACCATTTCCGAAACCGAAGCTGCCGAAGTGGGTTGCACCGACGAATGCTTTTACTCATATAGGGGTACGTGTAGCTAGAAGATATGCTACGGATGCGAGTCACACTACCCCCATAACGCTCTACGATCCTATGAGACCGAGAGCTACGGTTTAAAATGGATTCTGAACCACTGCAACATCCAGGGCACAGCTGGGACTCGAACCCGATGCCTGTGGTACCGAGTGCTAGACATGCAGCCATTCAGACCTCCATACATTTAACCGTCTTGATGCTATTCAGGTGGAAATGGAATTATATGCGCTTTAGTTTGCCAACTGTTTGGAGATGAGAATTACTGGTCGGCCTGGAGTCGATTTTTAAGGTTCTGAATCAAAGATTTATTGTGACCTTCTGATGAACGGTTGGAGGCACATACATAAGGGGGGAAGTGGGAACAAGGTTTGTTTTTCGAGTTCAAAACGCCAAGACCATGGGACAGCAGAACATTCGTCCACTCGTCCTACTAGTCACTCCGTCATCAGGCCCCCCAGTTTTGCATATATACATCGCTTTTACTGATTGCGACACTCAGTAGTTAATTAATCATATATCGGTGTCACAGATTTCGGGTTCGATTCCCTGCCATGCCATGGATGTTTGTAGTGGTTCGGAATCCGCTTTAAGCCGTAGGTCCCGGTCTCCTACGACTGTAGAGCGTTACAGAGCACAATCAGAATTCTCTCACCCACATCATTCCCAAACTGTATAGGGGCAACTCAGCTCTAGGCAGAGTGATGTAGTGTGGTGTAGTGTAATAGTAATTAACTAGTATATAAAAGCATAGAAAAATTTTTAAAATTCAATTTTCTTGTAAATTATTGAGATTCTTTATATTACTGTAGTATTGGTCATGATCGTGTTAATTATCATGACCAATACTAAAAAAACTACTATTTTAAATCAAATCTGAGACGTACAGTTCATGACTTCTGCTAAGTTATGATCGGCAGAATTTTAAAATAAGGAAGCAATTATTATTTTTATTTTTTTTTTTTTTCTAATTCACTAACCAATATAAAAACATTCATATGATAAATCTGAATTAAATTACATCAGGAAAAACATCTCTAAATTTATATTACTTTGAGATCAGTTTAATAACGTTTTTTTTTTAATCAATTTGTAGTACGGGTATGAGTACAAAGGAAACAATGCATTTCTAAGAAAACTTTTTGCAATCTCCATTTAAAAAAAAGGAAGTGGAAAAATGAAAATAAATAAATAAACAACCTTTAGTACAGGTTTACTACTGACCTGGTAGAATTTCCACAATTTTTCTTCCTGCATTACGCAATTGTGAAATCTCTCCATTTTTTTTACTATTGAAAATTTTAACATAAAGCGGTAATGAATTTACAGAAATAGTTCATGCCTCTATTCAGTTTATATGAGTTTAGAAACTTTTCTAGCTGAAATATAAAATTATGTATAAGAAAATCCTTATCAATTAAACAACTTTAAAAATAAAAAAATTAAAATAATAATAATATTAATCAATAATTAAATTTTTGTATTCATAGAAAGGAATTCTAACCATATTTATTATTATAGAAAATAAAAAGAAATATTTTATAAAAAATAAAACGCAAAAAAAAGAAGGAATGAATTATGTCAATGAAAATCCTTATCTATTAAACAACTTTAAATACTAAAAAAAAATAATAATCAATAATAAAATTTTTGTATTCATAGAATGGAGTTCTAGCATATTTATTATTATAGAAAATAAAATGAAATTTTCTATAAAAAATGAAATAATTAAAAAGAAAATGAATGAATTATGCCAATGAAAATTTCTATCAATTAAACAGCTTTAATAATATGAAAAAATAATAAACAATAATAAAAATTTTAAATTCATAACAAGGAATTCTAACACATGTTTATTATTATAGAAAATAAAATAAAAATTTAAAAAAAAAAATAAAACGATAGAAAAATGAATGAATTAAATCAATGAAAATCCTTATCAGTTAAACAGCTTTTTTTTTTTCTGATGCAGCTGGCAAACACTTAAGACAGTTGTCTTGGACGCCTTAAGACAAGCGCTGCACCGACGTTACTCACTTAGCACTACCCAGGAGGTACGTGTAGCTTGAAGGTAAGTTACGGATGCGGAGTAACAATACCCCTGCAACGCTCTACGATCCTGTTAGACAGGAACTTACGGTTTAAAGTGGATTCCGAACCACTACAAACATCCATGGCACCACCGGGATTCTAACCCGAAACCTATGGTACCGAGCACCACAGGTTTCGGGCACTCGCCCATCAGGCCCCATATTAAACAGCTTTAATACTAAGAAAAAATAATAATCAATAATAAAATTTTGTATTCACAGAAAGGAATTCTAATACATATTTATTATTATATAAAATAAAATGAAATTTTCTTTAAAAAATAAAAAGATTTTTAAAAAAAAGAAAGAATTATGGAAATGAGCACGGAAGTTATAAAAGTTTTTTTTTTTTTTTTTTAAATTTTTTTTTTTTCAAATAGTGTACTGGTAATATTTTCAAAGTTAACTATAACCTTTCTACCCACTATCTATTAACAGCAAAAAATTGTATGTACTATAAAAATCACAATTAACAGAAATTTAAATTTTCACACAGATGGGTTTCTTTTTTCAAAAAATCATATCGTCCTTCTTTCGTTTTTTAATTTTATATATGATTTCCTCTTCTCTTTCCATCCATTCTCATTTTGATTAGTATTTGAAAGACAAAAAATTCGATCTGACATATAGTTTTACGTTTTAACAAATCTTCGATATTAGAAAGCTTCCGTTTTGTCTTTTTTTTTTTTTTTTTTTTTTTCCTCTTTAGAAAATTTAAATTAAATTTTTGGTAGAACAAAAATTATTTTATTTCCGTTCGAAGATAGAAGCCGTAGCTCTTTTCGTAAGATACTTTCAAATGAAAATCAATTTTTGAAAAACGAAATTCGATTTGGTGATTGAAATAAATATATCCGTACTTCGTATTAGGCTATATATAATTTTGGATAAAAAGAATGTATGATATTGGTAATGTTTCGTATTTAAGCTTACAATTTGATTCGAAAAATGCATGCAAATGTTTTAAAAGGCTTGAAATGTCGTTAAAATGTTATATCAGAAGATATTTTAATATAAGACTGTAGTCAGGTATTCTTATTTTTTTTTTTAACAGCTACTATCCTTTGAAATACCCAATAATTATCACCTCATTATTTTTATTTAACTTAACATCTATTAAGAAACATTTAATCAAAATTCGCACTAAAAATTATATTGAATTACTTGAATATATTTGAGTGTTTCATAGTATTCATTTTTTGATTAATTGTGCATGTCTAATTTGTTATCCAGTTTTTAGCTAAAATTGAAAAGTATGTGGATTTTTAAAAAAGTAATACTCCTATAAAATATATATATATTCTGATGATGTTTCTAGCATTGAAACAGTTGAGAAACTAGCAGAAATCTCAACAATTATCATTGTACAATTTATCGAATAATAATAATAATAAATTCTATGATATGAGATCTTTTAGATATATAAAAAAAAAAAAAAAAAAAAAACCAAGACACTTAAAAAAATTGATATTCTCCTAGGTTTTTCCAGTGAGTTGACAAAGCATTTTTGTAACATGGCATGTTTAATTGATAGAAGAAATAGCAGAAAATCTTTATTGTCCTTTTTAAAATTTCATAGTATGTATGATGGCTCCACTTGTCCTGTTCTAAATTGAGTGTTTTTAATACAAACGTTACTAAAAATATGTTATTGATTGGAAAGTATATTTAATTTGATGGCAAATAATATCAAAAAAATATATATCCTTACACACACACACACACACATATATATATATATATATGTGTGTGTGTGTGTGTGTGAATGCACTGCGATAATTCTCTCAAAATATTGTAGATTCACTCATATTCGGCATCCCCATTATGCTAAGTATATGTTGTATCTGTGCCTCTTTAATGTTTTCATTGAAGTTCAGATGTAGATTAAAAAATTTTAATGTACATATATTTTTCTGTAAACTATCAGGCAGGCGTTTGGTCTTATGTCAGATTAGAGTCCACTCTGTGCGTAAACTGATCTCGTTTTAAAGCTGCGTTTTGTCTTATATTACATATTATATATATTTTAAAATATATTGGATTTATGTTAAAATATGTTGCACTATATTTTCCCTGGACTTATATGACATATCTAGACACTATGTATTTCTTTAGTTCAATGTAAATACCAACCAAAAAAAAAAAAAAAATAATAATAATAAATAAATGCATTATTTGCATTCGAATTTTATCATTTGCCTCTGATGGATATTATGACATTATTCAGAATAAGAAAGGAGTCGCCATATCTTCATTGGAATGAATTGGCCTCTGGAATGTTCTTACTCACTATCTTTTTTCCTTGAACCCATTTGAGAATCTTTCCGGCTTACAGATGTATCGTAACCAACCCTTAGTGTACAGATTAACCATTAAACCTCTCCAAGAACATAAAAAACTTTTAATATATATATATATATATATATATCACCATTATCATTGGCGCAACAGTCCCATGATGGGCCAAGGCCGTCTACCAAGATTTCGGGACAATAGATGTTTTCTTTTTACGGTATAGGGTTGTCAGCCATAATAGTTCTACAGTCATAATAGACTGGGACCTATGGTTTAAGGTGGATTCCGAACCACCACAAACATCCATAGCACCGCCAGGACTCGAACCCGAAACCTGTGACACAGAGCGCCAGAGCGCTAGTTATCAATGTAAGCACAAAGCACAAAATAACTACATAAATGCCTTATTTGTATTCGAATTTTGTCATTCATCCCTGATGAATGTTACGACATTATTCAGAGTAAGAAAGGGAGCGCTATGTCTTCATTGGAATGTTCTTACTCATTAGAGAGTTTTTGCATACCGTACGTTAGTTACCGTAGGACGTCCGTTAGCTTTTTCTCCCTAGCGCGCATGCTCATAGGAAACTGAGCATGCGCGCTAGGGAGAAAAAGCTAACGGACGTCCTACGGTAACTAACGTACGGTATGCAAAAACTCTCTATTATCTTTTTCCTCGAAACACTCGACAGTCTCTCCGGCCTACAGATGTATCGTAACAAACCCCCATGTACAGATTAACCATTAAAACTCTCCTACATAAAATACTTGGCGAATATTATTTATATATATATAATTGTTATACATGTTGCATGGCATCTTGTACCATGGCTAAAATAATTAATATATAAAGTATCACAATAAGGAATAATAATACAAAACAATACACAAAGCACCATTTATTTGTCTCTCTATTAGTTTTTAACCATAAGAATAAAAATTGAAAGCTAATGGAGACAAATAAATAATAAATAACTCTTAATTAGATATTTTTAAAAAAAAATTTTTATTTTGTTTTCAGAAACAACTTGTAAGAAATATAAATATGTATGGTTGTATTAAATTTATGATATTATTTAAATTGAGAACTTTATCTAAAAATAGTTTTATACTAAATTAATGTATTGTATTAATAATAGTTTTCACCACAAGTACCTTTTAAATTACAATATTTATCACAACGTATGAATATGAATACATTTGAACATGCATTTTTTATTTTTATTTATTATTATTATTATTATTTTATTTATTTTTTTTAATCCATGTGAATGTTTGAATCAATTTTTCATTGGAAAAATTTGTTCACTGTTACAAGAAATGTGAATTTAATTAAAAAGAAAAGGAAATAAAAAATTTAGAAGAATAAAAAAACAATAATTTTTAATTAATAAATAATTCTTTTACTCGTTGATTTATGAATAATAAATAATTTTCATAATGAAAATATTAGCTTGTAGAATTCCTTATTTTAAATAATTTCAAATATATAAAATTAAAATTATACTTACTATATATACATCATTTTCCATAGAATTATGACAAAAGAATTGAGTACTCAAATACAATTACTATATTTGACTGATAGGAAAGCCTATAACTTTATCAACCAATTTTTTTACTTATAATATATTGGAATTAAATTTAATAAAATTTCGAATATAATCGTCTGTTTATATTTTATTTAAGTTGAGTTGTTACATTCCTATTCAAATTAAAACGATAAAATATCTGATTAATAAATACGGGTGCTCCATCACAAAGAAGCTGCTTCCTTCCCCTTCAATCGTTTGCTGGTTAACAAACAAAAAATTAGATTCTATTAAAATTAAAAGATAAAATATCTGATTTCTGAAGAATTATTATTTATTTAAAAAATATCAAAGTATCTATAATAAATTACATTTAAATATTTTAAAAATATTAAAAATATAATACTAAAAAAAAAAAAATATGTTAAATCGTATGTACTTTTATGAGATCTGTTCATGTTTTAGAATATTCTTCTACAATATTTTTTTTTTCAAAATGGAAAAAATATTGTAACTAATAAAGCTATTATATTATTTGGAATAAAAATTACTAAAAATATTTAAAAATATAAATACATATAGTATTTAAAAAAATCGGCTATTATTAAGAATGCTTATTTATTTATTTTTTATTTAAGGAAAATGATTATAAAAAAAATGACACGAATATTAAATAATATTAAAAACTATTTTAAATATTTTGCATTATTAAACAAATTTAGTATATTTTTGAGAAAATGAATATCGTTTTATTTATTGTATTTTAAATAATTTTAATAAATTCTAAAAAAAGAAATGTTATGAAAAATTGGCAACAACGAGAACAGATAGGAAATGTATATTCTTGTATAAATTAATTGTTTGCATTATATAAAGTACTTCTAAGCCCGGTGTTTGAAGTGTGGTGAGGAACATTCACATAAGGACTGTAAACTATTTGATAAGCTTGAAATTCCAACTTGCATTAACTGCGGACAGTCGGGACACACAGCCGCCTGGAGAGGTTGCGCCAAGTTTCCCAAAATAAAAGTTAACTCCACCAAGTACGCCACATACCCAAAACACGTATCAGCCAGACAGGTGACACCAAACTTTTCCTATGCTTCGGCAACGAAAAATCAACCACCATCTCAACAACCAGCCACTACTGCCACCATCAACAATGACTTCTTCCAAAATCAATTGACTCACTTACGGAGCATCGCGGATCAAGCCCCCTTTATCCAAAATGCTTTGCTACTTATGAAAGAATTTGTATCCATTTTCTCGGAATTAAAAAACTCTGGAGAACTTCTCCAACAAATTAGAAATGCGGATAACAAGGTAGATAAATTGCAGGTCTTCATTAATGGCCTAGCAACTCAAACAACCCAAGTTTCCAAGTTCTAAGTTTTTATTTTTACTTTAAAATTATGCAATGTGTTTTACATTTACTATGGGCCTTGAGCCGACTGACAATATTTTTATGTTGCAACTAGGAGGTTTGGTCGCTTCGCGGCCAAGGTACTCCGTTCAACTACACCGATTCACATAAAGTAGTTCTAGGATTTGAAATTATAAAAAAAAATGAAAAATAGCAATATTAATATATTTAAAAATAAAATAATAATGTGTTATAAAATTTTGTTAAAATTTATTGAATTTTCTTTATGTATTTATAAATTGATTGATCCAACTTTATTTTCGAATACATCTGTAATAGATCTATGCATAAGTTGCGAAAAACTATTAGATGATTTGCCATTATTTAAATTCATTCAAGCTTAGAAATATAAGAATCTCACAATAGTATATAAAGTAAGTTCACACAACCTAAAATGTTAATGAATTTTGGCAGTAGTTTATCAATAATTTAATAAATTTATTTAATTTAAGATTTTTATTTTTATTAAAATTTGAAAAAAGTTATCGTATTCGTGTGATTCTTGTTAAAATTATGAAAAAAGAAGTACAATTTATGAAAAAAATTTTAATGATTATAATATGGAAAGAATTTTAACTTATTCCAAATAATACAGAAGATTTATAATTTACAATATTTTTCTCATTTGAGAAAAAAATATTGTAGAAGAATATTCTAAAACATAAATAGATCTCATAAAACCACGAATGATTTACATACGATTTAGAATCACGCCAAATTTGTCTCTTCAAATTAATTTTTGATTGTAATTAATATTTCTCAGACACAGAGCGGAGACATTAAATAAAATTGTCTTACATTTAATTATGTTTATGTAGAATTAATTAAGGGCCTGATGACTAATGCTCTGGGTTACGGTGCCACAGGTTTCGAGTTCGAGTCCCAGGGGTGCTCAGGATATTTGCAGTGGTTCGGAATCCACTTTAAAAAGTAGGTCTCCGTCGAATGAGAATGTTGAGCTTTAGTCGTAGGGCTGATAACCCTCCCATGTCTACATGTCTCGAAATCTGTCAGTAGGCAGACGGCCTTGACTTACAATGGGGCTGTTGAGCCTATGAAGAAGAAGTATTTACTTATATAATTAGAATACTTCTATAATAAGATCAACCAAGCGAAGTTAGAAATTACACGATATACATACAACTTAGAAACACGCCGAATTTGACTCCTCAAACTAATTTTCGATCGTAATTAATATTTCTTAAAAATTCTAAGAAATTTCGTTGGAAATTTGCAAATTAATTATTAATTTATTCTCAGAAAAAAAGTTACACTATTAAAATAAAACCTTAAAAACAATTAGTTTAAGACATGCAATTTTTTATATCATAAAATGTTATAAAAAGCATTCTAGAATAAGCAGTAAATCACGTAGATCAATGAAGCTGCTTCATGGAAGGACGCCAAATATTCTCCGAAAAATAATAGGGAAGCCATGATTAAAGACTACAAAACTAATAGGAATATCGCAAGAATATTATGAAATATAAGCAAGTTAAAAAATAGTTAAAGAATATAGTTTATATAGTTTATGATATCCTTTTCTCCGAACAGTTTTTGCAATTTACTGATTGTAACGCCTCCTCCACGCATCACCCTCTCTGATAGGTTCACATACTACTGTGCCCAAAAAGTAAAACCAATTTTCAATTTAAATTCAATAAAATTAACGGGGCTTATGGAATTTCAGTTTTTCCTTTTTAGGTTGCTGGCACTGTCCCTTGACATCTGCGTGAAATTTAACGTCACAATATTCATTAATGTTTGTGTTACGCTTGCCTTTGTGGGACGCTGAAACTGATTCCGGCGATTTTTGAAATGTCTGAATTCATTGAGCAAAGAACTTGCATTCGATTTTGTTGGCGGAAACGTATAGAATGTTGAAGAAGGCATTCGGTGAGCATTCCTATATCGGAAAGAAATGCTTAGAAGTGGTACAGCATTTCAAAGAAGGGAGAAAACGCGTTGAAGACGAAAGGCTCTTGCCCACTGAGGCGAGAAGATGTAAGCGAAAAAGTTTGACCAATCACTGGCCTCGCCACGTTAACCTGAAACCGGTTTGAAATCCACCGCTTGGAGTTGACCAACTCGAAGCGGAACTTCACTAGGCGTAATGATATTTCTGACGTTTCGCTGTGAAGGGGTCGAAACAATTTTCTCGCTTGCCTCTTGAATCTTCACGTCTCTCGCCTTGGTGGGAATGAGCCTGAAGAGCCCTCTGGTCGATCCTCAACCTCAACCCACGAAGCTCACGTTAAAAAAATTAAAGATTGGGTGCTTGCAAACCGGCGATTTACAATTAGAAACCTTACTGATGATATTAGAGTGTCAAACGGATCGGTCAATTCCATTTTAAAAGATGTTTTGGCCTCAAACGCATCAAATCTCGATTTGTATCGAAAACACTAAATTTTTTGGAAAAACATCGTCGCGTTGAAGTGTGTAAAACAGTGCTTTCTGACTATCAGGACAAGTTGAAATGCATCATAACTGGAGAATAGACGTAGAGTTATGCTTACGGACCGTAAAAAACCGATCAATCGAGCGAATATTGTGACAAAGGTGAAGCAAGACCGAAAAGACTTTTTGTGCACAGTAGTATAGCTCTTAAGATCTTCCTCTCCTATGTAATCAACGTCTTTTCCTATTTTTCAGTTAAGGTCCAGTTCTCTGACCCATAAATAACATATATATATATGCATTACATATAAAAATAATTTTCTGTTGTACATCGGTCGACCTCATGTTTCCCTTATGTGTGACACGAACAGCCCACTGACAGTGAAGGGATCACATTGCCATAAGGGAGCACTTTTATGAATAACTGCTTAACATTTTCTTGTCATATGGGAGAAAACCCGGAAGAAATTTCACCAGGCAGTCTGCAAGCTTATGAAAGTTGCTACAATCGCCATCGAGTTTTCTGGTTTCTAAAAAAAAGAGTTATATTTAGAATGCATTGAACTGGAAACAATCTTATACAATTGTAAACAGATATGCTTTTCAATAATCCCTTCACTAAACCTGGCATATTTATTACTAAATGTTGGTTTACCATGCCATTTAAATGCATGTTTATCGCATAATGAAGATGTTTTTAATAAATTCATTTCAGATAAATAATGGAGAAATTTTTTTTCAAATGACGTAAATTTAAGAAGTGTTTTTTTAATATTTATTTATTATTATTATTATTTTTTTTGACGTAAATTTAAGAAGTTTTTTTTTTTTATATTTAATTATTATTATTATTATTTTACAATTAATGCTATTTTTTTTTAAAAAAACTTTTTCTAATAATAATTCTACTTAAAACTTTTTTTCTAATAATAATTCTGTTTTTTTTTTTTCTAATAATAATTTTTGTTGCCGGTTTTCTAAAATTTCAATTTCGCATACAATCCTACCAAATTTAATATTTTCTAAATATGTATAAAAGTGCAAAATGCATATTGTTATTAATAATTAATATAGTCTTATTAACTTGCAGAAATTATATAAAATTATACATATATTTTATACATTATTTTATATATAATATAATTTTATTATAATTTGTAATATATGTATAATATAACATATTTCATAATACAATCATGTCCATAAATTAAGGATAATTCAGAATCACACAGAAAGTGAACTCTAAAATAAATATTTCACCTGTAGAATTATCACACACATCTTGAAGAAGAATATGCAAATTACAGGAAACCACCAGATGGCGCGGATAGTACGTCACAATGACGAGAGTGTAAGAGAGGGGTATATAAGGAATGGTGGCAAAGAAGTAAAATTGTTCACAAGCGCTTTAAAAGCCTTTCAGTGCAATAATCGCATAGTTATGGCACAAAGAAAGCATTTGGATGATTTTTTACGTGGTAGAATTATCGGACGACTGGAATGTGGACGTACCCAGCTGGAAGTATCCGAGGAACTTGGAATCACCCAGAGTGTCATCTCCAGGCTTTGGCAACGATTCCAAGATGATGGCAATGTGAGTAGATGTTACAGCACAGGTCGCCACCGAGTTACAACGCCGAATGAGGACCTTTATTTAGCAGTTACTGCCAAAAGAAACAGACGGAGCACAGCATCAGACCTGTCTCGTCAGATCTCTTCAGCTACCGGTACGACAGTTTCAAGGCAGACGGTGTACAGACGCTTAGGGCACATTGGTCTATATGCTCGTAGGCCTGTCAGATGTGTTCCACTTACCGCAACTCACTGTCGCCTGCGATTAACCTGGAGTAGAGAGCATGCATTGTGGACACCGCAACAGTGGTCTGGTGTGATGTTTTCCGACGAGTCCAGGTTTAGTTTGCAGTCTGTCGCCGGACTTTCATATGGAGAGCGCCAGGTACCCGCCGAGAACACTTTGAACTACACCACGGTGGTGCAGGATGGCTCGTTTGGGGAGGAATTATTCTTGGTTCCAGAACTGACCTGCATGTTCAGAGTGTAACGATGACAGGCCACATCTATCGGGATGTCATTCTGGAACAACATGCACGTTTGTTTCGGGGCGCCATGGGTGCTGAATTTCTGTTTATGGCTGACAACGCCCGTCCTCACCGTGCAAACATTGTAGACGAATGCCTTCAATTGGAGGATATCACCCGTATGGATTGGCCAGCATACTCACTGGACTTGAATCCAATAGAGCATGTGTGGGATATGCTTGGCCGATGAATTGCAGACCGTCAACCCCCTCCTACCTGTCAACCGGAACTTCAGAGGGCATTGCTTGATGAGTGGTGTAATATTCGTCCGGGAAACGTACTCCTTATTAACCATCATACTAACCATGTTATACTGTTTTTTGTAAACAGGTTCTTTTTGAAATTTGTTCCAGGGAGTAAAAATCGCAATTTTTATTAATTATGTCAAACATATAGCATCTTTTTTGCTCTTTACCTTTTGTTTAATAAATAAACTTTACAAATAAGTCAAATTTGTTTTGCTTCTGTCTCTTTCTTTACCTGAACTTCATTATCCTTAATTTATGGACATGAGTGTATATATTTATAATTATTTTTAGTATAATTTTATATTTAATACTTTAATATTACTTATGGGGCCTGATGGCAGTGTGACTAGAGCTCTGGTTCTTGGTGCCACAAGTTTCGGAGTTCGGGTCCCGACGGTGCTATTGTTCCTATTCGAGGCTTTTAAACATGCGCCAGAGGCTTTACTTGTCGTGTTTCAAACCTGACTTCTCTTGTTTGGTTTGGTTTGTCACTCTACGGTCATTTTGAGCACACTTTAGGTTAATTAGACCAGACCTACTGTTTAACTGGATTCAGAACTACTCACAAACATCCATGCTGCCGGCAGGATTCGAATCTGAAACCTGCGGTACCAAAGGCCAGAGCGCTAGACAATTGGTCACCTGGCGGCCCCTTATTTGGAAACCCAGTTATCCATCAAGCAGCTATGGTTCAAAATTTTAAATGTGGTATAAATTAAATTTCCTGTTGTCTTAATTTTAATAGCTTTATTTAAGATTTGATCAGATTTTTGTTTAAATATTAAAGAATCTTGTTATTCGTTTGCAAACATTGCAGTATTAAATAAGTTAAACATATATATATATATCTTTCGAAAGTTGAAATTTTTTAAAATCTATTCAGAGAAACATAACGTTCGTAAACATCATAGCAAACACAATTGAAAACTAATCTGATATTTTAAAATGTTTGTGAAATTTAATTTATTCGAATTATCCAATATTCAATACTCGATTTTTGAAATCAGTGCGTTCTTATATGCAAGTTAATTATTTTTATTTTGTACGTCAAATTAATTTTCTAACTGGCGTATGCTCGAAATAAGGTGCATGTTTAGAATATTTGTATGCCTTTATCTTCTATGCCATTTGTGAGTGGTTCGGAATCCACATTAAACTGTAGGTCCCGGTCTAATTAACCCGAAGTGTGCACAAAATGACCGTAGAGCAACAAACCAAACCAAACCAATCTATGCCATACAGCATTTTTCCCCCTCTGTATGTAGGTTTGGTTTGTCGTTCTACGGTCATTTTGTGCACACGAAGGCTAATTAGAACGGGACCTACAGTTTAAAGTGATCTCCGAACCACTAACAAAACATATTTGTCACTGCAGGATTCGAACCTGAAGCCAGTGCTATCACAGGCCAGAGCGCCAGGCAATTGGCCTTCAGGCCGCGTATTTAGGAAAGAGAATGCTCACAATTTATGATAGTTTGAAGGAATTATTTTAATGCTTTTTGCTTACAGTTTTGTCTCTTTCAAGCATATAACTTTGTTCAGAACCGTTAGTATGGTAATGAGTGACAATATGCTTGATCTGGGATTTGAACTCATTCCAAATATTATTGTACTTCATGATATATGTGCAGCACTATAATATTTGTGTAAAAAAAAAAAAGTTTTTTTTTTTTCATGTAAGTATATTAAAAATTTTTATACTGATTTATGCAGTACCAGACAAAATTTTTCAGTTGACCCTATCCCGCAAAATTCGCCGTTACCATATGGACCTCACAATCCATCCCTCTTCTAATATACCCCCACCCCTCAAACCCCCCTGTTTCGAACGGAACAGCGGAGAAGACCTTTTCGCAAACGGTGGAGCACCTTCACTGTACTCTATTGATCAGCGAACGAGGGGGAAACCGATCTTTCCAGGAGCGACTAATGCTGCAACGTCCACGTGGTCTCGGAGCCTCCAATTGGCCGGCTTTGGCTCAAAACAAAGGGCGCCAAGGTTACAGTTGGCGTGCACTGGCGAAAAAGTGCATCTCAAAGTTTGGCGATAAAGAAATAACAGGGGAAAAAAAGTTATGAAACTTCATTAACGCTTACTTTTTTTTTTTTTTTTTTTTTGAAACTTAGCTAGTATGTGTTTTGGATAAGGTTAAGGTTTTATTTCACTTTATTAAGTATTGGTTCACAGAAAAAAAATTTAAAAAAAAAAATTAATCGATCGATGATTCACGGATGTTAATGAGAAACTATATTTCGCAACAAGTGTAGTCGTACAATATAGTCTTCCTACGAAAAAAAAAAAAAATAGAATATGTTTTTTTGGGTTCGACTACTTACTGGAAAAATCATTTCCTGTTGCTTTTACTTAGGTATAGTAAATTGTATACTTCTCAGAAATTAATCGATTTTTAATGAATACTTAAAAAGCTTAGCAATAAGAAAGTTTCCGATAAGTAAATGAACGTCTAATAATAATGAACATTTATATTAGTTGTTCATTTAAATAATGAATATATATGGAAAATAATCAACGGAACATAATGAACATCTAATAATAATGAACATTTATAGAAAATAATGAAGGGAACATAATGAACATTTATGAACTTCAGAATGTAAGTATAAAAAAAATGAACTTGTTTGGAGAAGGAAAATAGGATATCGAAAATTATTTATTTTTTCTAAAGTGAATTCTAAACAAGTAATATAAAATTTTATTTTTTATTTTTTTAAGTCGTTTTCTATTCAGGTCAACAAAGAAAAATTTTATTTTAGTTACTTTTTATTAAGTAATTACAATTGATATAAATAAGTATATACATATGACAGAATCGCAATATTAAGAAGTGGCAAAATAGAAAGCGAATTTTTCAAAAATTACTGAATTAATATTTGAAAAAAACTGTATTAACATCAAGTGACATTCACTACAAGTTTAAAAAATGTTTTTTAACTTGAGTGGATGAATAAAAAGTATTTATTAAGGATTGAAAGTTTGAACAAGATATATAAATATAAAGGGAAAGTGTGAACTAATAACGGGAATTGAAAAAAGGATAGAAAAATTACACAATAACAAATAAATCCATTGTTCAATTTGAATTGATTATTAAACAATGATGACCAAAGAAAAGTTTTATAATCATGATTCCTATGTATAAAATTGCGCATTGAATACTCTACATATAATTCTTGTTCATTGGCGCAACAACCCTACGGTGGGCCAAGGCCGTCTGCCTACTGGCAGATTTTGAGACAGGAGATGTATTTTTCTTTTTACGGAGTAGGGCTGACATCCCTACGTCCAACGTTCTATAGTCACATTAGACTAGGACCTACGGTTTAAAGTGGATTCCGAACCACTAGAGGATCTATGACACTCCCGGGACCCGAACCTGAAATTTATAGCGCCGAGCACCAGTCACTCGGCCATCAGGTTGGAGATATAGAAGATAATAATTTTTAATTTAAAAAAAAAAAAAATTTTTAATTTTTTTTTTTATAATTTTTAATTTTTTTTAGAAGATAATAATTTTTATTTTCTGAAGCCATCAGGTTATACTTGCTAATATGTATATCTATATACATATTTTTAATTTTCCTTAGAAAAAGAATTCGAAGCCATGGAGCAACAAAAAAATTTGCGAATATATAGTATTTCAGTCAAAATATCTGCAGAATATGCTGCCAGTTGAGCGAACTTGCCACTGTGCGCCTGTATTATGCGTAGTCTTACTAAAAGATAGCGCTATTAGACAGTGCACATATGGGATTATTACAGACCGGGATTCTGTAAACCAAATAAGATTCTAAAATAAAATTCAGAGATGATAAATCGATTCCTTTTAATGTTATTAGGGGCAACAATTGTTGGATTTTATTATATATTTGTACTTATTATGTATATAAGTGGCCTGTAGCAAGCAAAATATTCATTGCTAAATTTCATCTTTTTACCCATGTATCAATGAAGGATATGCAAATAAATTAGTCAAGGTATCTGTAGAGCATGCTGAGAGTTCCTTATGTCTGTTCCCTATGCATCCCTATATGGATTCAGATATAGACATTAAAATGTAGGGCAGGGAGACTATACACTCAAGAGCCAAAACATTATGACCGCCCCTTCATTTTGCAATGAACTCGCCTGGATGACGTGGAAGACACGTGATCAGGTGGAAGTGGTATTTAACTGGCGGGTTGAAGCTGTGTTGCGCGCCAAAGGTGGGCCAACTCGTTATTGACAGGGGGTCATAATGTTTTGGCTCTTGAGTGTATATATATAGTCTCCGTGGATACGACATGGAATTACTATATATTACATAGCTTATATATATATATATATATATTACTATACTATTTGGAATTATTACATGACAGTGCACTGTACAAAAAAATGATGTTTTAAAATAAAATTTGGAAATTATAAAGTGATTACTGTTAATGATATTTATGGCAGCAATTTTGGACTTGAAAAATATTTTGGATTCGAAATCGAAACCTGTGGCACTGAGTGCCAAGGTACTAGTCTCTCGGCCATCAGGCCTTATACTTATACTTCACTAGCTTTAAAACAAAAATTAGAACATTCAAGTTTAAATATATTTTTAAATCCATTTTTCCCCCTTCATTGTATTTTTCTGAGGATTATAAACATAAAGATATTACTGATATTGTTTTTTATTGTATTTTTATCTATGGTAAAGAAACAATAATAAGTATATAAAAACTAATTTTTGGTTCATCAAGATGGCCATTTTCTAAACATCATCATCATCATTCGTATAGTGAATATTTATTTTCTATTAGGAAAATTTGAAAAATGGAGCAGAAAGGGTCATTTTTAGAAAATTCAAGGGGCAGTGGATTAAAATAATATATAATATTAAAAGAAATTATACACAAACGAAGAAATTATTCTATATTAATAAGGATTTAAAATCTCGAGTTTTCCATCGTTCGTTTTTATATTCTTATGTATGTGTAACAATTATTCGTCATTGAGAATTCATCGTCTTTTAGACATAAAATTATAGTTTATTTTTCTTATTGACACAAAAATTATTACTTGCTTTTTCTTCTTGACAGTTTACTACACTTTAAACAATTTCTTTTTTGTCATTTTTATTTAAAATGTCATCCAATATGCTTTGTCATCCGCTATTTCTTTTTTAATCTGATGCACAAAGTTTCGCAATGTTCGACTTTTCATTTTTGAATACGCTTATTACATCCACCAAACATCTTTTCTGTAAATGTCCATTTTATATATTTCAACCCCTCCACTGATGTCACCACCGTGTGGGCTCCCGTGTGACTCTGACCCTTTGAACCGTTGACTGTACGCAGCTGCAGGCAAGGTCATCTCCGCCGGACAGGTGAGAGATAAGACACGAAACCCGGTCTTCCAGGTCAGGGGTTAAGTATTGGACTGACTTCCCAATAGAAGCTCGATAAAGATATCGATAGGGTCGGTATTAAGGAGACGATAAAAGTATGCGAAAACAGGGGTAAAATATTCAGTATTGTACTGTTTTTGAAAAGTATTTATAATACAGTAGAACCTAAAAAACTCGAAAAAATTTATTGTTCCCTTCCCTTCAAGCCCCAAAACCTCCATGACTCGAAATTTCAACCCTCTATATGCCGAAATAATGAGTCAATCCCCACAAGCCATTTTGGTATATATTTTCCCTCCGTAAAGGCTCGTTCCCACCGAGGCGAGAGACGTGAAGATGCAAGAGGCAAGCGACCAAATTTTTTCGACCCCTTCACAGCGAAACGTCAGAAATAGCATTACGCATAGTGAAAAACCGCTTGAAGTTGAAAGTTGGGCTACTCCACGCGGCGAACTGCAAACCGGTTTCAGGCGACCGCGGTGAGGTCAAATTTTGGTCGCTTGCATCTTGTCGCCTTGGTGAGCACGAGCCTTTACTCGAAAAAAAAATTGGACCTCTGTATCTCGAACATTAGCGATGTTTGATTTTACAACCTTTACAACTCCATACCTTAAAAGGTTGTTCCGGAATTATTTTGATTTTTTATTGTAGTACATAATATAATATTTAAGTTGCTAATAAACATATTTATTACCTGTGTAACTTGAATTTTTATTAATTTTACCTCTCTAACTCAAAATAAGTCAGAAAGAATCTAAACCTCTACAAGTCGAATATTTCCTTACAAAATCCGCGGAAGTCGAAAACTCTATAACTCGAATTGTTTGGCATCTCCCTTGAAGTTCGAATTACAGAGTTTCTACTGTATTACAATGATGTCATCAAAGTAAATGCTATAGTAATTCGTTTTTTTGTTGAACATTGGTTAGCCACGTGTTACGCGAACAGCCAATCCACAAGTGATAAGGGTTTGGTTTGTTTTACCGCTTTACGGTCATTTTGTGCACACTTTGGGCTAATTAGACTGGGACCTACAGTTTAGCGTGGATTCCGAACCCCTCACAAACATCCATGATACCGTCAGGAGTCGAACCTGAAGCTACGACGCGACGTTTGAGTCCTTCCCACGTCTAAAAAGAATTCGTGAGACTCAAAACGATCAAAAGAGCTAAATTGCAAATCTGTGGGGTCTATTTGGCTCCTTAAATTTTCATTTATTGCTACGATGTGCAAAACTAACACAAATACTGGCCATCGTAATTTTTTTTCTCCTAAATGATGTCTAAAATTCTTAAGAAGTTAGTGTTTTCATTTCTAATGTATTTATTTTAAATTCTTAATTTAATTTATCTTTATTTTTCATTAATTCACTAACCATCCGCGGGGAAACGTTTTACGGACTCCTAATTGTACCTGAGTAACTTAACTTTTCTTCTTTCTTTTTATTATTTAACTTAATAGCGTAATTTTTTTTTAATGTAAATTCACGATGTAATTTCAATAATGTGAATTTAACTATATTAACGATTATGTGAAGGATTTGGGATATATTTACCCTATAGGTACTCCGAAACAGGTACGTCCGTTTCTGAACCTGAAGCCTGTGGTACTCAAATGATGAGGGAGGACTTTTAAGGGTCTCTGTTACAAATATTCGTGTTGTTTGGGAAGAAACTAGGAAAACTCCCACCAGATAGCCTGGTTATCTATTCCACTGTCGCATTCGAGTCTCATCGTTTCTTAAAGTAGTGACTGCAACATATGACACTGGCTGTTTCGAATTTGGGCCTTTCTGCACGCTAACATTGTCCCACGAACCATTATAACTATTTAGATTGAAAAAAAAATAGTCTAATAAAATTAGTTCTGGTTAAACTGGTTCCCTTTGAAACAACACGATTTTTTTTATAAAATATTCATTGTGAATTCAAGCTTGAATTTTTTTTTTTTTTTTAATCTTATTATTTATCGCATTCTATATTAAGGAAATTAATAAAATTTATTTTTTGCACTTATTAGAGTCAAATTAAATGAACTAAAATGGAAAGAAAAATAAATATTTTTAAGCGAGTTATAGACCAACTCGTGGCTCAGTGGCAATGCGTGCTGGTGGTGAACATTAGGGCTGAGGTTAAATCCAATTACGGCTTTATTGTCGACACTGTTTTAAAAAACGAGGAGCCTCAATGGCGTTTGGGGATGTTCAGCATCTTGCCTCGTGAGTCGGACTATCTGGTGGGAATTTTCTGGAGTTTTCACCCATACGATACGCAAATACTGGAAAGTCCGCCCGGCAGGCACTGCCCTCCTTCATCAGCGACTCGGAGTCAAGAATGAAGGAAGTGCCTGTAGTAGGTAGTAATCTAGTCTTATAGCCCTAGACTGAAGTCTAAGCTAAATAGAGCCTAGACTTCCACTTAAGGGTACTCCATCACAACAGAAGCTGTCCCTTTCCCTCCTTCCACGAATAGATTATTCATCGGATGTCCGTCCCGCACTATAGGATATTGAGGATTAGACATAAGAACACACACGTGTTACAAAATGTTGCGAAAACGCAACGTTATCCCAGAAATATGGAAAAGTTATGAAAAATTTTTTATCAAAAAGTTATTTTATATACAGACACATTATTTTTATGTTATTATAGTGTGATTGAATAAAAATACGGTTTTATAAAAAATGTTCAACTGATCTGGCATGTACCAAAACTACGTAACAACTCAAGAGAAAATAAATAATTAGTTTCCTCTTTATCATATAATTATGTATTTGCAATGCCAGTCTTATATGGGTTGACTTTTTAAGCAAGTGAGATAGATCAAAGCTTAAGTATCGGTTTAATTACCATGGAAGTTATTTAATTATCCAAGAGATAAATAATTTGTTACGATACTTTTAATTACCAAAAATTAAAAATATAAGGCATCTGCATCATCAGATTTATTATTATACTCAAATTATGAACTCCATTTATCGTTACTTAGTAGCTGTGTGAAAGAAAATAACAAAGATTTATTTTATTTTATTGAAATCGTAGATAGTTTTTCGTTTGCATAAAAAGTTCAAGTACGATGACGTTTAAATCTAGCAAGAGTTCGAATTTTCAGGAAATGAAGACCGATTGCTAATGATTTTTACTCCGCATCGTCAGACTAAGCACCTTGAAGTTTCGCTGTCAAGGATTCTGTTAATCTTTTATGTTCGACAGATCCACTGTTGTTTACGGAGAAGACCAGATCCTTGTTATGGATATTACTTGTTAACGAATAAAATTAAAATTATAAAATTGACTAGTTTTAATAAAATACAGTTAACCAAAAAAAAAAAAAAAAAAAAAAAAAAAAAAAAAAAAAAAAAAAAAAAAAAAAAAAAAAAAAAAAAAAAACCTAAATTCTTAAATAAATACAGAATTTAATGTAAGAACAAAACGTATAACAACAATCTTAAAAAATAAAAAACTATAGAATACCAAACGATTTTTTTTTTTTCACTATCACATATCATTTTCACATTTCAAATGATCTTTGCTTTCACCAGACGATCTTTTAAAACAATTTTATATTAGTTTTTCTTCTAAATAGTATATTATTATTATTATTCTGAATAGTATATTGTTATTATTTAATAAGTATTCAATTATATCAATTTTTAACTCAACAATTTTACATTAAACCGAATAAACCATGAATTCTTAAATAAATTTAGAATTTAATGTAAGAACAAACGGAACAAAACAAGAACAGCTATTTTAAAAAATTAAAAACTCTAGAATTCCAAACGATTTTCTTTTCTTAAAAAATCTCAATTTTCACTTCGAAACAAAATGGTTTTTTGGAAGATCTTTTAGAACAAATTTACATTAGTTTTTCTTTTGAATTCATTTTTTAAATAAATTATTTAATAATTACTCATTTATTTCGTCAATTTTTAACTCAACAATTTTATATTAATTTTTCTTCTGAGTTGATTTTTTTTTTAACTAAATTATTTAATAATTATTTAATTATATCAATTTTAATTCAACAAGTTTACATTAATTTTTCTTCTGAATTGATTTTTTTACTACATTATTTGAAAATTACTTAGTTATTTCGTCAATTTTTAACTCAACAATTTTCCATTAATTTTTCTGAATTGATTTTTTTTTCTAAATTATTTAATAATTACTCAGTTATTTCATCAATTATTACAGAGTTTTTGCATACCGTATTTTGGACGTCCGTTAGCTTTTTCTCCCTAGCGCGCAGGCTCATAGGAAATTGCGCATGCGTATCTGTAATAATGTTTCCTATGAGCATGCGCGATAGGGAGAAAAAGCTAACGGACATCCAAAATACAGTATGCAAAAACTCTCTATTAACTCAACAATTTTACATTAATTTTTCTTCTGAACTGACTTATTTTACTAAGTTATTTAATAATTACTCAATTATTTAGCTAATAAATAATATTATTGTATAAAAATTAATTTTTTGTGAAAAAAAATTACAGAATTCAGTAAAATATCCAAAATTAAAGTTGTAAAGGACATGAAAACCCAAAAACAATATCCATAAACCATATCCAGGTCTCCAAAACTATACCCATATATTTTATGAATAATAATACAATAAATGCTATTTTTTTACTAGATAGATAAGAATAATGCAAAAGATAGTAATAATGTAACAGTTAGTAATGCAGTCATTGGGTAACTAAAGTAAAAATGATTGAGTGACTTAAAGATTACTATCGATAAATTATCAGACGGTTTTTAAGTTATTTCTCCCCATAATCTATAAACAGTAAGACTGAGATTTTACAGCGCAATGTTTTCAAAGTATTGAGTGAATATTCTAGATGAAACATTAGTTGTATTAAGTGGAATTTATTGTAATTATTTATAAATGACCTCAGATACATTCAATACTACTCGTATTGTACTTTATTACACGTATTTATGGAATAAATTTTAGAATTCGTTAAATAAGTGAAAATAAAAATATTGAATAAATTTCTTCACATGCTTGTTAGTAAATTTCTTCCACGGACTATTCATCTGTGTAAGAACGCTTCTTTATCGTATACTTACTCATATTTAGTGTATATTTCCGAAACACAAATTAAGCAGCATTATACTTGAAAGATGTTACAGTCTGTTGAAACCTCAAACGTTTGAAGACGACGAATCAAAGCGTTGTTCTTATAACAATAAAATACTGTTCTTAAAAATTTTAATCAGTGTGAGTAATAAATTTTCCTTTTATTATAAAATTTCTGTATTTCCAGACATTATAACCAGACATTTTTTAATTTAAGCCTAAAAGTTCACATCAATAATTTTAGTCCTCCAAATTTTTTTCAACTTAATGATTATGTTCGAAAGACTATTCAAATACTGAAAATAATTGAATTTTCTAACTGCAAATTCTTTAATGGGGCCTGATTACCGAGTGATTAGAGCTCTGGCGCTCGGTGTCGCAGGTTTCGGGTTCGAGTCCAATGGATGTTTGTAGTGATTTGGAATCCACTTTAAACCGTAGATCCCGGACTTATATGACTGTAGAGCGTTGGACGTAGAGCTAAAAACCCTATCCAGTAAAAGCAAAACATCTCCTGTCTCAAAATCTGGCAATAAGCAGATGGCCTTGGCCCATCATGGTGCTGTTGCGCCACTGATGAATTTCATTAATAGAGCCACTATGAGCAATGAAATCAGACTGAAAATTTTCTTTTTCCAGTACTTCAATTTCAGTGATAAGATGTACAAATTTTGATCTTCATACGTCTTTACGTATCAAACCCAAATTGCTGCCAATAATAAGACTAAAAAAAAAAACATATTCTTGCAGCTAATCGCTGTCTTCATGGTTTAAGAATTATTTCAAAAAGTGAAAATTAAAAAGAGATATTCACAAATTATGTTATATGAAACAATCATTAGAACTGTGCACACCTATGGATCTGAGACTTGGACTTTGACTAAATTACAAGGAGAATAGTTGGCCTTCTTTGATTGGTTCATCGTTCTACGGTCATTTCGTGCGCAGTTTAGGTTAATTAGACCGGGACCTACAGTTTAAAGTGGATTGTGGGACCACCAGGATTCGAACCTGAAGTCTGTGGTACCAAAAGCCAGAGGGCTATCCAATTGTCCATCAAGGTTGCTAACCATCTTTGAGCGAAAGGTCCTTAGAAATATGTTTGACACTGTGAATGAGAATGGATAGTGGAGTCTATGATATAATTGTAAATGATATGGGTTGCTCATCATTAAATTCATCAAAATAGGACATTTGAAATTTGCGGGCCTCTTCTGCCGAATGGACCCCTCATCCTTGACATTTTGGATATTCAGCTATATACGTTTTGGAACTAGATCTAGGCGTAGGCCTAAGTTCAGAGGGACCGATTGCGTGGAGGCAGATTTTAAAGCTTTAAAGGCTCGTGCTCACCAAGGCGAGAAGATGCAAGCGAAAAATTTGACCTCATTCACCGCGGTCGCCTGAAACCGGTTTGCAGTTCGTCGATTTTAAAGAGCGGTTTTTCACTAGGCGTAATGTTATTTCTGAACTGGAAAATTTTGTCGCTTGCCTCTTGAATCTTCACGTCTCTCGCCTCGGTGGGAACGAGCCAGAATTACTAACTGGAAAACTGTCGCAAAGCAAATGTTGGAATGGAAGAAGATGCTCGGGGAGGTTTTGCCTCACCATGGGCTGTCAAGTCAATAGAAGAAGAAAAAAAAACATTAAAAGTAATCGCATTATAATTACCAAATTTTATTTTAGAACCTTATTTACTATTTATTTTTTACAGAACACTGGCCTGTAATCTATATCTGAATGAACATAAAACAGTACTACAGCAACAATACTACAATATCTTAACTCTCAGCATGTTCTACAGATACCTTGATTGTTTTATACGCAAATCTTTCGTTGACGGGTAAACAGATGAAACTTATCAACGAATATTTTGCTAAGGAAAAATTGGAAATTGAAATGTATATACTCAATCTCTACAGGCCATTATATAATTTTTCAAATAACTACAGGCCATTTATATACAAAATAAAAACAAATATACATAATGAAATCCAGCAAATGTTTGCCATTAATAACAATAAAAGGAATTGCGATATCATTTCTGAATTTTATTTTAGAACCTCATTTGGTTTACCGAATCCTAGTTTGTAATAATCAATCTTCTTCAATGGCGCAACAGTCCCAAGATGGGCCATGGCCATCTGCCTACTGTCGGATTCCGAAACATGAGATATTTTTCTTTTTAAGGACTCGGGTTGCCAGCCGTACACTCAACCTCTACAGGCATATTAGACCGGGACCTACGGTATAAAAGGGATTCACAACCACAGCAAACATCCAGGGCACCGCCGGGACACGAACCCGAAACCTGTGGCACCGAGAGCTAGTCACTCGGTCATCCGGCTCCTTTTGAACATTTAGTTAAGATAAATATTTTGCATTAAATATTATTTTTCATAAAAATATCTTTCCTGGAACCCACATTTTCATCTTGTTCATTTTTGCTTTAATATTTATTTATTTCACTGTATTTATATGTATATTAACTGTTTTATTCTATTCCAGAAATTTGTCCAGAAATGCACTATAACGAAAGTAAATCATATTTAATGTTATAAATTTTCATCAAGATCGTTTAAATAAAGTCTCTAAAAAAAAAAATAATAAATTCTTTACGGTAAAGTATTGTATTGAAAGATCATTTAATCTTTTAATGTGTGTTTTAATAAACACTATAAATCCGTAAATTAAATTTTTATTTATTTTAATAGCTCAATGAATTGTTTTCAATTTCCAATTTGTGTAATTAAATCTTCATTCAAAAGCAAAAGATTTTTAATAAAAATGAATTCATTTAATTTCACGCGTAGTCAAAACAAAGACTGTTTACAAGAAAAGTTAATAATAATTCTAGTAGATCTTGTCAAAAAATAATTAATTTCTGAATCGGTGAAGGTGAACGGAGTACCTTGGTCGCGAAGTGACCAAACCTCCTAGTTGCAACATAAAAATATTGTCAGTCGGCTCAAGGCCCATAGTAAGTGTAAAACACAATGCATAATTTTAAAGTAAAAATAAAAACTTAGAACTTGGAAACTTGGGTTGTTTGAGTTGCTAGGCCATTAATGAAGACCTGCAATTTATCTACCTTGTTATCCGCGTTTCTAATTTGTTGGAGAAGTTCTCCAGAGTTTTTTAATTCCGAGAAAATGGATACAAATTCTTTCATAAGTAGCAAAGCATTTTGGATAAAGGGGGCTTGATCCGCGATGCTCCGTAAGTGAGTCAATTGATTTTGGGAGAAGTCATTGTTGATGGTGGCAGTAGTGGCTGGTTGTTGAGATGGTGGTTGATTTTCGTTGCCGAAGCATAGGAAAAGTTTGGTGTCACCTGTCTGGCTGATACGTGTTTTGGGTATGTGGCGTACTTGGTGGAGTTAACTTTTATTTTGGGAAACTTGGCGCAACCTCTCCAGGCGGCTGTGTGTCCCGACTGTCCGCAGTTAATGCAAGTTGGAATCTCAAGCTTATCAAATAGTTTACAGTCCTTATGTGAATGTTCCTCACCACACTTCAAACACCGGGCTTTAAAGCCACAGTTGTTTGAACTGTGGTGAAAAAAAATACACTTGAAACACTGAAGTGTAACTGGCTTTTTGTTGAATTTCTCACCTACAACAGCTAAATACAGGAGACGATTTACTTTAAAAATTTCTTGATTTTTATTCGATCGTGGCAATGTGATTTGAAAAATAGGGAGAGGCTGCTTATCCCTAGTCCTGGTCAGCTGTACTACTTTCTCGACATTAAAATCTTTATCAGCCAGAGCGGCTTTAATCTCATTCGGAGCTGTGTCCCGATGCAAACCCTTGATGACCGCCTTTATTGGACGGAGAAATTTAGGAGTAATTACAAAATACTCTATATCATTAGAATTTAGAAAGCGAGTGATCTCTCGATGTTGATCCTCGGAATTTGGAACGATTTTTATCATTTCTCCAGCTAGCTTTATATGTACATCTCCATCAAATTTAGTATCAATCAGTTTTAACATGTCGTTTAAATTGGCTTTTGGCTTAACCATGATTGGCGGTAATTTCCGAATCACGGTGACGCTTTCATCTTCAGCTGCTGCGTCAGTACTCAAGGCAAGAAACTGATTATTTGTGACAATAGCATCACTTACTTTGTCTTTACTATAAGTAAAGGTTGCCTTCGCAATCAGTTTTTTATGTGGAGTTTGAAACTCCCCGGAGTCCTTGGCTCCCTCATAGCTAGCGATTTGACTCGCATTAAGTTTGCTTTTATTCTTAACAGGTACATCTACTTTACTTTTGAGACTACTTTTATTTACATGACTAGAATTAAGCTTGCCATTATTTACAGAACCTACATTAACCTTACTATTATTTACAACATTACTATTATTACTTTTAGGATTATGCAATGTACATTCACTTATAGGACAATGAAACCGACTTACCCATTTCACCAGGTATTGTCGTTTCTTTAGCAAGTTCTCATTAATTTGAATGTAGTCTTGAGGCAAATCGGATCGTTGCGCATGCGCAACAATAGTGCCAATAACGTCCATTTCTTTAAATGCCGTTGAAATTTGTCGACACATCCCTTCTGGGCTGACTTTTTCACTTTCCTTAGAATTTGTTGTTGTAGCATCCATATCCTGTGGCGAGAGTACTTGCGGCGGGTCCTGAGAAGGTCCGTCCCCCTCGGTGGTAATATCCATCTGATTCATCGTTCGGCAGTAGAAACTATGATCATGATCAATGTTCATGTTCAATGTTCTCAACTGATCGTACAGGAAAAGTCTAAATAGACTGTAAAACTCAACTCCTTTATTCAAAAAACCAAATGCCAATCAATTTCGCTGTTACTGCACAGTTTAAAAATCCACTACAAACTCATCCAAAACAAAACAAATCATCTTTTCCTTAACAAAAATATCAAGTTAAATTTTCCGCATGAATTCAAATGAAATTTTTTCAATTTATTTCCAAGAATAAATCTTCATTCAAAAGCAAAAGATTTTTAATAAAAATGAATTCATTTAATTTCACTCGTAGTTAAAACAAAAACTGTTTACAAGAAAAGTTAATAATAATTCTAGTAGATCTTGTCAAAAAATAATAAATTTCTCTATGGTAAAGTAATTTATTGAAAGATCATTTAATCTTTTGATATGTATTTTGATTTTTGATGAGTGTTTTAACAACTGCTATAAATCCGTAAATTAAATTTTTATTTATTTTAATAATTCTATGAATTGTTTTCAATTGCCAATTTGTGTAATTAAATCTTCATTCAAAAGCAAAAGATTTTTAATAAAAATGAATTCATTTAATTTCACTCGTAGTTAAAACAAAAACTGTTTACAAGAAAAGTTAATAATAATTCTAGTAGATCGTGTCAAAAAATAATAAATTTCTCTATGGTAAAGTAATTTATTGAAAGATCATTTAATCTTTTGATATGTATTTTGATTTTTGATGAGTGTTTTAACAACTGCTATAAATCCGTAAATTAAATTTTTATTTATTTTAATAATTCTATGAATTGTTTTCAATTACCAATTTGTGTAATTAAATCTTCATTCAAAAGCAAAATATTTTTAATAAAAATGAATTCATTTAATTTCACGCGTAGTTAAAACAAAAACTGTTTACAAGAAAAGTTAATAATAATTCCAGTAGATCTTGCCAAAAAATAAATAAATTCTCTACGGTAAAATAATTTATTGAAAGATCATTGAATCTTTTGATGTGTGTTTTAACAGCCACTATAAATCCGTAAATTAAATTTTTATTTATTTTAATAATTCAATGAATTGTTTTCAATTTCCAATTTGTGTAATTAAATCTTCATTCAAAAGCAAAAGAATTTTAATAAAATGAAAACATTTAATTTCACGCTTAGTTAAAACAAAAACTGTTTACAAAAAAAGTTAATAACAATTCTGGTTTATCTTGCCAAAAAAATAAAGTAAAAATCATTAAAAACATAAATTCTCTGGTAAAGCATTTTATTGAAAGATCATTTAACCTTTTGATATGTGTTTTTCAAAAACGTAAATAATCTTTCATTAGTTCCTTTTCTATCTCGTTTCTGGAAACTATCTTCATTACAGCTTATTTAAAGTTAAATAAGGCATGCTGAAATGGACTTCAAAAATAGGAAAGTTTGCCGAAAAACATTGAAATATAGTATTTAAAAGCTTGATACATAAATAAATCCATTTTTATTTTCAGAATACAAAATATTTAATTCCTTAATATAAAATAACTTTTATTTTATTATTAAAAATAATTTCACCATAATTTTGTAACATTTATTTGTTCGTATTGGAATCTATTGTTCTATTTACGCATGCGCAAATACTCCACCGATTGGATGAAGAGGGGTAGTCTCCTACAGTACTTTTATGAGTGACTGGCCATATTTACTCGTTGTGTACCGTCTCGGCCTATACTAGACCTATAACGGCTTCAAGAAGAGGGCTACTTTCAGGTTCATGGAAACACTTTAATTATTTAAAACATTACATATATATATATGTCAACGCGTGAGATATGCACATAACTGTCAATGTGTAACGCTTACATATACTGTATAAAATTTCCATCGAGTATCTTCGTTTCCGAAAGCAGTGATTTTTCTAAAATTAACTAATAAGAAATATCAAACAGAAAGGAACTGTGAATGTATATATAATATAATGTAGTTATATAATAGTATAATACACTGAAGTGACAAAAGTCATGGGATAGCAATATGCAAATTTTCAGATGGCAGTAGCATCGCGTAGAACAGGTATAAATGCGCAGTGCTTTCGCAGAGCTTTCATTTCTGTTCAAGTTATTCATGTGAAGAGGTTTTGACGTGATGATGACCGCACGACAGGAATTAACAGACTTTGAACGCGGAATGTTAGTTGGAGCTAGACGCATGGGTCATGCCATTTCGGAAATCGTTAGGGAATTCAACATTCCCAGATCCACTGTGTCAAGAGTGTGCCGAGAGTATGAAATTTCAGGCATAACATCCCACCATGGACAGCGCAGTGGTCGACCGCCTGCACTTAACGACCGAGACCGGCGACGTCTGCAAAGAGTCGTAAATTCTAACAGACAAGCAACACTGCGTCAAATAACCGCAGAAATCAATGTGAGACGTACAAGGGACTTGTCTGTTAGAACTGTGCGGAGAAATTTGACTTTCTTGGGCTATTCTAGCAGAAGACCGACTTGAGTGCCTTTACTGACAGAACGACATCGCTTGCAGTGACTCTCGTGGGCACGTGAGCATATCGGTTGGTCCCTAGATGAATGGAAAACCGTAGCCTGGTCCGATGAGTCACGATTTCAGTTGGTAAGAGCTGATGGTAGGGTTCGAGTGTGGCGCAGACCCCACGAAGCCATGGACCCAAACTGTCAGCAAGGCACTGTTCAAGCTGGTGGTGGCTCCGTAATGGTGTGGGCTGTTTTTTCATGGCATGGAGTTGGTCCTCTGGTGCGACTGGACCGAACATTGACTGGAAATGCTTATGTTCAGCTACTTGGAGATCACTTGCAGCCATTCATGGACTTCATGTACCCAAACAACGATGGGATTTTTATGGATCACAATGCGCCATGTCACCGGGCCACAACTGTTCGCGATTGGTTTGAAGAACATTCTGGACAATTCCAACGAATGAACTGGCCACCTAGATCGCCCGACATGAATCCCATCGAGCATTTATGGGACATCATCGAGAGGTCTGTTCGTGCCCAAAATCCTGCACCCTCAACGCTTTCACAATTATGGACGTCTATCGAGACAGCATGGCTCAATATTCCTGCAGAAGACTTCCAACGACTTGTTGAGTCCATGCCACGTCGAGTTGCTGCACTTCGCCGGGCGAAAGGAGGGCCGACACGATATTAAGAGGTATCCCATGACTTTTGTCACTTCAGTGTATATAATGTAGTCAGATTTTCTTTGTAGTTGAATTTACCCTTATTAATAATATCATACATAAGATATTTAAACCCAAAACATTATTTTATAAATATCTTGGTTAGTAAAGGAATTCAGATATAAAAGAAACTTTTTTTTTAAAATTTATTCCTACTTAATAAACATTCAAGAGGATTAAGTTTAGTAAAGAATATGAATAAAGAAATGAAAATTAGATCTCAGAAAAACACAAAAATCAATTCATTTTACAAATTAGCTTAATAGTATAGCATTTTAATTAACATAAAATCATTTTAATTTTGAACTGAAATGATTTTATTCTAGTACTCAGGTTTCTCCTCATTTATTTATTTCATTTATTAATTAGTTTAATCTATTATCGTAATCGAATATTATAGAACTCACACACTGGGTGATTAAGAAATCCATAGAAAATATTTTTATTTTAAATTTCAGGGATTTATTCTCAGTTAACATATGAAACCATAAGATTCTAATTAACTTTCATACGAAGAAATAAAATTTTCTTAATTTCATAGATTTTTTTCTAAATTTTTAATCAACAATCAAAGTAAAAAAAAAATCAATGTGTGTAAACAAAAGATCAATGTTTATAATGAGCAAAGTAAATAAATCAGTGTAAATAAAAACAATAAGTGATCAATGTAAATAAAAAATCAATATTTGCTTCTGTTCAATTTAAAATTTGTTTTCGTATTTGAGAACTTTGCTGGTTGGACGAATTACCAAATGAAAATTAATTACAGTTTTCAATCTTTTTTACAATATTTCTAGTTATATAAAATAATCGTAAAGGAATCATAATGCATTTTAATATACATTATCTTGATAATTTTTATTTCAAACTAACAGATATAACTAAGTGTTACCCAGTTTTAATGTAACTATATATTTTTTATTTAAACTAAGAAAAAAAACCTGCAAAGAATTCTACAATAATAAAATAATAAATATTAATAAATGGGGAAATAATAATAATAAATAAATGAATAAATCAATAATATAAATAAAATATTAGAATGATACTCGAAACGAACAAATAATAATACTAATAATATTAGTAAATAAATAAAGTAAAAGACGATTGCGAATACAAATTATTTTATCTTTCAAAAAACAAACATAACATTATTTTTAATGTCGTTCAATCATGTATTTATGAATAAATAGCAGCATCTATTTAAATGAAAGCAGAGGATTTTTTCACTAATGTAATTTGAGAACTTATTTTACAAATAATTTTATTTTAAAAATTATGGTTTTATTTGATTATAAAAGAACTTAATATAATTTTACCCTAAATTTTACTTATGTACCAATAAAAAAATCGTAAAACCTAATAACAAAAATCGTATCAACAGGTTTTTAGTAAATACGATGATTTTTTTAATTAATATAGTTCAGAACGTTTAATTTTATTTAAAAAAAATATAGCTTCATTTAATTAAAAAGTATTAAATTGCAGTTTAGCCTTAAATAAAAAAATAGTAAAACCTAATAACAAAAAAATCATATCAACAGGTTTTTAGTAAATACGATGATTTTTTTAATTAATATAGTTCAGAACGTTTAATTTTATTTAAAAAAAATATAGCTTCATTTAATTATAAAGTATTAAATTGCAGTTTAGCCTTAAATAAAAAAATAGTAAAACCTAATAACAAAAATCATATCAACAGGTTTTTAGTAAATACGATGATTTTTTTAATTAATATAGTTCAGAACGTTTAATTTTATTTAAAAAAAATATAGCTTCATTTAATTAAAAAGTATTAAATTGCAGTTTATCCTTAAATAAAAAAATAGTAAATCTTAAATAACAAAAAATAAATAAATAAACGGATGTCTCAGCATTTTTATATTATTTATTTCATAAATTATAATTCATTTATCATTTTAAATTATTTTTTATTTGTTATTTTTTGTGAATATAAGCAACGTGCTAAAAAAAAGCAGATGATTATTGAAAAATTTTAAAAACGTTACGTTTTATTTTTTTAAAAAAAAAAGGTTTTTTTTTTATTTAATTAAAAAATAGCAACAAAAATATTTTTTTTTGTGGTTTTTGGCTGCCCACCAGATGAACTAATAATAAACCCAAATGGGAAAAAAAAATTCTTAATAATACAATTTTTAAGTTTATAATAATGCGTATTCTAAAAAAATTCCCTAACAGTCAGATCAAACTTTTGATTTATATATACAGAGATCTTTATAAATATTCAAATACACTATGATAAAGATGATTTACTCATCATTATAAAGATATTTGGTAAGATAAGATGGCATATAAGAGTATTAAGATATCCAAAATTGTTATTTTACAAAATGATTGTATTATTTTATTTTAAAAGAGTTAAACATTTTCATTAATTTTTATTTTTATAAATTTGAATTATCGGAAATATATAATATTTTTTATGTTTATTTAGCATACTAGAACGATTTGTTAAAAATTCTTTAAGAATTCGATATTGAATAATCAGAAAATTTATATATTTATGTTTATTTATTATATTAGAAGGTTTTCTTAGAAATTCGTTAAGAATTCGCTATTGAATAAACAAAAATTTTTAATATTTTTTTATGTTTATTTATTTATTATACAAGAACGATATGCTAAAACTTTGTTAAGAATTCGTTATTGAATAATCATAAATTTTTAATATTTCTTATGTTTCTTATGTTACTAGAATGAAATGTTAAAAATTCGTTAAAGAACATAAATTGAGTAGATAGAGTTAACTGAGTAGATAGAAAACAAAAATTGTGATTTTAAAAATCAGAGATATAAATAATTATTATACAAAATACAATATGTTAGAAGTATATATTTTTTTTGAGTGTACAAATGTAAAAAAAAGTAAAATTTTATAATATTATTTAAAAAAATTTAATTCAAATTAATAAACCTTTTCAACGGTAAATTACAATGTTATGGTATTATTTACTAGCCACATAAAGATAAATCGTAAAATTATCCGATTGTAAAGAGATATAACAGTGGCAAAATGTCACATTGATTTTATTTCCGTCACATTTAAAAAACATTTATCCTTTTTACTACATAATAATTTAGAACATCACTGAGTATCACTATTGGTACTTTCTAAAGTACATGGTAATTACCAGACATGGACCAAAACCATGTCACTGCGATTTTGTCGTCCTTGACAGGCTATGACAGGCGCTAATTTTTTTCTTCTTTTGTCACAGTTGAGGTGCATTTACCCTGTCTATTTTGGAATGATTTTGAGACAAACCAAACATCATGTTATAATTTCTGTCACTATAGAAATAGTGATAATTAGATGTCACAATTATGGAGATGAAACTGGGTTTTTTATTAGTGACTCTCAATAACGAAGTTAATAGTAAGAGCCTAAAAGATTAGGCGGCCTGATGGCCAATTGACTAGCGCTCTGGCCGCTAGTACCACAGGCTTCAGATTCGAATCCTGGCGGTGACATGGATGTTTGTGAGTGGTTGGGAATCCACGTTAAACTGTAGGACCTGGTTTAATTAGCTCATCATCATCATTGGCGCAACAACCCCATAGTGGGCCAAGGTCATTTGCCTACTGACAGATTTCGAGACATAAGATGTTTTCTTTTTACAGGGGTAGGCTTGTCGGCCGACACCGTACGCTCTACAGTCATATTAGACCTTTGGGCTTAAATGGCCGAGCCGTTTTGGCCCTCGATGCCACAGGTTTAGAGTTCGACTGCCGGCGGTGCTATGGATGTTTGTTGTGGTTCGGAATCCATTTTAACTCGTAGGTCCCGGTCTCATATGACTGTAGAGCGTCACAGAACCAAGTCTGATTTCTCACCCACATCATTCCAAAACTATATAGGGGCAACTCAGCTCTAGGAACAGTGACGTTGTGAGGTGTAATAGTAGTAGTAGTCATATTAGACCGGGACGTACGATTTAAAGAGGATTTCGAACCACTACAAACATCCATGGCACCGCCGGAACTCTAACCCTAAACCTCTGACACCGATCTCCAGACCGCTAGTCACTCGGCCATCAGGCCTTCTAATTAGCCCATAAGTATGCAGAAAATAATCGTAGAGTGACAAACCAAACCAAATCTAAAAGATTAGTAAAGTAATTAAGATGGAAAGAGGATCTGTATAAAATAAAGTATACATTTTAAGTATACAAGAAGAATACATAAGTATAAATAATGCATACGTATAAAAAATACAAATCATACTCTCATCATACTTTCAAATGTAAGTATACATTTGAAAGTATACAAGGAGCGGATATACTTAGAGATCAGCAGATCCCTAAAAACCTTTTCAAACGGGCTTGTTTCGTTGCCTACAGCGTGAAGCAAACCACCATTGCCACTCAAATCTTCGTAGTTGAAATTTCAGGAAGTATTTTATCGAAGTGTTTTAACGTGATTTACGGTCTCATGATTTTCCTCCCAAGCAAACTATTTCATCGAAGATTATGCACCATGACCAGGGATAACAAAATTCTTCTTTATACGACTATACTTCTCCCGATTCTCACATACGGTTGCCCGGTCTGGTCCCATGCAACTAAATCTAACTCAAAAACACTTGAGTAGACACAAAATATCACTATCCGCCAAATGACCTCTGCTAAATGGTTCATGCGTAATTCTGATCTCTATAAAGCTGTTAACATTCCTTCTTGGAAAAATTTTCTTAAACATATCTCTATTAAATTTTTTTAACACGCTTATGAATCATGAAACTACTGCAATCCAGGAGATGGATTCTTAAGTTCCCAATTATGATTTAAAACGTCCGCGCAAAAAATTTTAATTTAATTTTTAAATATTTCTCTTTTCTTTCATTTGTTTGATTGTAATGCAATTTTATTCTATTTTGTAAATATATTCTGTTCAATCTTCATTGTTTCAACTGTATTTACCCTGCCCTATCGGAGATGTAACCCCCAGGGACAAAATAGCTCCAAAAGTATACTTCAACCAAAGAAGGTTGTGCGCATCGTGAACTTATTAGAGAGTTTTTGCATACCGTACGTTAGTTACCGTAGGACGTCCGTTAGCTTTTTCTCCCTAGCGCGCATGTTCATGCGCGCTAGGGAGAAAAAGCTAACGGACGTCCTACGGTAACTAACGTACGGTATGCAAAAACTCTCTATTATTTGGCAAGGTCAGTTTGCTTCTTGTTGAAAGTAACAAAATAAGTTATGCACTTAATGCGTAGTGGTACGGTATGAGTTACACATGGCAACTAATAAGCTGATGTTTTGGTTTGGTTTGTCGCTGTCCGGTCATCTTGTGCACACATTAGGCTAAACAGACCGGGACCTACAGTTTAACGTGGATTACGAACCACTATAAATATCCATGCCACCGCCGCTGATGTTTTGGGAGTTTGGAGAGAGTGTTACAATATTCGAAATATTTGGAGATTAGTATGTTCAGAGAGGTTGAAACTCCTGACATCATTTTTAAAAATATTTTTTCAAAAATGTCTTAATAGGTTAATAATATTTAAAATCGCATGTTTAGCGATTTTATGTTATCTTCCCCAAAAAATATGAAATTTGTATACCAATTCTTGTTAAATTCTTAACGGTATGGCTTAGTCAGCAAGGGATATATATCATCACTTTTATTACCCTTCTTTTACATTAGTCACCTTTGCAGTTTGACGAACTTTATCTATGATTCTAAATATTCACAGTCATTATGCGTATTATTTCATTTTCTAATGCAGCTTATCGAGATGACTTTGAGAAAAACAAAACATTGAAAAAAGGTCAAACATTTGAAAACTTATCAAACATTTGAAAACTTTTCAATTGTTATAAAATAAATACGTTTATTTTTGAATTTTTAATTATGTATTTTTCTTTTTTTTTTTTTTTTTCAAAAGACCATAATATTTTTCCGATTTGTATAATGAATGAAGAATATGTTTATTTCAGAAAATTTGATTTCAATTTTTATTATTAATATTATTATTATTGTTATTGTAAGAGAGGCTTGGAGTTATCTCCGGATTAAGGTAGAATTGCCAATTACTACAAATTCTCCGTAGCTTCTGAGGAAAATTTTATTATCTGAGTACTGATACTACGATCTGAACTACGCTAAAAACTACTGCCTGATAGCCGAGTGGCTGACGTTCTGGCGCTTGGTGTCACAGGTTTTGAGTTTGAGCCACCGGCGATGCCATGGATTTTTATAATGGTTCGGAATCCACTTTAAGCCGTAGGTCCAGGTCTAATATGACTGTAGAGCGTAAGCCCTACCTCTTAAAAAAGTCAGCGTCACTGTCTAGAAATCTGCCAGTAGACAGACGGCCTTGGCCCACCATGGGGGGTTGTGCCACTGATGATGATGATGATGAAATGTTCTATAAGGGCATGGTTGCCGAATGAGTAGCCCTGTGCGCCACAGGTTTCGGGTTCGAGTACCGGTGGTGCTATGCAGTAATCCGGAATCCACCTTAAACCGTAGGTACCGGTCTAATATTACTACTGCAGGGCGTTGGTCTGACAACTCTACCCCGTAAGAAGAAAACATTTCCTGTTTCGGAATCTGTAATAGGCAGACGACCTTAGCCCAACATGAGGCTGTTGCGCCAATGAAGAAGAAGAATTGCTCTAAAATGTTTTATCAATAAAATTTAATTGTATTTTGTATTGTATTTGTGGATGAAAGATTCAAATGAAAATATTTAAAAAAAAATGATATTATCAGATTCAAGTATTATCAGACAAGAAAAATAGTTAACTGGCATTCTTAGTTGATAAGTTCGGATAAAAGAATTATGTAGTACTAGCTCACATCACCTGGTGTAGTTAGTAATTTTACTTTTAGCTCTAGTAAATTTAATTTAAAAAAACATACTAGCAGTGAGTGTATACTTTTGTTCAATATATATATCGAAATCCACATTAAACAGTAGGTCCCGGTATAATATGACTTAGAGTGTTGGTCGTAGAACTGACAATCCTACCCAGTAAAAAGAAAACATTTCCTGTCTTGGAATTTGGCAGAAGGCATTGGCTCACCATGGGGGCTGTTGAGCCTCTAATAATGACTACTGAAAACTCTTATTTGAAATTGTCATCTATGGATTAAAGCATCAGGTTACGGATCAAAAAAATTTCCAATTCAAAATCCGAGGAAACAAGATTAACGGCTGGTTTAGTGTTTAAGCCAGGGGTGGCCAACGCAAATGATGTTGCTGGCCACTTTGGAAATGCACCCTAACTCCGCGGGCCGCATATGAAATTATCTATCCCCGTATCAGATTTAGACCCACTATGAAGTGGAATGAAAAATGGAAACATAATGAGGTATAATTATAATATATTATTAATGGTAATAATAGTAAACACAATAATAATGGTATTTGCCCATCGTAATGGGTGTTGCAAGTGTTGTCCGTTATGTTTGAGCGTGTTTTGTGTTTGGTCAATTTCATTTTAGGGGAAAAAAAAGAAGAAGGTCCACAGGTGTAAGTTGAACCAAAAGCGCTAACAACTTCTAAGAATCTGGTTTGTTCTGCCATCAACAATTAAGTGTGCGTATTTAGGGATGACCATTGCGTCACTGAGGTCCCTTAAAGTGAAACATAGAACCTGTTATATAGTAAGATTTTCCAACATGTGCGTGTATCATGAGTTCACAGAATATAATTTAATTATTCTGCGAACTCCAAACTATGAACTCTTAAATAAAAAGGCAATAGCTGTCTTATATTGGTAAGAATATTATTTTAAAATCAAAGTTAATTTATTCCCATCATTTCGACAGTTCATGTTTGAATGTATGGATGCACACATAATGTATTTTTTTTTTATACATTGGTTTTCACTACTTTGACCATTATAAGATAAATATATATTTTGTAAAAGTATGATAAATCTCACGGGCCGCAAAAATATTCAAGGCGAGCCGCGGGTTGGCCGCCTCTAGTTTAAGCCGTTGACGAACACGATAAATATAAAAAGTTTCTTCTTTATATTTCAGGATGTGGGTGGATGTCATTTTCTGGTGTCCGTACCAAATTATGGCGACACAAGGAACCATTGCGACATCCAACCCCCAATGGTACCCCGTAATCGGTACGCCAGTTGCCAGCGTGACACTCTGAAATGGTAATCGCACTGGTAAGTGATCTACAGTTTCTCAAAATTTTTTAGATAAATATAGGAGGATTTTATTAGAGAATTCTGCATTTTTTTTTACTCATAAAATATGAGTATTGTTTTGAGGAGAGTGAGTCAGCGAGGTTATGGACCATTTGCAACGTTTCTTATTGGTGTATTTATTTTTTTCAAACTTCGTTCACAAGCTGTTATTTATTTTTTTTTAAAATTTTTTTCATAAGCTATTCTTATTGGTTTATTTATTTTGTTTTAAACTTCTGCCACAAGCTATTCTTATTGGTTGATTTAAATTACTTTCACGCGCCTACTAAATTTTTTTTCTCGCCTTTTAGCATAAAATAGCTTTTAATTCTATAGTATTTTATTTTTATTATTTAATCTATTTTCTTTCTTCTGTATTGAACGATAACTAATGAACATAATTTATTGCCGATATATCAGTCAAAACCGATTAAATTATCTTTTTTTTTTTCTGCATATTTCTGTTTATGTTTTAAAGGAAAATTTTTAAACTGGAATTCTAAAATTTACATATAGTGTTTGTAAAAAAAATATTTTATCCAAAATGTGTATCAAATAAATACTTTTAAAACCCGTTACTTATCACAATTAATTTGGAAAATATATTAAAAAAATGTAATCGTTTGTGCCGATATACAGGTTACCCATGAAATTTAGAAATTAATACAAGAACAAAACGCATAACAGCAATTTTAAACAAACAAAAGTATTAATAAATCATATGCAGGCAATAAAGTTTGTTCCTTATTTATCGTTCAATACTGAAAATAGAAAACATTAAAAAAAAAAATATATATATAGAATTTCATATATAGAATTTATAGAATTTTTTTTTTTTGTATAGAATTTCAAACTATATTTTAAAAAACAAGTGAAATAAATAAAAAAAAAAAAATAAATAAACTGAATTCCAAACGATTTTATAAAATCATGTGAAACGAAAAATAAACTAATTCCGAACGATTTTATAAAATCACATGAAAAAAATAATAAACTAAATTCCAAACGATTTTATAAAGTCCCATGAAAAAAATAATAAATTAATTCCAAACTATTTTATAAAATGACGTGAAAAAAATAATAAACTAATTCTGAACGATTTTATAAAATCAAGTGAAAAAAATAATAAACGATTTTATAAAAATTCGAACGAATTAATAAAATTACGTGAAAAAAATAAAAATGATTTTATAAAATCAAAATAAACATTTAAAATGTAAAATCATGTGTAAAAAAAAGTAATAAACTAATTCCCAACGATTTTATAAAATAACGTGAAAAAAAAATAAACTGAATTCCAAACGATTTTATAAAATCATGTGAAAAGAAAAATAAACTAATTCCCGAACGATTTTATAAAATCATGTGAAAAGAAAAATAAACTAATTCCGAACGAATTAATAAAATTACGTGAACGATTTTATAAAATCATGTGAAAAAAAAATAAACTAATTTAAAACGATTTTATAAAATCATGTGAAAAAAAAAATAAACTAATTCCAAACGATTTTATAAAATCATGTGAAAAAAAAAATAAACTAATTCCGAACGATTTTATAAAATCATGTGAAAAGAAAAATAAACTAATTCCAAACGATTTTATAAAATCATGTGAAAAAAATTTAAAAATAAAAAAAACACAATAAAAATCTTAACGATTTTATAAAAAAGAAAGTGAAAAAAATTAATAAAAAAGTCACGCTTTAAATAAACTAATAAGAATAACGTTTAAAAAATAAATAAACCAATGGGAAACATTGAAAGTATTCCAGGACGTCACCCTCTCCCCAAAACAATACCTACATATTTTACGGGTAATAAAAATAACAAAAATAATAAACAGGTATGACGAAAATCAATAAAAATATCCATTTATAATTAGTTTGATAATTTTCTAAAATTTAATTTTGTATCAAAAATTTAACAAATGATATTTCGAAATCTTTTTAATTAATGATGATTAAAGATTCTCTTCCTACTTGAAGAATAATTTGTTGCAGTTATTTAATGAATGGATGGATTTAATGAATGATTTGAAATGAATAAGTTATCTTAAATGTATAATTTAAATGAGAAAATAATTAAAGAGTAAGTAATTATAATGAAAGTCACTTATTTAGTTTAATTAACAACTTGTACAAAATATCTAATTTGTCAGAAATAAAAAAACCGTTAACATTTTCATTACAAATTTTTTTAAAAAAAAAGAAGGTATAGAGTAAAGCACTAGATTAGAATGTTAACACAATATTAATTTTAATATTTTTTTGTTCAAAAAATGATCTTATCACAATGTTCAAAATCTTAATTACAATGTGATTATTAATATTTTAACGATTTAATTAATCTTTTCACATTTTAATAAATATTTTACCCATATTTTTAGTGATTTATTCATATTTTAATATTGATTAATTAATTTGATTATTGATACTTAAATAATTATTTTTTAAAATTTTTATTAATCCATCTAATATTATTATTATTTTTATTGAATCACATTAAAAATCCTTAGTTATAGTATTTTCATCTCTAATAGTAATTAATTACTTTGGGTTAATTGTATTTTATCTCTTTAAATATCTCATCATTATCAATGGTGCAACAGCCCATGGTGGGGAATCTGTCTACTGGCAGATTTCGAGATTTTTCTTTTTACGTGGTAGAGTTGCCAGCCCAACGCTCTACAGCCATATTACACCACTACTACAAATACACCACACCATATCATTGTGCCTCGAGTTGAGTTGCCCTTCACAGTTTGGGCATGATGTGGGTGAGAAGAAGTCTGATTGGGTCCGTGATGCTCTACGGCCATATGAGACCGGAATCTACGGCTTAAAGTAGATTTCGAACCACTAAAACATCCATGGCACCGCCGGGACCCGAAGCCAAAACCTCCGGTAACGCGCGCCATCTTTGTAATCTTTTGTTATAAACTTTTAAGTAATCATTTGTTATACAATTTTGTTATAAACTTTTAAGTAATCTTTTGTTATAAAATATCACTTTGTATTTGTTTATTTTCTTTATACTATTTTAGGCATTTTGTTTTTTCTTTATACTATGTTCTTTATACTATTTATTATTTTTTATGGGGATCAAATAAAAACATCCTTGTGTTTTGAATTAATCTTGGTTCAAATTAACATCAACCCTCAAATTTTATGTAATCTTTTGTTATAAAATATCACTCTAAATATCACTTTGTAACTTAATATCACACTATTTTCTTTATACTATTTTAAACATATTTTTTATTTATACTATTTATTATCAAACAAAAACAGCTTTGTTGAAATTAATCTTGCTTCATATTAACGATATCAACCCTCAAATTAAAAAACCACTAATACATTAAAAATATATTTTAATTATTCTTTTGTTATAAAATATCATTCTAAATATCCCTTTGTATGTGTTTATTTTCTTTATACTATTTTAAACATTTTATTTTTTATTTATACAATTTATTATCAAATAAAAACATCTATGTTGGAATTAATCTTGCTTCAAATTAACAATATCAACCTTCAAATTAAAAATCACTAATAACTATAAAATATATTTTAAGTATTCTTTTGTTATAATATATCACTTTGTATTTGTTGATACTATTTTAAACGTTTTATATTTTTTATTTATACTATTACCTTCATACTCTTTATTAATTTTTATGGGATAGTCGATTTCAAATAAAAACATCTTTGTGTTTGGAATTAATCTTGCTTCAAATTAACAATTTCAACGCTTAAATTTTAAGTAATCTTTTGTTATCAAATATTAAGTAATAAAATTAAAAATTTGTTTTAAAATTTTAAGTAATCTTTTGTTATAAATTATCACTCTAATTATCACCTTGTATATATTTATTTTCTTTATACTATTTTAAACATTTTATTTTTTATTTATACTATTTTCTTTATACTCTTTATTAATTTTTTGGATTATCAAATAAAAACATCTTTGTGTTTGGAATTAATCTTGCTTCAAATTAACAATTTCAACGCTTAAATTTTCAATCTTTTGTTAAAAAATATTAATAATAAAATTAAAAATTTGTTTTAAAATTTATAATCTTTTGTTAAATTATCACTCTAATTATCACCTTGTATATATTTATTTTCTTTATACTATTTTAAACATTTTTTTTTTTATTTATACTATTTTCTTCATACTCTTTATTAATTTTTATGGGATAGTCGATTTCAAATAAAAACATCTTCATGTTTGGAATTAATCTTGCTCCGAATTAACAATATCAACCCCTCAAATTTTAGGTAATCTTTTGTTATAAAATATTAAGTAATAAAATTAAAAATTTGTTTTAAAATTTTAAGTAATCTTTTGTTATAAATTATCACTCTAATTATCACTTTGTATATATTTATTTTCTTTATACTATTTTAAACATTTTATTTTTTATTTATACTATTTTCTTTATACTCTTTATTAATTTTTATGGGATAGTCGATTTCAAATAAAAACATCTTTGTGTTTGGAATTAATCTTGCTTCAAATTAACAATTTCAACGCTTAAATTTTAAGTAATCTTTTGTTATAAAATATTAAGTAATAAAATTAAAAATTTGTTTTAAAATTTTAAGTAATCTTTTTGTTATAAAATATCACTTTACACTTGTTTATTTCATTTTTACTTTACGGCATTCTTAATTTTATCTACACCAAATTGACTGCCTTCTTAAAAACAAACAAATAAAACAAAATTTTTACCAAAAAAAACCTCGCATTTTTTTTTTCTTTTTTCTTTCTGTTTACGAAAACAACAACGTTACAGATTTCTCAACACAATCCAGCGTAAAATTTCCAAAAAAAACCTACCACTTCTCACCCACACCTCTATCGTAGTAAATGTGGAATAACTAGTCCAAGTGAAAAAGAGCCCAGGCAACAAGACAACTTCTGTGCTACCGGACTTGCACTCTTTTGCAAAATGTTTTTGTTGATTCCTTTGTCACTGGAAACTAGATTGAGTTTCTCAACATTAGTCTGATGCATTTTTTGTCTTTTTTATTTTTTTTTTTTGCTCTTCCCCACCCCCAGTATTTCCTCTCGCTTGGTGGATCTCGAAACGAGTATTTCACGTGAGTTCGAGTTGGCTACAATGGAGCTGGTATCAGGTGTTTGAACTCTTGGGGTGTTCTAATACATTTTGTTTAATGATACGCAGTGACTCGTCAATGGGGATTTTGACTTATTAAAATAGTTTAACAAAGGAAATTCATTAAAGTGCTTTTCAGTAAAACATTTTGCTCAATTTCAAACGAAAACTTTTTTTTTTTGTGTTTGGAATTAATCTGGTTTCAAATTAACAATATCGACTCTAATACATATAAAATATATTCTAAGTGTTCTTTTGTTATGAAATACCACTGTAAATATCACTTTGTATTTGTTTATTTCCTTTATACTATTTTAAACATTTTAATTTTGCATTTATACTATTTCCTTTATACTATTTCTTAATTTTTATAGGATATTTAATTTCAAATAAAAACAATCTCGTATTTGGAATTAATGTTATTTCAAATTAACAATATCAGGCCTGAATGGCCGAGTGGCTGCGTGTGGTATCACAGGTTTAGGGTTCGAGTCCGGGCGGTGCCATTGATGTGTATAGTGTTTCGGAATCCACTTTAAACTGTAGTTCCCTTCTAATAGGATCGTAGAGCGTTGCGGGGGTAGTGTTACTCCGCGTTCGTTACTTCTCTTCAATCTACACGCACCTCCTGGCTAGTGCTAAGTGAGTAACGTCGGTGCAGCGCTTGCCTTAAGGCATAAAAGACAAATGTCTGAGTGTCTGTCAGTTGCATTAGAACAAAAAAAGAAATTAACAACATCAATTCTCAAATTAAAAATTACTAATAAATATAAAATATATTTTAAGTATTCTTCTGTAATAAAATATTACTCTAAATATCACTTTGTATTTGTTTATTTCAGTTATACTGTTTTAAGCATTTTATTGCACGTGAGTTCGGCTGGTTACAATGGAGAATGCTGGCGTCAGGTGTTTGAACTCTGGGGTGTTCTAATACGTTTTGTTTAATGATAAGCAGTGACTCGTCAATGGGGATTTTGACTTATTAAAATAGTGCTGTTTGGGTTCAACAAAGGAAATTCATTAAAATGTTTTACGGTAAACATTTTGTTGCATTTTAATGAAGTATTTTCAATGAGTTTCAGAAAACAAAAGCAATTTAGTTTAAAGAAATCGATTTGTAGATTGATAAGTATACTTGTAAAGATTTAGTAAAAATTTTAAAACATTGTTGTTTTTGCTATTTTAATGTTATTTTAAGTTGAGATCGTTCCCACTAGAATATGGTAGATATTTAGCAAATTATTCTGCTTGTTCATTGGTCCACAGGCTTCAGTTTAGAATCCTGGCGGTGGCATGGATATTTGTGACTGGTGCGGAATCCACATTACGTTATGGCTTGATGGCTGAGTGACTAATGCCCTGGTGCTCGATGACACACAGGTTTGGGGTTCGTGTCCCGGCGGTGCCCTGGATGTTTGTAATAGTTCGGAATCCACTTTAAACAGTAGGTCCAGGTCTAACATGATCCTATATCGTTGCGGGGTATTATTACTCCGCATCCGCAGCTTATCTCCAAGCTACATGCACCTCCTGGGTAGTGCTAAGTGAGTAACGTCGGTGCAACGCTTGCCTTGTTGGCATCAAGGACAACTGTCTAAGTGTTTTGCCAGTTGCATTAGAACAAAAAAAAAAAAAAAAAAAGAAATGAACAATATCAATTCTAAAATTAAAATTACTAATTGATATAAAATATATTTCAAATATTCTTTTGTTATAAAATATTACTCTAAATATCACTTTATATTTGCTTATTTCAGTTTTTTTCTGTTTTAAAAATTTTATTTCACGTGAGATCGGTTGGCTACAACGGAGAATCGCTGGCATCAGGTGTTTAAACTCTGGGGTGTTCTAATATGTTTTGTTTAATGATACGCAGTGACTCGCCAATGGGAATTTTGACTTATTAAAATAGTTTAACAAAGGAAATTCATTAAAGGCTTTTCAGTAAACATTTTGGTGCATTTTTTTTAATGAAGTATTTTTAATGAGTTTTGAGAAAATGCAGTAATTTATCTTGAAGAAATTAATTTATTGGTTAATAAGTATACTTAGTAACATTAGTAAAATAAGTATACATTAGTAAAATTCTTAAAAAATTGCTGTTGTTGTTTTCCACTGCCGTTTATTTTCACTTGAGGTCATTCGCCTCTAAAATACGGTAGATAATTACCAGATTCTTCTTCGTTGACACAACAGCAATATAACTCCGAGATATGAGATGTTTTATTTTTTTAAGGGGTAGAGTTTTCAGTCAGTTGCCCAACAGTCATATTAGAAATTACCACTAAACCTAAAACCACACCACATCACTGTGCTAAGGGCTGAGTTGCATCTTTACAGTTTGTGAATGATGTGGGGAGAAGTCTGATTGGGTCTGTGACGCTTCCCACTGCCATATGAAACTGGAACCTACAGCTTAAAGTGGATTCCGGAAACCACTACAAATATCCATGGCACCGCAAGGAGGGACTCGCACTCCGAAACTTGTGGCATCGAG
>BPLQ01001366.1:0-27820 GCA_021605075.1 Caerostris darwini
ATATCCATCAATCAAGCCCCATCAAAACGTAACTGGATGATTTTCTTGCGTTGCGTTCTACAATAACTAATAAAATACCACATCAAGTAAACAACACAGCTTTATATATAACACGACACATTAGTGTTTAGTCCTATCTAGTCCCATCAAAACCTAACTGAATGATTTTTCTGCGTTGTGTTCAACAATAACTAATAAGATATCACATCAAGTGAACAACATAACATTACATATAGCATGACACATTCGTATTTAGGACAGATTCTTGTGAGATAAGAAATTAATATATACTTATAAAAAAAAACAATATATATTAAAATAAAAATTTATGTGAATAATATAATTACGATTACACAAAAATACTAGTTACAAAAGAAATTTAATAACATTAAGTAATAAAGAAGATCTTTGGGCTTAAAACAGTTAATTCAAATATCAATTAAGCATGGTAAACGTTATTCGTTCCAATTGTAATCATGCAAATAAATATTACGAATAAATATCCATCTATGTATAGCTATACATATTATAATCTATAAGACAATTCATTCACTGTAAAAGCCTTCACTAGATATATGTGAACAAAAAAAATAAATAAATAAGAAACATCTACGACAGCAAGGGACGCATAGGAAACGAAAACCACTATCACTGCGCGAGGTGAATAGATGAAACCAATAGAACTATCAAAGATGTGAAGAAAAGGAGGACAGTTACGTCGAACTACTGAAGCCAGAGGCCTGAATGCAAATGCTGCATTGAAGTACAAACCAAACATTTTAGGAAAAAGCGTTCCTGCTTTCCAAATATTTGCAATGTTGTACAGATCGTTATCAGTAGGGTTGGACTAAGTCAAGGGTGGCCAACCCGCGGCCCGCCTTGATTATTTTTCCGGCCCGTGAGACTTATCACACTTTCACAAAATGTATTCATTTTGTAATGGCTAAAGTAGTGAAAACCAATGTATTGAAAATACATTATGTGTACATCCATATATTCATAAATTAACTGTCGAAATTAATTAATATTCTTGCTAATATATGACAGATACTGCCTGTTTTATTTATGAGTTTACAGAATAATTAAATTATATTCTGCAAACTCATGATGCGCGTACATCTTGGAACATCTAATATAACTGGTTCTATGTTTCCCTTTAAGTGACCTCAGGGACGCAGTGACCATCCCACATAAGCATAAAATTTATTTACTGCAATATTTCCAATAATTGTATTGTTGCCAACGGCCGTACCATGCTGAATATACCGGTTCTCGTTAGATCACTGAAGTCAAGCATCATTGGGCGCGGTCAGTACTTGGGTCGGTGACCACCTGGGAACACCGCGTGCTGTTAGCATTCACAAATTTGGGAACTGAATGGCCGAGTGTCTGGCGCTCGGTGCCACAGGTTTCGGGTTCGAATCCCGGCGGTGCCATGGATGTTTGTAGTGGTTCGAAATCCACTTTAAGCCATAGGTCCCGGTCTCCTATGACTGTAAGAGCGTCACAGAGCCAAAGTCAGGCTTCTATCTGCGGGTGCTCCATCACAACAGAAGATGCTTCCTTCCCCTTCAATCATGAGTACGTATGGGCTCGTGGGCTTGACCAGCCAAGTGGGATAAGAAACAACAAACAACAAGATCTTGGCATTAGAAAGAAAGGGAGGGGAGGGGAGTTGAAAGTGATCTATGTACTGCAACTACAGGTGAGGAGGAAACCATTGACAGTATTGGCAATACGTCGATAATCAACTTTTTGCTGAGCACAAAACTGGTTTCTGAGCACAAAAATATTTCTTGTCACCCCAGCTAATGTAAGGTAAACAAGCGGAAAGAGCAAGAGTTTCTTTTTCGGATAAAAACACCTTTTTTTCTAATAGTTTGAAAATACTGCGATGGTTCGCCCTCTTTAATGACTTTAATTAACCTATTTAAATAAGCCTTTTCGTTTATTTAAAGGTTTACTGAAGTGTTGAATATTCAAAATAATGGTAGAAAATCGTTTTATTTTATTTAGTGTTGATAACTTTTTATTTTTTACATTGTTCTACTTTTATTATTTTTAACTCGCGCAAGTAAATTGAGGTTCTTTCTGAAAGAAGTTTAGTGAGTTTCTTGGAGGTATTATTTTTTATTTTCGGTGTGTATAAGTATACTAGATGCTTACAATAATTGTTTCCGATTTTGGCAATGAAAAATAATTTTTACTAAACTTCTCGGAGAAATTTCCCAGGTGTTGTTTCACTAGAGTAATGGAAAACTGTAGCCAACTGATAAGTTGAATATTATGGTAACAAACGTTATAAAACAAGAAAAAGAAAGAATATTAAATAAATATTATTGAAATTGAAATAATGTTATAATAACTTAGCTCCTGATCTCGGAAAATGTGATCAGTAAGATATTAAAAGAGTTTCTTAAATAGAGAATATGTTGGCACTAATTCTCTTGTTTTTCAGAAATGAGATGATTTAGAACATCGATAAGAGTTTTGTTTAACTGTTCCAAAACATCATTTCCTTGAGGGTTTAAGTCAAAGTCTAGAACTTGGAATTACCCAATACGTCATGTACTTTGTTCATGGCTGTCGATAAAAAGAATTGCAACCCTGATCTGAGTAGAGAGCTTGCATTAGACCATGATAAGAAATAAAGTCAGTAAGAACGTAGGACAATGTAATGTGTAAATACAAAAAAATTTTGAATATTAGAAAGTGGGTACGCTTCGGCATGTCTAGTGAAATAATCCGAGATTACTATCAGATATTTATTGCCTAACGAAGAAGTCTGGAATAGTAATAGCTTCGTTATTACTATTACTATTAGCGATCAGATACTATCGCCGGTTATCCTTTTCAAAATAGTCTTCTACGGCATCGAAGACGCATTTTTCAAAAGGATAACTGGCGATAGGAAATTTTTGAACCTGAGCTATAACTTTCTTGGCAAATCCTCTGCCTTCAATATAAAAGTGTATAACCAACCTATTTTTTTCATTTTTATATAAACCTGTCTAAATGCAATTTTGGTAAACTCTTTTCAAGGTTCTAATATACCCGTCATGCTTTACACAAGTATTGTAGTGGTGTAATTGAAGTATATTCAACTATAACACGACATATTGAATATACACGGATTCGGAAATAATCAAATTTGCTTTATCATTAACGCATGGACCAATAAGTCCGGTGACTAAATATTGAAACAACAAATTTTTAGCAAAATTTTTCTTTATTCATCAACATAGTCTCCCAAAAATATGACACATTCATTCAAAAGCTCTTCAAACTTTTCTATACCGACCTTGTAGAACGATTTATCTTTGGCTCAAAATAGGCGTTAATTTCAGCAATCACGTCTTCATTGTAGTCAAATCTCTTTTTATGGAGCCTCTTTTGAAGTCTGAGAACAGTTAATAATCGCTGAAGGCCGAATCTGTAGAATGCGGTAAGTGAAAAAACAGTTCGGAGGCCAATTCATATAATTTTGCGATCGTAATCATCCATTTGCGATACGGTCTTACATTGCCTTGGCGAATGAGCGAATTTTTCTTCTTAAAATGTATTAGCTTATTAGCAGTTTCTGCCTTCAAACTCTCCAATAACGTTGTACAATATTCCCTATTGATATTTTTCTAAGGTAGTCGATGAATATTAGGCCATGCACATCCCAGAATACGGTGCCCATAACCTTTCCAGCCGGTTGTTTGCGTCTCTGGTTGCATCTTCTATTGATATTTTCTCAGTTGACATCCGATTTCATTTCGCAATGTAGTGGTGGATTCATGTTTCATCCATTGTCGCATACCGACTCAAAAATTCCTGTTTATTTCGCGTAAACGGGGCCAAACAGCATTCTGGATCAATGAGATGTTGACGTTTTTGCTCCATAGTACCCATTTGAAAAATGGGTTGAAAATTGAAAAATGGAAAGTTTTTCACATTTGAAAATGGGAAAAACTTTTTCATGTCCAAATGCTCAGGGAATATAATGTAAGCACTATATGATATCTTCAAGATGTCAGCTACCTCATACAACTTCACCTTGATTTTGAGGGACTTTTCGATATTTTCTGGAGTAACACTCTCATTTGATTGGCTAGAGCATTCAATATTAACAGCCATTCAACGCAATGCTAACAGTCGTATTGTTGCAATGTTAACAGCTATATAGCGATACGTGAAGAGCGGTCTTTTAATTTCATTCACTTTGATTAACATTGCTGATCACAATATGCAATCAAGTGGGAACAATTCAGATTTTTTTTTTTCAATATAGTTCATATCGAAAAAGGCCTCTTCCTCTACTATTGAATACTTTAAGTTGGCAAAACTAAGTTTTCTAGATACAAAAGAAATTGGATGTTGAAAACATTACTCATCCTCTTAATCAAGAACTGTTCCTAATGAATACTTGCTTCATTTTGTACAAATAGTAAAAATTTTGAAATCAGGTTAGCTTAAGCTTGGCGTTGAAATTAAGTGGTTTTCAGAGAATCAAAAGATTCTTTCTCTTTTTGTGACCAAACAAACTGAGTATTTATCTTAATTAGATGTGTTAAAGGCAGAGCCAATTTAGATTATTTAGGGATTAATCGTCAAACGCAACAATCAATCTTACTCGCTTTCTCGTTTTGGGGAGGGGAAGGGTAGAACTTTTCTAACTGAGTCAAGGTGTTTTCAATCTGGCAACACTTGACCCTCTTTTATGGTATGGCCTAAGTAAATAATTTGGCGCTGAAGGAAATAACATTTATTTTGTTTTACTTTCAAGTTATCTTGTTATAATCTATTAAAAATGTTTCCAGACGTACAAATGTTTTGGGTGTAATTAAAATGTCATCTATATAACAAGCTATCGTCAATCTTGATGATGGTCACTGGATATATGGATAGCTAAGTCGTATATGGTTGGTATATGGATAGCTAAGTCGCTCAATCCAGTTAGAACAATGATCACAAGTCTTTGAAAATCAACACCAGTATTTTTTTAGTCAAAGAACAATATTTTATATTCAATTAAGCCAAACAGTTTTTACATTCCAAATTCTGTGGCGATTGTCAATAAGGGAAAGGTTGTCAGGGTCCATTAAAATTTGGTGGAAATCAGAAAGTTCAAATCCATAGTTGTGAAAGATTTAGCCTCTGATTACATATCAATAATTTCATTTAAGTTTGTCATAGGAACAATTAACTTTTTAAGGTCAGCAACAAGGCGAACACACCCATTGATATTTTTGCGAGCTAAACAGGAGCAGAATAGTTGATGCTCGCCAGTTGAATAATACCTGCATCTAATAACATACTATTTTTTTCAATTCCTTCTATTAGCTCACACTCTCCCTATGTTTTTTCAATTCCTGCTATATATATACACAAATTTTCAATCATTCATAAAATACTTTTTAATCATCCACTCAAGTTCAAGTACATTTTTTTTTAACTTGTGGTGGATGATACTGGATGTTAATACAGTTTTTTTAAATATTAATTCATTAGTTAAACTTAATTAATTAATTAAATTTTCTTTAGATTTAAGTTGCATATATCTACCAATAGATGGCGCCCGATTAACTTAAAAAAATGAATGAAAATTATTTATAAAGGATTTTCTGCAATAAAGTGAAAAAAAAGTAGAAATGACTTTACATTTTTTTTATATTACTTGTCTTCATTCCAGGTGTTAAGTAGTTAGGCTTTAAAGGTAGGGATTCTGTCTAGCTGGATGATGATGTCGTATGATAAATCTAGTGCTCAATTACTTTCCTAAATCAGATAATTCCTGGAAAAAATTTGTTTAATAAATTTATAACTTCGAATTCTTTACTATGACTATGTTCCATTCTTAAAATAGATTAATGGAATTTTCCAGTCAATTTTTTCCTACAGATAGCATTGACGTTTTGTAAAACGGCTACTTGTTCTAGTGGTAGAACATTAATCAAAAACATCCCTTTGCTTAAAACTACAGTCAAAACGTTTAAATTTAGGACCAAGGCTAGACATTGATTATTTTTACAACCATACAAATTATCAGCAAAATGAAAATTATCGATCAATACTTTAAAATTAACAACAAAATTAGAATTCAATGTGCAGAGGCGTCAGAGTGCAATGTTTAATTTTATTAACAACGTTAGCATCCATTAAACTGTTATTTTTTTATCTATATTTGATACTTTTTGGGGTATTAGAAAAGAAGATGAGAGGAAATTGTTTTTTTTTTCAATTAACCTATTTTATAAATTTTATCAGTGAACTGATTATTAATATCAACATACCTCTGTGAATTTGGGGAGATTTGAATTTCGATTCTATTCGAACCTGCATCAATTAATCTTATTTAAAATTTTCTAATTTCACATTTATAATAGGCATTGTGTACAAAAATATTGATTCTTTGTTAACTAGTCATCAGCAGGTAGTTTTTTTAATCTTATCTTTTGGTATAATGTTGTCTATTAGGCTGGTATCTATTATTTCTAAAAGAATTGTGCTGCTTATCCCCAGTTTTTATCACACAATTTGAGGAAACATGACTTATCTTAAACAGTAGTAGAACGTGGCTATGCATTTCTTCGTTGCGAAGGATACTGTTGCCAACAAATTTCTCTTGATTTATTTTTAGTTTAGTCTGTTTCATCCATTATATATTTTATGATTTCTATCTATTTTAGATTTCTATTTCTATTTATTTTAAAACCAATTCGAAAGATTTTGCAAAACCCTCCGATGAAGCCTCTACCATTTTGGATTTTGATGTGAGCTTATCGGAGAGAAAATCTGTATTGATTTTTCTACAATTATATCAGATTCCACTGTTTCCGAAGAAGAAGGAACAAAGATCATAAACTGACCTCTTAAGCTTCATTTTAGACCCGATACAAAACGCGAATGAAGAAGTTTTTTTTTAAAACCTTCCGAAATTCATTTTTAGAATCTATGTCAAGACAATTTTGGCAATCTAGGAAATGTCAAGACATTTTTGGATTCTCTGTCAAGACTGCAGTCTTACAGAAAAATTATTCACCGTTTCAAATTCGAATTGCTAAACTTGCGAAGTGCCCTTTTTCTATTCCCATTTACCATTTGCAAAGTAGGTGGATTCGGATTGTTGTCGGGGCATTTGAAAGATATCTATTAAGGCTAATCCTCTAATTGATTGTCAGCTTTTATGGCCGGCAAGCTGTAAAGTTCCACTTGCTGTTAAGTCCTTAATTAGTCCTGACTTTTATTACTTTTAAAGCGACGACCATTGTGATACACCTTTTCATCCACAAACAGGAATTAGAGTGAGGAACGTTAATTGGGTTCATAAAGGTCCCATAGATAAAGATGTTGAATTGCGCCTTTTTTTCCATTGTGACGGAGTCCTCCAGACAGCATTAATCGAAGAATTTTTTATTACTTTCCCCAGCGGTAAATATATACTAATAATTTATTATTATTATTATTTACAAGTAAGGATACATTTCAAATTAAAACCATTTACCAATTAATACAATTACATTAAAAAGATGTAATGAAGAAATTTAATTTTAATAATAAATTTACACCTGGACAATATGTCAACACGATCGATAGTCGGGTTGCTTGATGAGATCTTTTCACGTTTTCTTCTGTATGTCACGTAAGGAAGGAACAGATTTCCCTAAAAGCCTCGCAGAAAGGGAATGCCTTTCATTCATCATCCTTAGGCGGTTTTCCACGGTATACCTAAGTGGAATACGTAATATATATATATATTATGCTATATATTGATACTTGCTTTATAACTATCGTTTAACGTTTCCTTTAGAAAATATCTGAAATACAGTGGATGATTTTTTTAATATTTACGTAGAAATTGCATTACGAAGGATATACTACTGTGTCCAAAAAGTAAGATCAATTTTCAATGTAAAATTCCCGGGGCTTAGGGAATTAAAATTTTTTTTTTCGGTTTTAGGTTGATGGCACTGTCCTTGACATTTGTGTGAAATTTGACGTCAAAATATACATTAGTGTTTGAGTTATTCCAGAGATTTTTGAAATGTCTGAATTAGTTGAGCAAAGAAGTTGCATTCAATTTTGTTTGCGCAAACGTATAGAATGTTGCAGAAAGCATTCGTTGAGCATTCGTATATCGGAAATAAATGTTTATTTATGGTAAATTTTATGGTAAACGTCAAATATGGCGATCTTTCAATCAGATCCAAGTAGAGAAAAAAAGACAAACAAAATAAAGAGAAAACTAAAAGTTAATGAATGTCAAATTTGTGTGCGTATTTCATGCAGCTTATTTTATGTATACTACTGTGTCCAAAAAGTAAGACCAATTTACAATTTAAATTTCCCGGGACTTATGAAATTTTATTTTTTTTTCTATTTTAGGGTGATGTCCTTGACATCTGTGGGAAATTTGACGTCAAAAGATTCATTAGTGTTTTGTGAGACGCTAAAACTGATTCCGGTGATTTTTGAAATGTCCGAATTAATTGAGCAAAGAACTTGCATTCAATTTTGGTTGCGGAAACGTATAGAATGTTGCAGAAGGCTTTCGGTGAGCATTCCTATATCGGAAAGAAATGGTATAAACAGTTCAAATAAGACAGAGAACGCGTTGAAGACGAAAAGCCCTCTGGTCAACCATCAACCTCAACCGATGACGCTCACGTCCAACAAATTAAAGATTTGGTACTTGCAAACCGTCTATTTATAATTAGAGACTTTGCTGATGATGTTGGAATTTCAAAAGGATCGGTCAATTCCATTTTGGGCCTCAAACGCATCAAATCTCGATTGGAACCGAAAACACTGAATGCGCCAGCTCACACTGCATTGATTTTCCGTGACTTTTTCGCCAAAAATGAAACCATTGTTGTTCCACAACCACCATATTCGTGCGACTTCTGGCCTTTCCCTAAACTCAAAAGACCTTGCCGGGGACACCTTTTTGAGTCGATTGAAGAGATTCATCGTGAATCGCCGCGCGCTTCGAAGGCCATCCCTGCCGATGTTTTTTTAGCATGCATTGAGGATCGGAAAAAAGTTGGCACAAGTGCATTGTGTCCGGATGGGATTACTTTGAAGGTGACTTGGAAGAATAAATAAAGAGTTTTTGAAAAAAAAATTAATTGATCTTACTTTTTGGACACAGTAGTATTTGTAATCCGGATGTACTGATTTTCCTCGAATTTTATAGAACAACACAAAAAGAAACCAGAGACTTGATGCTGCTAAATGACACATAGATCTTTCAATTTTAATCATCAGCAACGTGATTTTATCAGAATTTCAATGAATAAATATCTTAATATAATTTTCCACAGTTTATGATATGTACCTAATAATATTTTGTTAATTATCCGAAATCTGAAACGTTTTTTTGAGTAGTTCAACGTGCGTTTTTTGGTATTTGTTCGTTTGCAAATTTTCTTGAATTCTTTTTTTTTTCTACAAAATTTCGTTTTGTTTTAAGTAAATAATTCGGTAATACTTTGAGAAACTGTTTGTCTTAAAACCTATAATTTCAGATGAGAAGAAATACACGATTGTTGAGGATTGTAAATATTAAAAGGAGACAGATAAGCATCGGAAACGTAAAATAAATACTTCATTTTCTCGAATCCCATGCGCTTTGACTTCAGATTATCCACCATACGATTAACATACAGTGGGCCACAAAATTGAGTATACACCTTAGAAACTTAGAGACTTTTTGCAATTACAAATTAAATATTGCTTTAAGATGATTGAATTTTTTACCTTATATACTTTAGTCTATGCTTTACCGTACTATACTTATAAAATTGTTACGTTTATTTATTATTTACGAAAAAAAATAAAAGATCTGAGACGAGAGGAAAACCAACACCACAAAAAAAAGTATACACCTTTATGAATTTCCTTTTAAAGTACAAATTAATATTTTATTGCATAACCTTCTGCTTGAATTACAGCTTGTAATCTTCTGGACATAGATTCCACTAGTGTTTTAGTGGTTTCAACAGAAATTTTAGCCCATTCTTCTCTCAGAACCTTCTTGAGAACTTCCTTGCTTGTGATTTCGTGCTCATGTACAGCTTTCTCTAATTGCGACCACAAATTTTCGATGACGTTTAGGTCTGGAGACTGGGCTGGAGCGTGTAATTGCTTCTTGCATTGGTACAGCAAGTATAACTTCACAATCTTCTCTGTATGCTTGGAGTCGTTGTCCTGCTGGAATATGAAGTTTGACCCAAGCCACAACTTACTGGCACTTTTTTACAAGTTATCATTTAAAATCCCCAAATATACATGTCTGTCCATAATACCATCATTAAAAGCAAGCTCTCCAACTCCTCTAGCCGACATACAACCCCAAACGAGGACAGATCCACCTCCGAATTTGACTGTCTTAATGGTGTTTTTAGGTGGCAGTGCTTTCCCAGCTTCTCTCCCTATTTTAAATCGTCCATCGCTTCCGTAAAGATTAAACTTACTTTCATCACAAAATATTACAGTGTTCCAGAAAGAAATAGGCTTTAAACGATGTTCTTTGGCAAAAATCACTCTCTTTTGTCTATTCACATACTTGATGAGTGGCTTTCGTATTGGTGTACGGCCATGAAACCCATATTGGTGAAGGGTACGTCGAATTGTTTCAACTGATATCTTTTTCCCGATTGTAGAGGACATCGATAAAGCTAGTATAGAGGTATTCACCCTCGGATCTTTCTTTACTGAGTGAATGATCTTCCTCTTCGCTGTAGTACTCAGTATTTCTTTACGTCCTCTTCCAGGAATATTGACCACAGAATCCAGTTTTTTATACTTTTGTAGTATTTTTTGGACACAACAATGAGCTACACTAGTCAACGAAGCGATTTCTCGAAGAGATTTGCCCTCTTTCGACCATTTTACAACCAATAAACGCTCAGATTCAGTTGTTTCTCTACGAGAGCTCATTTTACGATTTTTAATGAGAAAAAATACTATTTAAAAGCGTTGAAGTGCAATAGCACGTGTTATAAGCAGCAGCTACTCCTGAAACTCTTTAAAGAAAATTTGAAACTAAAAAAAGTGGTGGCATAATTTACAAATATAAGAAGTGTATACTCAATTTTGTGGCATAGTTTTCTATCTTTTCTTCGAATCGCTTAACTTTTTTCCTTATAAATAAGTTAACTATAGAATTGTGTTATTATAGGATGGTAAAGCAGAGGTTAAAGTATCTAGGATAAAAAAATTTAACTATTTAAATCAATATTTAATTTGTAATTGGAAGAAGTCTTAAAAGTTTTAGAGGTGTATACTCAATTTTGTGGCTCACTGTACATATATCAGATCTTTGCTACTTAGGGTTCTTTACGAAAGGCCTGCTACACTGCACTCCAAATTTGACAGCGCAAGTTTCGATGAGGCTGTTTTCCATCTACATCCTCAGGCATAATGGCTTTCCAACCCACTAATTTTTCATATCCATTCCCGGTACCCACACATTTTCTTTCTGTTCGACTTTACTTGTTTATATTCAAACAAGGCTTCTACAAAATCTCAATATGCTGTCTACAGTGCATTGCAGCCAACGGCCACACCATGCTGAATATACCGGTTCTTGTTAGATCACCGAAGTCAAGCATCATTGGGCGCGGTCAGTACTTGGGTGGGTGACCACCTGGGAACACCACGTGTCGTTGGCATTCACAAATTTTGGACCTGAATGGCCGAGTGTCTGGCGCTCTGACGCTCGGTACCACAGGTTTCGGGTTTGAATCCGGCGGTGCCATGTATGTTTGTAGTGGTTCGGAATCCACTTTAAGCCGTAGGTCCCGGTCTCATATGACTGTAAGAGCGTCACGGAGCCAAAGTCAGACTTCTACCTACGAGTGCTCCATCACAACAGAAACTGCTTCCTTCTCCTTCAATCATGAGTACGTATGGGCTCGTGGGCTTGGCCAGCCAAGTGGGATAAGAAACAACAAACACAGTGCATTGCACTTCGTATAGGATTTATTGTTGTGAAGTGAGAAAATAATGATGCCAAATGACATTCAGTTAAGTTAAGTTCTCAAAATATTTCAAGGAATTCAAGTGAAGTGATGCAAAATGTTTTGCTGCCACTGTAGTTGAATATTCTCCACTTTTAATTACATTAGAATTTTTTTCATATGAGATTATGTAACAAATTGTGTTAATCCGAAGCCTTATATTAATTTCTTCCTGGAGCTTAAGAAGAGTATCAGAGCTGCCATTCAGGACAAGATATATTTTCTTTTTACGGGGTAGGGTTGTCAGCACTACACCTAAGGCTCTACAGTCGTATTAGACTGAGACGTACAGTTTAAAGTGGATTCGAATCACTACAAACATCCCTGGCACCGAATCAGAAATCTGTAGCACCGAACGCCAACTCGTTAGTCACTCGGCCATCATATTTATGTTATAGGTGAAAGAATCAGGATTACATTTAACTGACCAGCCAACACCAGAAAAATGTATATAAAGGTGCAAGCCAGCTTGTCATTTTGAATGGAATTTATAAATGAAAGCTGGGACGGCCTGATGGCCAATTGGTTAGTGTTCTGGCCTTTGGTACAACAGGCTTCAGGTTTGAACACTGGCGGTTCCATGAATGTTTGTGAATGGTTCGTAATCCACGCTAAACTGTAGGTCCCTGCCTAATTAGCCCAAAATGATCATAGAGCGGTGATCAATTTCTGATACTCTCTGTCTGATGAAAAGTCAAGACTTGATTCTCTTCGAAGTTCTAATAAACCCAGCTAACCTAGGGGTGATTCCAATATTATTCAAACAAATATTGATTAATATAAGATGTTTAAAAATTATTAGACATCGCCAAATTATGTACAAAAACTGATAGAAACAGAACAGTCTTTACTAACATGCAATGAAACCTAAAAAAAGTTAGCACATTTCGAAGTGAGACTGCTTGTATTGATTGTCAAACGACGCTCGATTTCATGTAAAATATCGGAACAGGAAAATATCTGAATTGATTATGAAATGCAGCAGCAAAACATCTTATATTAATCAATATTTGCTTGAATAATATTGGGATCAACCCTTAGTTAGCTGGGTTTATTAGAACTTCGAAGAGAATCAAGTCTTAACTTAACAGACGGCCTTGGCCCACCATGGGACTGTTGCGCCAATGATGATCATGATGATAACATAAATATGATCCGTCTACTTATAAAAATGCCATTCAGTAGATATTTTCCATTTATAAAACTCATTTTTATAAAAAGTGAAGATAATGATATCAAATGGTAATTTACAGACAAGATATTGATTTTTAATTTTTTTTTTCATCATGATCGACGGAATTATGATTTATTCCAGTTGAAATAATAAGTTCAACATGAGTCGGAAATAACTCAGTCGGCATGGAATTAGATACGTATTCAGTAGACGGTAAGCGCTCTAATTCGTATTAGTTCCATTGGACAAACCTTTTCACATGCAGAGATGCAAAGTCAGCGTATATAACCCTCAGTATTAGATTACAAAACCGATATGGGGATGCTTCATTTCTATGCATGAGATCCACGCCTCTGAGGGGGGAAGGGGATGGGGGTGGTCGTTGGAGGCGACGCAGATTACCCTAATGATTTGTATTTAGCCCCATGCATATCGAATGCGAGGAGGAATGAGGAATTGGCAGCACCCGCTAAATGGAATTACTTCGCCCAGTTATCAGATGCAGGCATATAATTGGTTTTAGGGGTGATTTTTTTTTTAATCTGAGCATATGTTCGTGTGTGATGTTTAAAGATAACGTGTTCGCCGTGACAGAATGTCTGAGGATGAATTATAATGAAAAAGCAATACTTATTCACTAACATCACTTGAGATCGTTATAAAATATGTTTTATTATAATGTTTTATCATTTGTAAAAATATAAGATTTCTGATAGTTACTGTCATATTTAGTGATTATCACCATTTTTTCTCACACTACTTTCATGGAACTTACAAAGTGGACAAAAATCAATGCAATTCCGAAAGAATCAATGCAATTTCTCAGAAACTGTGAACTAAAATGTTATGGATTTGTCTGGAATGGCACATAAATGCAAAGGAAAAATATTAAGAGCACTGCACCAAGTTAATTGCAGCATGGAACAATAAAAATGGTAATAAAATGGGACAGAGTTCAGAAAATAAAGAATAATGAAGCCTTTTGAATTTAATAATGAATATGATATCCCCTTACTTTTACACACATATCACAATGTGTTTTCATGTCTGCAATAACATTATTAACCACAGTTTGGAGAATTAAGCTCCACTCTTCCAGCAATGCCGTCTTCAGAGCATTTACAACTCTAAGAGGATGATTTTTACGTGCAATCAATTGCTTTTCCAAGGTAAACCCATAAAATTTCTTTTGGGTTGAGATCAGGAAACTTTGCTGGCCACGGTTTTTGCTGAATGCATTCACTTTCAAAATATTCGTCAAGTAGGTTTGCTCGATGTCGAAGAGCATTATCGCTTATAAATAAAAAGTCAAATCCATATGTAGCTCTGGAAAGTCTTGCATAAGGCTCTAAGACCTCCCATCAATATCTCTGGACGGTCCTCGGAAGGTTGTTTCTCCCTATCCGAACACATCTTCACTACAGAAACAGTCACGTTTCATAATGTTCGAGGAATAATTTCATTAGACTCATTAGTAAAGATAATGTTGTGTTTACTCCAATTCTGACGTTCTTTGCCTTAATTAAAACGGTCGTTCTTTTCTTGTAAAGACAGTGAAATATATTCCTTTGGATTTCTCGTATAAAAGCCATTTTATAATAAGCCTTCTGTATACTGTTTACAATCATACTGCAGTGACGGCCGCAAGCTCTCAACTAGTGAGCAGAAGACTTCCTGTTACAATAGGCAGTTATTACCAAATATCAATATTCAGAAGCAGTTGTGATTCGTTTACGACCTTGTCCAGGCCTTCCTACGACAGTTCTATCATTTTGAAATCGTTTCCATAACGTAGAGACTGTTTGTCTAGAAATATTCAGACATCTGGCTGCTTACTGATTAACTGCCTTGCTTCGAAACGGCCTATGAGTCGACACTTCACAGATTCTTCCAAATGAGCATTCGAAGCCCTAACAAACCAATTTGAGTCCTTACACTCTGAAATAAAATGGTGTGTTGCAGAAATTCACTCAGATATTTACTTTGCGCAAAACACTTGATTCAACGACGAATGACGTAAGTCTATATTTGCATGTTATAAACCTTTTGATTGCTTTTGACTGGGTAATTCTAATTAGATTTGTTTTTCACACATTACCTGCAAATATGGATCACATTGATTATTTCATTGAAGATCCATATCTTTAAGTAAGTAAAGATAAATTAGGACATGGGTGTATTTTACGCTTTAATCAGTGGTTCAAAAATTTGTAGATTCTACCACTGGTTAATAGATATCTCATAAACTTAAGAGACATTTTGTCATTAAATAACTTATCAGATGATGACATCATTGGTTAGAAATTAAGGGGTATAAGAAAGAAAGGGAAGGAGAATTTTAATTAAGGGGTTTAAGGGGAATTAAGGGGTAATTTTAATATATAGGGTGATTCAAAAGTTCAGTGCAAAAATAAAATATGATAAAGATCTATTAGTCAGAGAGACCTGAAGTTTGCAAACTAATAGTTACTTTTATACGACGTGAAGAAAATGTAATGCTCAAAATATCGATAACAGAGAACTCTACTGCTGCTTCGGAAAAGCATAAATAGAGAATAAATAAATGTGAAATGAGACATTTATTTCAGTATGATTTACAGCTGTATGTGTTCTATTTATATATATAGCTCCTGTCTCGAAATCTGCCAGTAGGTAGATGGCCTTGACCCACCATGGATATCTCGTTCCAATGAAGAAGAAATCTCACATTGAAATGTACTAAGTTTTTTTAGGTTCCATTTTTAGTAAAGACTTTTCTATTTCTATCATTTTAGGTTTTATACACAATTTTGTAATATGTCTAATATTATTAAACATCTTTCTTAACAGTGTTTGTTTGAATAATAATGGAATAAGCCCTAGGTTAGTTGGATTTATTAGAACTTAAAGAGAATTTGTTCTTGATTTTTCATCAGACAGAATAAAGATTTGATCCACGCTTTCACTTATAGAGGCCATTCAATGACAGACTGACTTATACTTTTATACACATTTTGCTGGTGTCTACTGGGTGGTTAAATGTAACCCTGATTTTCTTCACCAATGGCATAAATATGATCCGCTTATTTATAAAAACGCCATTTAGTAGATATTTTCCATTTATAAAACTCAATTTTCTAGAAAACATTATCGCAGAAAATAATGTTAGTTGAAAGGTTTTAAGCAAATTAAAAGATTAAAAGATTTCGTGCCTTGAATTCCGAGATTCATTGAAAAAGAATTGCACATTCATGGAAAATTTAAAGTAACATTACTAATAAAAAGTTATATCTAATTTCTGAAGTTTTAACAAGACATCTAATTGTGCATGTTTACTTATTAAATATATTTTATTATATGTAAATTAGCAAATGCTTGATAATGAAAAATATTGTTCAATTTTCCATAATTAGGTTAAGCTGCAATGTTGTTGTTTATTACTGCGCAATAATTGCAATAAAAACTTTTACATTTTTAAAAATGTTTAATAAATAGCTTCTGGACATATTATTATGGATAAGTACTTTTTCTAAACAAGTACTGTATATATTAACAGTATTCGCTACTATAACAAATACTTTAATATTCCTTTAAAAAAATTTCCGCAATTAAAAACCCTTGATTAAACTCCTGTTACGCAGACAAATGTTTTTACATTCATGAAAAACAAATTGCAATACGTCATTTCCAATAATTAGACTGAACAGAAAAATTTCACTTTCGTCTATTAAATTAACTATAAAGGAAATTATTATGGAATATTTTGTTCTGATTTCCAAATTTACATAGCAATTTTTGAGACAGGAAAGTTTTTTTTGTAATGCAAAATTAAAAAGTTCGTCCTGTTGCAAAGAAATTAATTTTATTTAATTTATTTACATATATTAATATAACTCAAAATGTAGTTTTAATGATCTACTCTATTTTGCTTAAGAACATACATCGATTCTGCGCTTGTCGATATTAGTTAGTCCTATATCAGCTTATTGTGTACTTCAAAGTCGAGCCAAAAGACATTTTAAGGTTAAAGTGAGTGTTTATTCGTAAATCATAAAATCTTTTTTTTTTTTTTCAATTCATGGTGAAATGGTCAGTCAAATACCAGAAGTGCTACATATCCGCCATTGTATGCTTTTTGAGATTCCCAAAGGATAGTAACGCAACGGTTGCTACCAAAAAAAATATTTGTGATGTTTATCCAAACGCATTAGACGTTCGTAAATTCCAAAGTTTGTTTTCTAAGTTCAATCCAATAATTTCGATCTTTTTCGAGTCGTATCGATCAGGAAGACCAAACATTTTCAGACAATGGCATGTTAAGAGCGGAAGTGAAAGCAAGTCCGTGTCAGACAATCGAGAAACTGTCAAACACTCTAAACCTATCTTGGTCGACCCTCCAAGAACATTTGCAGCAGATTGGTAAAGTAAGCAGAGTAAATGTTTGGGTCCCATATAATCTGTCCGAAGAAAACAAAGCTAACCGATCCACCAGGTGCAACTTATTGCTTCAGCGACAAAATACAGAAGTGTTTTTGGATCCCTTGATCAATGGAGGTGAAAAAGAGATTCCCTAAGATAACCCAAAATGCAGAAGGCAGTGTTTCTCTCCAAATAAATCAGCTTTACATCCCAATAAAGAGCTTTTGTGTGTTAGTTGGAGTAGTCGCGGAGTCGTTCATTTTGAAATGATGAAACCTTTATAAACTGTGAATGCAGACCTTTACTGGGTCGTAAATCAATCTTTAATTGATAAGTGCCCAGCAACAGAAAAGATGTTATTCTCCAACACGATAATGCAAGACCACACTGCTCAAAACGAACCTTGAAAAAAAGGATGGTAGGTATTGCCTCACTCACCATACTCACCCGGTATTAAGCCATCGAATTTCCATTTATTCCGATAGCTACAACATTTTCTAAGTGGAAAAAAAATTCCTCATCATTATTTTTAAAATTCGGATGATGTCCAAAATACCATCTCCAGATATTTTGCTCAAAATCCAATTGATTATTTTATCGATCCAGCATTGAACATTTACACACTAGATGGTAAAATGTTGTTGATAACGTGGATGATTACATTATTGATTAAAAATAAAAACACTTTATATTTTTGAAGGAGTTCTGAAACTTGTTCTCCGTAGTTCTCAACTTTTCTATTATTCACATGCCTTTTTTTACCAAGGGAGTAATATTCCCCCTTTGAAACTTCGAAGTCGGTTCACCACACACACACACACACACACATAATAAAAATTGCTTGGATGTTTTTCCTAATTTCGCTCACTTTTGAAAAATCTGCGTACAAAAATAAACACGTAAACGCAAATTCAAGATGAGTATAAATTAATTTTTATAGCTTTCTAACTCGACAAACAGGTCTAAACTAAACAGAAGGGACTCACGTAAACGACTTGCCGAGATTATTAAGTTTATTTGACTTGTTTTGACAAGCATTTTGTGTATTTGATTAACTTTATTAGAATCTATATTGTCAAATATTGTTGGCAACCACAACTAAAGTTAAATCAAACAAGACGCTTTGCTATCTGCGAAATGTATACTTTTTGATAAATGTAAAATTATTAAAATAACTGAGCAGTGGGCAATTTTTGTGGTTATATTTGGCTTTAGCGTAGCAAAGTAGATAAGAAACAGCTGTAGTTCATTTTTTTCTTCGTTGACGCAATAACCCCATGGTGGTCCAAAGCCGTCTGTTTGCTGATAGATTTCGAGAAAGGATGTGTTTTTCTTTTACGGATAGGTTGTCAGCCCATCGCCCAACGCTCTACAGTAATATTAGATCAGGACCCTACGGTTTAAAGCGGATTCCGAGCCACTACAAACATTCATGGCACCGCACGGACTCTAAACCAAATCCTGTAGCACTGAGTGCTAGTCAACTGGCAATCAGGCCCCCTAAACTAATTTGACAAAATTACTATCGATCACTGTTATTTTAAGAAACCACGAGCAGATTTTTTTTTATATATATATTAATGATAATTATGCAATAAACTGATCTTATTCCGTTTGCAAATTAGTTTTAGAATTGAATACTTCAAACTAAATTAGAAATTTTAGAGTGACTTGAAAAGATTAATTTCAGTTTTATGTAAAGAAACTAGAAAATCGTTTCAATTCAACATTAGTAAACAAACAAAATACATATATAAACATTTATATTGTTTGTTTATGAGTTTGATAATAATATACTTCATAGCTATATAATTGCTATATAATTTTCATAATTCTGAAGAAACTTTTTAATGCAGCGCATAAAATAAGGTCAATTAATAATTGGAACTTGGTCTACACCAACATCTAGACCAAGTCCATGAACCCGGTTTATGGAAAGAATAAAAGGGCAACTTCTGTTGAGATGGAGCACCCATAAGTAGAAGTTTGACTTAGCTTCGAGTCACTGAAGAAGGAGGGTAATGCCTTCCGTGAGGATTTTTAGCGGAAATTACCCCACATTCGCATATCGTACGGGAGAAAACCCGGGAAACTCCCACCAGGTATTCCGCTTGACGAGGCAAGATGCTGAACATCACAAACGCCATCGAATTTTTGAAACAGTGTCTATAGCAAAGCCGCTAGCGGATTGAACCTCCGCCCCAAAGCTCACCAGCGGTGCATGTTACCACTGAGTCATGAGGCGGGCATTTTTAATTTAGTAATGAGATATGAATTAAATAATGATGATCATTATAGTGCATGTTTAATGTATTTTGAGATTTCTTTATAGTCTTTTGGAAGTATAACATTTTAAATTCAATTGTAATAAATTTCCATGCTGTATTATTTGTGTTTAAATCCTAGATAAACAATCTTTGAAAGCACCAACTCTTTCATATTATATAAATTATTTGTTGCATAATATAGTTATATCTCATATTATACAAATTATCTATATGCAAAAAATTTCTAATAAATGTAAGAATCGTTTAAATTTTTATTATTTTTTCCTTTTTTACGGATTTACGAAAACATAAGGATTATATTTTACTTCCAGTTATGGCTTCATTACTTAAAATTCATACCGCTGTTCTCCTTCAAAGAGTGGAAAAATTTTATTATCTCTCGTATAGAAACAGATTACATTTTTTATAATATCATATTCCAAAAATCTGCAGTTTTATTCAGATTAATTGAGCTATTATTACTAAATAAATTGCATTTAAAGAGTGATATTATGTTGCTTTCATCCAAATCTATGCAAAATTATAATGGTGTATTTGTTTTTGAATCCTTTTAAGATCTTTTATAACGTAATAAAAACTTTTGCCGTCTATTTCCACAATGTAATCTCAAAATCCTATCGAATATTGCCAAATTGTTAAACTTATTCCTGGATTTACTCGACAAATTTAAGAGCTCTAATCATTTCAAAGAGTTCTACTTTCGATATTTGATAATAGATTACTTTATAAAATGTACTAAGCTAAAGTCAATAAAGGTATTAGATATGATAAAATAATTCAAGAAGAATTTTTCAAATAACATATTTCATTCTAATAAGCATTGTAGTGCCATATGCTAAGAAGAAGAGAAGAATAAAAGAAAGATTTTCCATTTAAAACAAAAAATCGAAAATAACCTCCTAATTTAAAATAATACGTATTAAAATAAATTTTTATGTATATTGCTGATGATTTTAATAAGCTTTCAGATTTCGAATTGTAAAAAAATAATAATTATCCAAGTTGGCAAAAAAATTAAATATATTTTATGTCTTATAACTTTACTGAATCCAAGAAACATTTTCAGTACCATTATGAGTTAATCAAGTAGCTTATTTGATAAGTTTTTTTCTAAAAAAAATGGTTACACACTTCACTAGCAAAGTGTGCACATATTTATATGTTTACGAAATAGAATCTCGAATCTCGAATCTCGATTGCAAAATATTAGTAGTCCCTCTTTCCATTGTGTTTCTTTTTTCCACCAAGCATGAAAAGTTAGTCAAGTTAATCTGGTTAATAAATTTTAACAAATTTTGAGATTGCTGATTCACGAAGTTGCTGAAGATCTGCAGGAACGGTAGTATTTTTTTTGCGCGGGAAGAGTTTTGATATTTCATTCCCATAAGAGAAGAATATTTGTTATTTGACAGGTATGTAATAACAACCCGACTCAAATTTGACAGCAGGCAAGCAGAATTGTGAGTAGTTATATTACATGTAATTAGTTTTTGTACTAAAGAGAATAACTTGTGATTCAAACTTGATAGCAATTATTCGGCATCATGTATGAGGAGACTCAGGAAATTAGCGAATGTCTTCACAGGCCGAAACAGCTACAAATTGAATATGAACTATACCATGAGTTGTTCCATCGTGATGGGTGATAGACCATGACCTCAGAAATGTCTACTCCAATGAGAAGTGAGAATAGCTGACTCGCCCTGTTTACGGATCGTGTTAAAATTAGGTTATTAGTCAAGAAGGAGAGTTCTGCGACAAGTTGACCAGAAGTGTTTTTTTTTTCAATTGAAGTGATTGAATAGGCCGAAATTTCCACTTGTTTTTAAAGTGAAACCCTTGTGGTTTCGTTATCACTCCGTGTGATAATGAAGGTCTGCCGAAGACCAGGCAATTAGATTCGACGTAGACTTAAGAACTCTGAAAAATTTCCGACTTTGGATTGAACTGTACTTGTGATTCAATCGTACACTTGTGGTCAAATCTTATATTTAATTTTTCATATCTTTATATAATAAGCCAGAGTTTATTATTTGCATATATATATATATATATATATAATGTTTGTAAGTAAATATTAAGTGTTCCCATGAACCTGAAAGTGGCCACTGCTTGAAGTCTTCATAGGTCCAGTGTAGTCCGAGCCGTTACAGAACATAAAACAGCTGTTATTATTAGTACCATTAGTTTGTTTCTAGTGGAAGATGACTGAAAATTTTTTATCCGTTAGTTAGGCCTACAGAGAGTCAATTATTAAAAGATCAAAGTCAATAATTACAAATTAGTAATTGAGTTGTTACCCTCATGCAATAAATTTAATTATGGATAGAACGTTTATTTAGGTTTTCGATTAAAAAATATTCCGTCACTAATAAATGATTAACAGGAAAAAGTATAATTTAATTAATTTACATCACATAAATACAATGGAGAGAATTTTTATAATTAAATTAGCTTCAATACGTTAATCAAATATGAATTCAGCCCATTCCGTTTGAGTAACAAAATTTAATTTGGTCATAAAAATTCGATTAATAAAATTTAACTAAGCAAGCATTTTTACATTTCCCTATTCCGCATAATTCGCATATCGTAATTTGAATATTAATTTATTAAAAAGCAATTTGATACGTTAAAAACAATCAATTCGAAAGTATTTTTGAAATTTTGTTTTCTTCCAATTTGTTCTTGCCCTTTCGAATGGGAGTATAGTTAAATTATAAAGAGCTTCATTGACTTAAACTTCGATTTATCGCTTCGAATATTAATTTACAATTATATTAACAAAATAGCCAATTGAATTTGATTAGCGATGAATAACATCAACATTTACTGAATGATTCGATTTATAGAAACTTTGATTAAATCGTTCAATTTTCTAATCTGTAATAACATTCATAACATTGCTTTCTCTACAATCAGTGAATTTATTCTACGTTACAATACATAGTCTTCAGATACGTTTTCATTAAATTGATTTGCATTCATTTACAAATGAATAGATTCGATTTCAGTGGAGGTTTAAATAAAGCAGCACCTGAACAAAAGCAAGCATTTAAAACGCGTTTTGAAGAAGCATTTCCGTGAAAATGTCTATGAATAAATTACATCTTTCTAAACAAGCGTTATTTAAAAGCAGTGATTTTAAACGTCATCTAAAGCATTTCAATTAAAATAGATTCATTTTTCAATCAACTTAATTGTTGTCAACAGCAGATTTCTCCATTGTCTGTTGAGCGAATGAATATTGGACAGAGGACAATAGATGAGCGTGTATTAATTTTGCATGAAGTAATGGATATGATTAATGATAAATACTATTCACGCTTTTAATATTTATAGTTAAGTAATGTATACCAGAATTAAACATAATTATCGATCACACATTATATAATAAAGAAAATATTAGATGTACAGGGTGATTATGATTAAAGTCCCACTTTCAAAATGCTGTAATAAAAAGAACCACATGTCACATTGAGTTCACATTTGAGCTGAAGATACTTGAAGAAGGGGAAAATGGTATAGAATCAAATAAAAAGTGGCACCGATTTTTCCCATCCAATTTGGTATATCCTTGCCGTGGTGGATGGGCTTTCCACTAATAGTGTCACAACTGTTGAAAGACTTGGAAGTCATTTTTCCGTGAAAAAACTGAAACAATCAAACACATGGAGCTCTACAGTTGTTGTAATGTGCAACTCATGCTAAATGCGTTGTGATTTAGATTCAAAATATCACTGGCCGCTGAATTCACTTTCTTTAAGCCGCTTACAGCGCTATCTATAAATACACTTTGGAACTGTTTTTGAGGCCGTAACCATTTCCCACTTCTTCAAGTATCTGCAGTTCAAATTTGAACTTATTGTGACGAGTGGTTCTTTTTTTACAGCAATTTGAAAGTGGGACTTTAATTATAATCACGAAGAGAGAACAACAACATATATAGAAAATGACTTTTAAAGGTCATTACGAAAAAGATCTTCCACATTAAATCAAATATTAATCACTCAAGTACCGCACTAAGTATATAAAATGTCGATATGGGTATCCCAATTCCTCATGTTCAGTTAAAAAATTTTCATGATTTGTTGGGTTTTTTTTAAGATTTCTGGACATTTCTTATTTTGGGAACAAACAAAATGTTTTTTTTTACACGAATTTTATTATGATGTTAACATGCAATATATGCTGAGATGTTTTTACCCTTAAACTTTTGGGTATTGTTTTGGAGAGCGGAGATTTTCGTGTCCTGGACGACTTAAAATTTTTTTATTTCTTTCGCGAGCTTTTCTTATACATAAATATTTATTTCAGCTTCTTTCATTAACTAATACTTACATAATTAAATAATGTAAAATTGTTCTCAAAGCTGGTTTGGTGAAAACAAAGAAACGTTTTATTTTAAAGTGAAAATGAGATAAGAAAAGGTATGCATTTAGTTCTTACACTAAATTCTAAGTTGTATATGTAAACTTTAGGGGCCTGACGGCAGCGAGTGGCTAGCGCTCTGGGGCTCGGTACCACAGGTTTCGGGTTCGAGTCCCGGCGGTACCATGTATATTTGTAATGATTCGTAATCTACTTTAAACTGTAAGTCCTGGTCTAACATGATCATAGAGCGTTGCGGAAGTATTGTTACTCCGAGTCCATTGCTTATCTTCAAGCTACATGCACCTCCTGGGTAGTGCTAAGTGAATAATGTCGGTGCTGCCTTGCCTTAAGGCATAAAGCACAACTGTCGAAGTATTTGCCAGATGCATTAGGAAAAGAAATATGTAACCTGAATACCTGCCCAGCCGATTGCAATTATTTCTTTTATTCTATATATATATATATATATATACCATGAATAACCTACCGATTGACGATGAAGGAACGCTATTATCTTTGTGGAAGATTTTTGGATTTGACTGCGCCTTATTTGCATATCATACAATAATAATAAACCTACAAAACCCCATGTTTCTTCGAGTTCTCTCTACCATTAATTGCCAGGTTTTCCCTAGTTTTTCGAATCTCCTTGATTTTGAATGCGGAGACTGCAACGGATGAGAGTGGTAGATTAGAACTTGATCCCTCCTAAACGCTACCTGCGCACGTTACTTATGGATCACGTGGACGGCTCTTAAATGTCTTAATAAATTTATTAAAATGTACATCTTTATATTTTGAGTGAAAACAAAACACTGTTGCAGGAAAAAAATCAATTGCAAGATAAAACGTTGGATGGGAAATGATCTCGATGCTATTCCCAATGATTTATCACAAGAAGATGAAGGAAGGGTTAACTGCCCAATTATTATTATTTCAGATAGCATCTCCATCATGTTGTCACTGATGACCATCCATATTGTTCACTTTGTGTCACTGATTGGACCTATGAACCGACCGCTGAAGTACTTAGTTATGACCCCAAAGTGGACTTGTACTGGCGAACCACGGTGTTCCTGATGGCTTATATTGTTGTTTTTGTTTCTTATCCCACTTGGTTGGCCAAGCCCACGAGCCCATATGGACTCATGATTGAAGGGGAAGGAAGCAGCTTCTGTTGTGATGGAGCACCCGTAGGTAGAAGCCTGACTTTTGCTCCGTGACGCTCTTACAGTCATAGAAGACCGGGACCTACGGCTTAAAGTGGATTCCGAACCACTACAAACATCCATGGCACCGCCGGGATACGAACCCGAAACCTGTGGCCACAGCGCTAGACACTCGGCCATTCAGGTCCCAAATTTGCCAACGGCACGCAGTGTTCCCAGGTGGTCACCCACCCAAGTACTGACCGCGCCCAATGATGCTTGACTTCGGTGATCTAACGAGAACCGGTATATTCAGCATGGTACGGCCGTTGGCACTGGCTTATATTAATGGCTTATATTAATTTATATGTATAGAAATTTCAGTTACCTTTATTCCATTCATGTTTCAACCATTAACTAAAATATAGGGCACGGTGTTTTTGGTTAAAGATAATAAAACATTTTAAAATTATTAAGAAAGTTTATTAAGAAAAAATATCTGGGAAGAATGAACAATTTGGGATCCTATATAACTTGCCTTAAATCAATTAAATTGGCTAAATGAACAATAATTCTTCACCAAAAATTCCCAATAATTTTTCTTTTTACTTTCAATTGATTAATCTTCAATTTTAAGAACATTATAGTGTTCTTCTTCAATGGTGTAACACCCTCACGGTGGGAAAAGGCCTTCTATCTACTGGTAGATATTACAGTGTTAGCTTGGTAAATAAATCTAATTTCTACTTCATTATTTTTACAAAAATTTAATTAGTTGTACCAAAAAGTTTATAACACTGGCACCATATGGTGGCGTAAAACTCTGATGGAAATAAAAAAATAAAATTTTTATTTAATTAAAAAAATTAATATAATGTTTCTTAATTTTTATCAATGCATTTTTTGGAAAGAAATAGCAGTATTTTTCTCTAAATTGAAGTGTTATGATTTTCAAGTTATATTCTTAGTTCGAGTTCGAGTCCCGGCTGTGCCATGGATGTTTGTTGTGGCTCAGAATCCACTTTAAACCGTAGTCCCGGTCTAATGTGACTATAGCGCGTTAGGCACAGAACTGACAACCCTACCCCTTAAAAAGAAAACATCTCCTGTTTCGAAATCTGCCAGTAGGTGGAAGGTATTGGCCCTCTATGGAACTGCTGCGCCTATAAAGAAGAAATTATACTAGAGTATACACACATACATATACGTGATATTGTTGTGAAGTATTTCTTTTTTTTTACTGTGTTTCAATTTTGTAAACTTTCCTTTCCAGTTTAAATAAAATAAGAGTTAATTTTTCAAGAAGTTAATACATTTCTATGTTTTCTTCTAGAACATGCCTCAAAGCGCTGCATGTCGAATGGATCTTGGTATGTGAATGAATGGGACAGTGAATGGACTAATTACAGCAGTTGCAGCCGAATACAGGTACATATATTGTTATTAAATTCCGCTTAAATTTATCTTGCTGATTATTTTATGTTAATTAGCAGTTTTGCCATTATTTATTTAAAATTTTTAATTTATCTGATTTAAATAGTTTATTCTGTAAAAATATTCGGAACTAATTCGCATTGTAAGAGAAAAAAATTAAAATCCAGCCAAATTGGTGAACTTGGAGATTGGATTGATAAGTGACAGATTTTTCTCAAAGTTTCTTAAAAATATGAAAAAAAAAAAGCATGAGATTGTTATTAGCTTGGTATGTGCCTTAAAGAGAAAAAAAATCACGAAATTCTAAGAACATTCTAGTATTCTGCGAAAACTTTAAAAAAGCGTCTTCACCAGAAATTAAATTCTTCTTAAAGTTAGCATATTTATTGTTTTAATTTTATTAGCAATAATCTAAGGAATTTTTGCCGTTTATCTCATTCGCGTTTGATGTTTAATAAAACTCTATTGCTTTAGAAAGAAAATTGCAAGCTACGTTTTTTTTTAATTCCTTGTATAAGAAATAAAATTTTCGATATAATGTATAGCTATCAAATTCTTTATAATAAATTTTTTTTTGTGAATTAATCTCTAATACAGTATTAGACGTGAAATCCAAAATGAAATTTAAATAATTTCAACATCTTTTTCTTTTTTTTTCTTTCTAATGCAGCTGGCACTTAGACAGCTTGGTCTTGAATGCCTTAAGGCAAGCGCTGCAAAAACGTTACTCACTTTGCATTACCCAGGGGGCGCATGTAACTTGAAGATAAGCCACGGACGCGGAGCAACAATGCCCCCGCAACGCTCTACGATCCTATCAGGACCGAGACCTACGGTTTAAAGTGGATTCCGAACCACTACAAACATCCATGGCACCGCCGGGACTCGAACCCGAAATATGTGGTACCGAGCGCCACTCGGCCATTCAGGCCCATAATTTCAACATAATTAATATTATATTAAAATCGGTATCTTGTACTTGATCTGTACAAATTT